>VDFB02373365.1:37577862-37766359 GCA_007258455.2 Sequoia sempervirens
CTATCAATAAAGTCATCATTTTTATGCACCAATAATCATAATCATTTCCATCAAATTATGGAATAGGAAAGGTGTTAGAATTCAACATGATATTCTTTGGCAAAATTCCAACTACTAGATCTTAAACCCAAAAGAAAATACCTGCTCTGATACCAATTATAGAATTGAATATAGCTCTTGTTCCTAAACCATTTGATTGAATAAAAAGAACAACAGAGAAAACAAAATAACAACAATAAAAACAATGATAAAATAAATCATTTACTGTCCTCTTAAAAACCTCTCAATAGACATGAACAAATATAATTCATTCAATGATTTTCATGAAGATAAAATTATTCTATATTTTTGAACTGTCTTGATAAAAAATTCCTTTATTGCTGCTTGAGAAAATGAAATACAGAGGTTTGCATATTTAGAGTTTTCTGTACCTCAAAAAAAAAAAAAAACCGATGCACCTAGACATAGCATTAACAACGAAAAAATAGAGCATGCTTAGCATGAATTATTTAGTGGAAAAGAAAACAAAGTTTTAAAACAAAAAGCTACTTTAAAACAAGTACTAGCTAAGAATAAGAGATGCTTTTTTTTCCTTATTACAAATAAAACTTAAAGAAAATCTAAATAAAACTATGACTAAGAATGGTTGAGTTTTTTCCAGGCTAGAAAAATAGATCTCCTTGCATCAATTATCTCCTCAAGATAAGAATACACCAATGTCAATATCAATTATCCACATTTTCTCCCCTCAAATCTGTAAACCATCAAATGAGTGAAAATGAAAAGAAGAGGGATTAAAAGACTATCTTTATGATTTAGGGAAACATGAAGTTGCCCTAAGATCCAAGGGTTGAAATTATAACAATCCAATGGTCAAGATTTGATGCACATCCAATTAACCTCTAATTTTTTGTTATATTAATTAATCCCACCTAACTTTCTAACTTTACCTTGGTGGAGGACAATGTAAATAGGGACCACTTAAAGTCATTTTAGGAGACTTTTAAAAATAAACTTTATTCTTTCTTAAAATTTTAAGATTTAGATGAAAAATCGAATCAAGCTAAATTAGAAATTTATATTAATTGATTTTTTATTTTTTGAAAAAACACATTGAAAGTCAAATTAGAAGTTTTTATTTATTGATTAAATTAGTGGAATTTAAGTAAAAACCATTATCTTTAAATAAAATCTAGCAATGGTGTTGGTTAGAGTATTGTTTTTTAAAATATTTCATAAACATTATTTAAACAACAATTTTCTTATTAAGGTTTAAACATTGATATTGATGGGATTGGATAATAATAATTTTATCAACTTAAATATTTTAGGTGATAATTAGAAATATTTTTAATGGTTATATGGTGGATTTAACAACGATGTTGTTATCATTTATTTTATTTTATTTTTCCTTTATTCCTTTATTTATAATCATTTTATATATATAATCTTTTGTAAATAATAATAATAATACTTTGTTAACTTTATTATTTTTAAATAGTTTCTATTTTTATGTTGAACATAATTTTGAACATGTAATTGAAAACATCCACAATAAATGCTTTATTGTCTTGGCATGTTCATTCACATAAGCGCAATATTGAGGCTCAATAACTAATATTCATTCAAATATAAGAAGAAATAAATATGAAAAACATAAGAAAAACACAAAATGATAACACAGTCATGGAGAATCTCTGATAATAAGATGTTCTATTTCATTTCATAAGCTCAAAAGTTACACCAGTAGAGTTTTGGTACACCCTTCCACTCATACCTTTATTATTTTTTTATTATCAAAGTTTATATAGAGATTACGTAATATCAACTATAATCCCTAAGCCATTAACCATTAAACTACCTAACCCCTAAGCCCTAAATACCTTAAATCCTAACCCATAATCCTTGTGAGATCAGAACAATTAGGCACTCAATTAGGCGCTAAAGCAGGTGCTAAATTAGGAGCTAAATTAGGTGCCTACTTGATCTAATTGACACAAAAAATGCCAAAAATAGTGGCATCCCAATAAAACTTGTATATAAAATATTTTCGACGATTTACAATTTAGGGTTAAAATATAAACTCTAAAATATAATTTCACTAAACAAAAAAAATGTAAATTCTATAGCTTATAACCTAGCACATTTTATTTGGTTTTAATGATTTATGGGTTTACTATATGCCTTAAGATTTCTTCAAGTTCATGTAACCCTAATGAATTAAAGTGGATGCAATCTAATTCGAGGGTATAGGGGTTAAGGGATTAGGGTTTAAGGGTTGAGGGTTGAGGGTTGAGGGTTGAGGGTTGAGGATTGAGGGTTGAGGGTAGAGGGTAGAGGGTACAGGGTTTAAGGGTAGAGGGTTGAGGGTAGAGGGTAGAGGCCGGTTTAATGGTTTAGGGTTTAAGGGCTAAGGGTTGAGGTTTTAGGGTTTAGGGTTTAGGGTTGAGTGTTTAAGGGTTTAAGGGTTGATGTTTTAGGGTTGAGGGATTAAGGTAGAGAGGGAGGGATGGATGGAGTGAGATATGGAGGGAGAAGTGAGATAGATAGAAGGATACTAGAAGAGGAGGGAGGGAAAAAGATATATGATTAGGGTTGAGGATCCAATGTATAGGGTAGAGGGTTGAGAATTGGGGGTATAGAGTTGAGGACCTATAGGGTTGATAGTTTAGGGTATTGGGTTGAGGGTATAGGGTTGAGGGATTAGGGTACTTGAGGCTAGAGGGTAGAACATTTAAGGGTTAATCGTTTAATGTTTAAGGGTTGATGGTTAAGGGTTGAGGGTAGAGTGTTTAGGGTATAGGTTTGAGGGTATATGGTTGAATGATTAGGGTTGAGGGTCAAATGTATAGGGTAGAGGTATATGGGTTGAGGGATTAGGGTTTAAGGGTTGAGGGTAGAGGGTAGAGGTTTGAGAGTTTACGGGTTGAGGGATTAAGGGTTGAGGGTTGAGGGATTAGGGTAGAGAGTTTACTTGGGTTTAAGGGTTTAAGGGTTGAGGGTTGAGGGTAGAGGGTACATTCGGTTGAGGGTAGAGGGTAGAGGAAGGTTTAAGGGTTTAGGCCAGTTTAAGGGTTGAGGGCTGAGGGTTGAGGGTTTATGGTTTAGGGTTGAGTGTTTAAGGGTTTAAGGGTTGGTAGTTTAGGGTTGAGGGATTAGGGTAGAGAGGGAGGGATGGATGGAGAAGTGAGATAGAGAGGAGACTAGAAGAGGAGGGAGGGACATGGATATATGATCAAGGTTGAGGATCCAATGCATAGGGTAGAGGGTTGAGAATTGAGGGTATAAAGTTAAGGACCTATAGGGTTGATGGTTTAGGGTGTTGGGTTGAGGGTATTGGATTGAGGGATTAGGGTACTTGAGGGTGGAGGGTAGAAGGTTTAAGGGTTTAGGATTTATGGTTTAGGGTGTAAGGGTTTAGGGTTGATGGTTAAGGGTTGATGGTAGAACATTTAGGGTATAGGTTTGAGGTTATATGGTTGAAATATTAGGGTTGAGGGTCCAATGTATAGGGTAGAGGGTATAGGGGTTGAGGGATTAGGGTTTAAGGGTTGAGGGTTTAAGGGTTGAGGGATTACGGGTTGAGAGTTGAGGGTAGAGTGTACATTGGGTTGAGGGTAGAGGGTAGAGGCCAATTTAAGGGTTTAGGCTGGTTTAAGGGTTGAGGGTTGAGGGTTTAGGGTTTAGGGTTGAGTGTTTACAGGTTTAAGGGTTGGTGGTTTAGGGTTGAGGGATTAGGGTAGAGAGGGAGGGATGGATGGAGCAAGATATGGAGGGAGTAGTGAGATAGAGAGAAGGATACTAGAAGAGGAGGGAGGGAAATGGATATATGATCAGGGTTGAGGATCCAATGCATAGGGTAGAGGGTTGAGAATTGAGGGTATAGAGTTGAGGACCTATAGGGTTGATGGTTTAGGGTATAGGGTTGAGGGTATAGGGTACTTGAGGGTAGAGGGTAGAAGGTTTAAGGGTTTAGGATTTAGGGTGTAAGGTTTTAGGGTTGATGTGTTAAGGGTTGAGGGTAAAGCATTTAGGGTATAGGTTTGAGGGTATATGGTTGAAGGATTAGGGTTGAGGGTCCAATGTATAGGGTAGAGGGTATAGGGGTTGATGGATTAGGGTTTAAGGGTTGAGGGTTGAGGGTTTAAGGGTTGAGGGATTAAGGGTTGAGGGTTGAGGGATTAAGGTAGAGAGTTTACTTTGGTTTAAGGGTTTAAGGGTTTAAGGGTTGAGGGTTGAGGGTAGAGGCCATTTTAAGGGTTTAGGTCATTTTAAGAGCTTAGGGTTGAGGGTCTAGGGTTTATGGTTGAGTGTTTAAGGGTTTAAGGGTTGACAGTTTATGGTTGAGGGATTAGGGTAGAGAGGGAGGGATGGATGGAGCGAAATATGGAGGAAGAAGCGAGATAGAGAGGAGAGAAGAGGAGGGAGAGATGGATGAAGCGAAAGATGGAGGGAGAAGCGAGATAGAGAGGAGAGAAGAGGAGGGAGGGACAAAGATATATGAGGGTTGAGGATCTAATGTATAGGGTAGAGGGTTGAGAATTGAGGGTATAGAGTTGAGGATCTATAGGGTTGATGGTTTAGGGTATTGGGTTGAGGGTATAGGGTTGAGGGTATAGGGTAGAAGGTTTAAAGGTTTAGGGTTTAGGGTTTAAGGGTTTAAGGTTGATGGTTAAGGGTTGAGGGTAGAGCATTTAGTGTATAGGTTTGAGGGTATATGGTTGAAGGATTAGGGTTTAGGGTCCAATGTATAGGGTAGAGGGTATAAGGGTTGAGGGTTTAGGGTTTAAGGTTGAGGGTTGATGGTTGAGGGATTAGGGTTGAGGGTTGAGGGATCTTTTGATGCAAGTGAAATGTAGGCAAGCAATTAAAGGCCAGTGAATATTGGGAAATGATTTTTTGTTCTAACACCCCTAATCCCTTAACCCTTAATCCCTGCTAGATAAGAACAATTAGGCCCTAAATTAGGTGCTAAATCTAGTGTTAAATTTGATGGTAAATCTAATGCTAAATCTGGTGCTAAATCCAATGCTAAAGCCAGTGCTAAAGTTGACGCTAAATCTAGCACTAAATCTGACACTAAATCCGATGCTAAATCTGGTGCTAAAATAGGCACTAAATTACAAGGATTTGTTGTAGTGCATGATAAAATTTGAAGCTTTTGATGGGAAGGTGGTGTAGGAAGAAATGGTGTTGTTTTCTTAGGAGATGGTGGATGTAGTTCTTTTGGTACCCACATAAACTTAGTATTTTTATGCTTTTGTTTGGCTTGTGGGATTTTTGAAAATTTTGAACCGAATGGGCATTTTGGATGGAAGGGGATGGTTGGGATTTTTGAGATGTGGAAGAGGATGCCTCATTTTATTTTCTTGAATTTTGCTTAGGGACCCAAACCATTTTGTTTTTGATCTTTTCTTTTGGAGGTATGGGCTTAGGTAGATTTTTTGATGGATTTTTCTTTGACTCTTTGCATTGATGCCCTAAGGCATGAGGATTTTTAGAATTTATGAATAGAGGCATCCAAATTTTAATTTTTGAATTCCATGGGATAGGTGGAATGAGTGGAAGCTTCTTGTTTAGATAATGTGTGCATTTGTTGGTCATGATTAGGAATATTATATTATTTATGGATAAATGGATAAAAGGTTTGGATGGTAGGGATATTAGGTGTTGGGAGTAATGGTGTTAAAGTGGATGGAGGGATATTATGAGTTGGAAGTAATGGTGGTGAAGTGGATTGTGGAAGGTGTATGGTCACATTCTTTTGACATTTGTAAGATAATGGAGGTGGAATTGCAACATATGTTTTAGGGATATGATAGAATTTGTGATGGAAATTGGACTTAGGAGGCATGAAGGAAGTACCAAAATATTTATATTTCTTACCTTGGGGTGTGTATCCAAGGCCATATGAGTGTGGAGGGACCTTGACATGGATGGGCTCCAAAATACCTTTTTCATAAAGGCCTAAGCCTTTACCTTGATAGTTCATGTTTTGAAGCATTCAATGGACAATGGGAATAGGTGTGTTTTGGACACTAAACTTGAGTTCATTATTAGATGAAGAAGGTGAAGTGGATAAAGGTTGTCGTTGTCCTAAAGAAGAGCACTCATGGATGAAGGCTGATAGACCACTAGGATATGATGTAGGACTTGATGTGTGATTGATAGTTGATGTGGAAGGATCATTAGGATCTTTATTATGTTAATGTAGGTCCAAGTTATTTTTTTGATATTATATGTGTTCTTGGGAAGCACATGTTTCATCATGACAAGTGGGATTTTGTGCATCATGGATAGGGCTAGATGGAGGGGAAGTTTCTTCACTTTGAAGGAAGGCCATGGAACAGGGTGAATGTTCATGTAGGTCAACAAGACTTCTATTATGTGGATCTTGGGTGTATTTTTCATGAATGATAGTGGGGGTATGGATAAGATCAAGTTTCCCATGGATAGGTTCTTCATCGTGAATAGTGTCTTGATCATGGAAAAGATATATCTTATGGATAGGTTGAATGAAAATGATTTGATCTTGATTAGTAGGAGGGCTTGATGTTTCCCCATGCTTAGGATTAGGCTCTTGACATACCTCTTGGATTTCTTGAATGGATGTGGGATGAGGAAGGCTCTTGGAGGGGCTTGACATGTTCTTGATGGTCAATCTCATGAGGGCATGATGGAGGTTGACTTGGGCTCATCGGGGGGACTCTAGAATAGGTTCAAGGGGTTGTGGGTGACATGATGGAATTAGAAGACTAGGCATGGTGTTGGAAGAATATTTTGTAAGCTCAAGGATGGGAAATGGTTGACATGGTTGAATCCTTGCTAGTAGCACTTGGGTCACATCCTTTGGTGGATGGGTGGATTTGGGTTTTATTTTGTAATATTTGAACTTAGGGTGTGGAATTGATGGAGGATTGAATGATGGTGTGGGTAATGAAGGGTTTGATGGGTTGGAATGTGTGGGGACCAATGGATTTGGACTAGGACATGGTGGATTTAGGATATGCCTTTGATTAGATGGTCATATACTATATTTATAGGATGCATGAGCTAGATTGGTATTTCCCTTATCAAAGGTTGCATTGATACTTAGAGGATTTTGATCTTGTTATGAAGGTGGAATTTGGCACACATGTGCTTGTGGGATGAATTTATGGGTTGATGTAGGATTGACATTGAAAGAGGTGGGATAAGGTGATGTGGAATCATTATGGAAGGATGTGGGATAATGTGATATGGAATTGTTTTGATAGGTGGATGGATTAGATTGATATGGAATGTAGGGAGATGCCACATAGGAATGAGGTGGAATTGATTGGTGTTTAATTAATAGAGGATGATGTGCTTGTTGGGTTTGAAAAGTGGCTATGAGATATTGGGCTTGCACTATGAGATGTTGCATTTGAGGTGATTGGCTTGTTTAAATTTTTTGGATCATGTCATGGATTCCTTGAATGATTTGTTGGTTTAAAGTTGATTGGCTTATTTGAGCTTCATGAAGTATGTGAACAAGATCTTGTGCTATGTGCTCTAATGTTGGCATGGTGTCACTTTTGTAAAATATTTGATTAAGATTACAATGATGATTTACAATGATGCGATTACTTGAAGGACTAGGATGATTTGGATTGGAAAGATTGGATGTTGTGGAAACTATTTATTGAAAGTTTGACTTGGAAAATATCAAACAAAAGATCTCGCATGTAAATGCATGAACACACACACCAAACACAATGATAAATTTTTCTTTCAAGATTAAATGTTATGATTAAGCAAATACTTGAATACACAACACCAAGCCTAATGCTAGTCAAGTGGGTACGACCAATTAGGTCTTAAGCTAGGATGCATGAGGTTGACTAGGGATGATTTGAGAGAAAAATCCTGCTACGCAACCAAGAGAAAGGGGTAACCCACCCTTCACCTTCACTTCCCAAATGTATAAAGTTATTTGGGGCTTATCCAAGAGTGACAAGATTTCACTCCCAAAGGAGGGTGTATTTTGATTCACCTTTCGATTGAGGTCGTCCCTTGGAGGGGTGTGTCTCCAAGAAATCATCCTAAGAATGGTATGATAAAATCAAACCAAGTGAGGTGTTTTTGATCTCCAAGATCACCTTGCAGTGCGAGGATAGATCATACACACATGCACTTGATTCACACTCGCAGTTATTAATTTCCCTTTAGTAAATCGAAATGTGTGTAAAAAAATTCAAGCACTTGTTCTTTTTAGATCCCAAATCCAAATGTGTGATTGAAGAAAATGGTTCATTTTAACCAAATTTCAATGATGTGACAACAAAAAAGATTGATTTTAGACCCCAAAATCCAAATGTACGATCAAACAAGTTGTTCTTTTTAAGCCCTAAATTGAAGTGTGTTGACAAGAAATGATTAGAGATGAAAGATGGAATGTGTGCACCTAGACTTTCTTTAGCTCCAAATTTTTGTCCACTTGATCCAATTTTTCTTTTGAAGTGTTTATTTTTCTACACATTCACAAAACCAACAACAAAGCCAAAACCCTAACAAGATAATTGATCACTAATATTAGAGGGTTGGCTAGTCAAGATAAATCTGATTTTTGGAAATATTTTTTGCATAAAAAATAAAAACACAGAGAATAGAAACTTACTAAAATTTCAAGAGCTTTCAAAAAATGTAAAGAAATCTGAAATTTTTTCTTATTCGCATCCAAAATTAATTTTTCATGAAAAATCATTAAAAAATTATAAAAAATTCAAAACAAGTCCAAAAATTCTAATTTTTGGAATAAAGGCTCCTGACATCATCCCCAACATGTAGAATTTTTTTTGTGAAAAGATATACAACTTTTTATGATATATAAGCTAATCTTTCTAAAACACTAATTTTCAAAGATTCAATTTTTCTCTAATTATTTTTCATACAAATTAAAAAAATAAATAATAGAACCCTATTAGAATTTAGAGAGATTTCTAGAAATATAAACAAATCCAAAAAGTTCTCTAATTTTCTCTGAAAATTGATTTTCATGAAAAATAACAAAAAAATTTTAAAAAATGAAAAACAGATCCAAACGATCTAATTTTTAGACTGAAAGCTCTTGATTTTGTCCCCAACCTGTAAAAGAAAATATCTGTAGCCGTTTGAGAGATATGCTCAAATATTTCCGAACCCTAGGATTGTGTCTCCAACCCTAGTTGCAAAATGCTAGTCTCCAAATTTTTGCACAAAATAACAATATAAGATTAGGGAAATCTGCAAAAAATCATACTCATGTCAAGTTCACCAATGTAAATCAGGGTTAAAATATTAGAAGTTAGGCTAAAATGCATGTAAATGAAACGCTAATAAACAATGAAGCAAAAATAAGCATAAAGACATAAACATGTAACAATATTACCAAATCTTCATGCCATCATTGATTCACCTTCATTGCATTTCTCCATTTTGCTTAAATATAATAATTGCCCTCATATTTTGAGTATGCAATAATAAGGCTATGATAATGAATACCAAAATATTGAAGATTCTTAATGACTATGGATGCACTTGACTTAATGACTTGATAACAAGATAACAAGATAGCAAGAGGACTCTAGATAGCTCATGGATAGATGACAAATGACAATGACAAGGTCATTTATAGGGAAGTCAATTTTGAAGGAAGGGCTAAGATTGAATGACAACAATCAATGGCCAAGATTAAAAGATGAGGTATGAAATAGGGTTAGGGCTAAACTAGGGAAAATGATAAGGATGAATGGTCAAGATTAAATTAAAGATAATTCAATCAATGGTGGAGGCTAATTGAGACACATATAGATAAGGACTTGATGTGGAAGATAAGATTGACACAAAAAAAGAGGTGAGAGGAAAAATTAAATAATGAAAATTATTTAATTTAGGTGGCCAATGAATAATTAAATAACTAAAATAATTATTTAATTAAAGAGGAATGCGACAAGGAGAATCCTTTTTAATTAAATAATGATTTAATTCCAAATTCAAGAGAGTGGACCAAATTAAATAAATAAAATTTATTTAATTTATGAGAGAAGAGGCTAATGGATAAGTAAATAATTAAAGTAATTATTTAATTATAGTGGAAAGTGGTATAAAAATTAAATAAATAAGAATTTATTTAATTTTAGAAAGAAGGGGAATTAATTAGTGATGTAATTAAATAAATAAAATTTATTTAATTAGTCAAGGAGGAATAAAGATAACAATGAATTAATTAAATAATTAAAATTATTTAATTAATAGAAGACTTATGACTTTTAGAAAATAATTAAATAATTAAAAATTATTTAATTATCAAAGGAAAAAAGAGAAATGATGGAGAATTTAGAAGTCACAGGCCTAGGAAAATTTTTAGTGTCTACAAGTTTCACCTTCAGTAGATGGTCATGGATTTTGGGTACCCAAGGGTGCTCTTTATTCTCAGACAAAGTTACCTTCAGAGAAAACTATGTTATGGAACCAAAGACTTGGACACATTGGAGAAAAGGATCTAAGGACCTCGAGAAATAAAAACCTTATTGAAGGTTTGTCTGATTGTAATCTTGAATTCAATTTATGTGAACATTGTATTTTTGGAAAATGAAACTGCATTCAGTTTTACTCAAGTTCTCATAAATCTTGTGGTGTATTGGATCTTATTCATTCTAGTATATTTGGTCTTGTAGATGTTCCTTTAATTGATAAATCCACATATTATGTTTCATTTATTGATGATTATAGTAGGACATGGGTATATTTTGTAAAGAGTAATTATGAAGTTTTTAGTTGATTTAAATAATTTAAAGAAATGGTTGAGTTGTAGACTAGAAAGAAAATAAAATGTTTGAGGACTAATAATGACAATGAATTTTTCTCTAATGATTTTGATAGATTCTGCAAAGATTGTGGTATTAATAGACAAAAGACAACTCCATATTCTCCACAACAGAATGGAGTTTCCAAAAGAATGAATAGAACACTAATGAAGAAGGCTAGGAGTATGTTGAGTGGTGCTATCCTAGAACAAAGGTTTTGGGCTGAAGTTGTTGCCATTGCCTGTTACCTAATTAAAAGGTCTCCTACATCAACTCTTGTTGATAAGATGCCTATAGAGGCATGGTTGGGTCACAAGCCTTCATTAAGACATCTTAGAGTTTTTGGTTGTGAGGCATATGCACATGTTCCAAAGGAGAAGAAAACAAAGTTGGAGAACAAGGTTGTGAAATGTATCTTCATCGGATATAGTTATGGTGTGAAAGGATACAAGCTTTGGGATCCTGTTGTACAGAAGGTAATACACAATAGAAGTTTTATTTTTAGAGAAACTAAGCCTTCTTCTAGTACATTGCAACCAAAACAAAGTAAACATAAAGATTTGATTCAATTTCCTTCTACATTTGAGAAAGTTGAATTGAGGCCCAAGGATAGAAAAAGAAGTTGAGGAGAGCCCATGTAGCTCTGGGTCTTCAAAAGAGGAGGAAGAACCTCCAACTCAGCTTGTTCATAGGTCTACAAGGCATAGACAACCACTTGAAAGGTATTCACCTAATGATTGGAGATGTATTTTTGCTTTGAATACTAACATGGATGAACCTAGATTTGTAGAAGAGCCACTAGGTATGAATGATGCAGAATATTGGAAGATTTCTACGGATGAAGAAATGATATCTTTGAAAAAGAATGATTCATGGGATCTTGTACCATTTCTTGAAGGAAAAAAACCTATTGGTTGTAAATGGGTGTTTAAGAAAAAGATTGGTTCAGATGGTGGTATTGAGAAGTGCAAAGCAAGGTTGGTTGTGAAGGGTTACTCTCAAGTTGAGGGTGTTGATTATGATGAGATATTTTATCCTATTGCAAAAATGACATCCATTCACGAGTAGATTTTGACCCATTTTTTGACAACTGTCCATCAGAATTTCGATGGCTATTCATCGCTATTATTGCTTCATAATTTCGACGACATTTGAAATGTCAAAATTTTGACCTGGCATTGGATGCTAGGCCAAAATTTTGACGTTTCAAATGCTATCAAAATTTTGACCCGACATCGGATGCCAGGCCAGAATTTGACATTTCAAATGCTGCCGAAATTCTGACGCAATAATAACAACGAACAACCATCAAAATTCTGATGGACGTTCATCGAAAAATGGGTCAAAATCTACCAGTGATTAGATTTTTTCTTTCTGTTGCTCCTACTTATGATTTAGAGGTTGAGAAAATGGATGTGAAAATTTCTTTCCTTCATGGTGATTTGGAGGAGGATATTTATGACATAGCCAGAGCACTATGTGGTGAAAGGTAAAAATAAGTTGGTTTAGAAATTAAAGAAATCTTTGTATGGATTAAAGTAGAGTCCTAGGATATGGTACCAAAAATTTGATGCGTATATGTTGAGTTTAGGATTTGAGCATTCTAAATCAGATCATTATATTTATTATAAAACTGATGGTGATTGTTCCTTGTTTATTGGATTATATGTTGATATGCTATTTATTGGTAGAGGGAAAGGTATGATTTCAAAACTAAAATCTCAACTTGCTGCTAAATTTGAAATGAAAGATCTTGGTGTAGCTAGACACATTATTGGGATGGAAATTAAAAGAGATAGAGTGAAAAAAAAGCTATGGCTTGGACAAAGAAAGTATGAAAGCTAAATTTTACAAAGGTTTGATATGCAAGATTCTAGACCTTTGTGTGTTCCTATTTTAGTTGGAACAAAGTTATCTATTTCAGATTGTCCAACATCTCCATCAAAGATGGAAGACATGAGAAAAGTTCCTTACCAGAGTGCAGTTTGAAGTTTGATATATGCTATGATTTGTACTAGACCAAGCATTTCTCAAGTAGTGGAAGTTCTTTCCAGATATATGTCTAATCCTAGTAGAGTTCATTGGGATGCAGTTAAAAGAGTCTAGATATTTGCGCGATACCTCAGATTATTCCTTATGTTATAGTAATTTGATTGAAGATGAGATTTCTATTGATATTCATGGTTATGTGGATTCATACTAGGCAGGTGATGTTGATAGTAGAAAATACACCAGTGCTTATGTTTTTACTTTATTTGGTGGTGTAATTAGTTGGATGAGTAAGCGTCAGGTTGTGGTTTCTTTATCCACTACTGAAGTAGAGTATATGGAAGCTACTCATTCTTGTAAAGAAGCCATTTGGCTTAAGAGACTATGTTTAGATATTGGAATAAAACAAGGTTCAGTGACAATTTATTGTGATAGTTAGAGTATGATATGTCTAGTCAAGAACCCAACATTTCATGCCAAGACCAAGCACATTGATGTTTAGTATCATTTTTTTAGAGATATGGTTGAAGATGGCAAGGTGAAGCTAGTTAAGGTAGAAAATTTGATGAATGTTGTTGATTCTTTAACTAAGGCTATGAGCATAGAGAAGTTTAGATGGTGTTCAGAGACTATGGAGCTTTCAGCCCCTAGCAATTAGAGATGATGATGACAACCTTCCATTGTGCTTGCAAGGTGTTCGACAAGTGGGAGATTTTTTGGGAAAATGTGTCTCAAACTTGCAATTATATACGGTTTATTGTTGATAGGATGTATGTTGGTATGTGGTGACTGATCATGCAAATACTATACACTTGTAACAATTTTTTTCGCTGACATGTCAAGGTTTTTTCCAGTTGACACATCAAGGTTTTTTCTCTCTGACATGTCAAGGGTTTTTCTTGTTGACACATCAAGGTTTTTTTGTTAATACGTCAAATAAAAAATGACCTTGTAAAACCCTAATTCTAGAAGGTTCTAAAAATCTTGTTATAAGTAGGTGGGATGTATGTAGACGTGGGTGTATTTTGAGATTTTGATAGTGGTCATGGTGTCTATTGATCTCTAGTGGTGATACTATTGTGAGAAGCTTGCTCTACAAGTATATTGTAATCTTTTGATTTCTGAATAATATATTGGGTAGCTTTTGGAGTGTGGGGTTTTCCTCCTAAAAGGGTTTTCCCCACGTAAATCATTATGCTGTGGTATGCATGATACTTGTGTTTATTTCTGTTTAAGTTTTTGTAACTATTAAAGATATGTAAAGTTTTGCATTATTCTCCTCTCAAGGTTAGTGTAGGAAGTTGTTCCACTATCTTAGCTTCCTTACACAAATTTCCTTGCTTGGGTGGCTTCTTGGTTTAATATGTTACAAGGGTTTAGGGTTTTATGTTACTTGGTGGGTTTTACTTGGCACATTTCTTTGATCCTAAAATCCTTGTTCTTTGGTCTAATCCTTCATTGAATTGGTATGGCTAGTTCTAGGTTACCTTAGTTATGTATTGAGCATTTGAATTCATTTGGTTAACTAACCCCTTGTGTGTAGGGTTCCCCGTTTACCATCGCTCAATGTCTTCATAATATTTGGTCTGAGGTTCTATATTTTATAAGGTTAAATGTTGGAAATGTTTGGCCTTTACATCCTTTGTTGAAAATTATCTTAGGTCTCTTTGAGTCCTTATCTTCCATCTTACCTAGTTGGTCCCCCTTTTAAAACAACTTGTGAGCATGTGCATAATTCTTCCCACTTAAGTTTTTCTTATTGCTTAACATATCACTCATAGCTAATGGTTTTGTGATCGCTTGTGTTGAATTAGTGATGCACGATGGAAATTTACCTTTGTATCGCTCATCACAAATAGGTTTAAACCTTGAGTCTCAAAGTAGTGATGCATGATCTATGAAGGATCCCCTTAATATCGATGGTTTCCTTTGTATCACTAATCACCAAAGTGCTTTGAATTCTGAATCAGCAACACATGATAACATTGTGGCCTTTACATCTCTAGTTCATCGTCCATTGTGGATTGATGCTTGCTTCCTTTTTTATATTAGAGATGAGCGATGGAGTCTATGGTTCCACTATATTATTGCTAATTTGAATGCTACTAAGGGAAACACCTGCATGACCATTGATCTTTTTGTAAGGTACATGTGGCCAAATCTTGAACCATTTCCACCTTTCTTCCATTGCTGATGTGATTCAACTATTAAGATGTGGATCAGTGATGAGTGATGCTTGAAGGATAAAGTCAAAGGAGGATTTAAATCTAACGGCTACGATATTATTGCATATGGTGTACATATTGTTGATAGGACATGTAAAGGAAATGGAGTATTGGTGATGAGTGATGGATTTTTAAGTCTTGTGCTCATTGCGTCACCTCAAACCATGACAATTACAAGTGGAGACCTAAGGAGTGTTGGCAACACAAGGGTAAACAATTGAGAGGGGGGGTGAATTAGTTGTCCTAGAAATTTAAACTTATTAACCTTATTCTTAGATCTGATCAATAACCATGGAAGAATAAATCAACAACACATCAGAAACACACACATAACACCAAGATTTTTATGTGGAAACCCTGTTAGGGGAAAAACCATGGTGGAGGTCAGTCCACAAGATTATACCCTGTTAAAAGTATAAAGAATGAAATGGGGAATGCACTTGCATTCAGGCGCACTACCTAGAGCTCACTACTTAATTAAAAAAGGAAGACACACTATCTTACAAAAAGATTTGGATTACATTTATCCAAATTTTGAATTGAGAAAATATCATATGCTAATTCCCGATTACAGTTCTGGCTAAGCACATGAACACTTCTTCAGTCTTCTTCACACTCTGATTCTACCTTCAAATGATTAGGAAATTATTCACACATTACCACACACATTCACTCACACACCTTCAAATGGAATAAACAATCGCTTATATATATCCGCAACAAAAAATTACATCACTCCATGTCAACTTCAACAAAATAATAAAATGAATACAAACTATCAGCCCAAAATAATAACAATTATTCATGTGAATCAACCAAGGTTAGCCAAAACATAGTGAAGACCCAAAATGAAAACCTCCAACACCAAAAACCTTAAAAAATTATTCCTCAAAGATCCACAACACGCTACAACACCTTGTCAGCCATGAACATGAAAAACATGAACACGCAAGAGAAAATCATAAATCGCGAGCACAACGATCAATGCGGATTTGTAACATAGATAAAACATAATATAGAAAAATCCAAAAAAATCATGAATCACCAAAGAAGCATCCAAAAAAATTGAACTTACTAGAATCACATCATCTTCATTCAGGAACACCAACTGAAGTAACAAAAAAACTGTCTGAACACAACTACCCATACCTTGAAAAAAAATCATGTGGATCTATGAAACTCAATGTGGATAAAATAGATATAATTGAAAAGAAACCCTTTAATCCACAACCTCTGAACATCAATGTATTGAACTCACTAAAAAACTGAACTTCACTTCACCACTGACAATCTGCAACTTATTCCATTACAATTTTCTCAATATCCTTGACATATACAACCTCAAAGACATTAATGCTAATAGTGTTGACATAAATGAAAACCACATATAAAAAACAAAACCAGAACATCCAACAATATCCCCCTTTGGCGTTGATGGCAACATATGATGTGAAAAACACCATCAATGCAACTATCTCTTAGCACTTTCTCCCCCTTAGGTTCTGACTCTTTTCTCCTCAACATGACTCTTCTCCCCATAAAGTTTTTCACGTGAATCTTCTCCCCATTTGACATAAATGTCAAAGATACACATAAGCTATGAACCACATATTTGAACATCTGACTACTCCCCCTGAGTAGCAACCACCACAACATCAATCCAGATCAAGATATGACTATGAAATGTAGAGACTAATGCAAGGAAATGCATCTTAGTTCTGATTAGGAGGGGTAATCACCCCTAACTTCCCTTTGAGATACTCAAAAGTATCCTTAGGCAATGGTTTGGTAAAGATATCTACAATCTGTTCCTTAGTAGGCACATACTCCAATCTGACTTCCTTTTCACTCACCTTTTCTCTCAAAAAGTGAAACTTGATAGATATATTCTTGGTATTTGAATGCAACACCAGATTCTTAGAAATATTAATTTCACTTGAATTATCATAGAATATAGTAATAGGCTCATCATACACAACTCTGATATCTTTCAACATCTGCATCATCCACAATACTTGAGTAAAATTGATAGAAGCAACAATGTATTATGCCTTTGCAGTAGAAAGAAATGGCATTCTACTTCTTACTTAACCATTAAATTAGCTTCTTACCCAAGAAAAATGCACCACCACTAGTACTCTTTCTGTCATTCACATCTCCTAGCCAATGAACATTAGTAAAAGCACACAAGGTAAGATCATCATCTTTAGGATACCATAGGCCAAGATCAACTGTTCCCTTCAAGTATCTAAAAATTATCTTCACATCAGTTACATGAGATTTCGTAGGATCAGCTTGAAATCTTGTAACAATACATACAATAGGGATAACTTTAAGAAACCCCCCCTTGGCGAAGGTGTAAAATATTGGTGAATCTTTCCTTTTATTTGAAAAAAAATATTAATTTTCCTTGTGAATCTATGTACATTAATGGTAGTAATATAATATTACTAGTGAATATAATTAATATTTGTAATTATAGTATAAAATATTGGCAAATCAGTTCCAATGACACATTGTTTAAAAAATAATGCATAGGTGAATTGATCGAGATGAAATTAATTTTTTGTGAAAACCTGGTAATTCAACATTCTTTTTAGCTTGTACTATTCACCATTTCTAGAGGTCCAAGTTTCAATTATTTTCAATATCAGGTCTAGTTTGAGTCAAGCAAAGCAATCCACCAATCATCAATCTATATCTAGTCTAATTTGCTTTCAGAGAATCATCATCTTGTGTCAACTTGCATCTGGTCACCATAGGTGTACCAACTAGCTTTGAATCTTCCATACCAAAATTCTTTAGCAGTTCTTTCACATACTTGGACTAAGATATAAAGATCTCTTTATCTAACTGAGTGATTTGAAATCCCAAAAATAATTTCATCTCACCAATCATAGACATCTCAAACTTGTCATGCTTCTCATCAACAAACTTCATGCACAAACTATCATCTCATCCAAAAATGATATCATCAACAAAGGCTTCAAAAATCAAATATTTTTCATCATCAAGCTTGAAATATAGATCACTATCAGTAGTACCTTTATTAAATCCAAGCTTCACCAAATACTTGTCCAATCTAGCATACCATACTCTAGGGGATTGCTTGAGTCCATACAATGATTTCTTCAATAGACAAACCATATCTCCCTGATCAGTCAATTGAAATCCATCAGGTTGCTCAACATACACCTATTCTTCCAATTCACCATTTAAAAATGTTGACTTGACATAAATCTGATAAACCTTGAATTTTTTGTCAGTAGCATAAGCAAGAAACAATCTCATAGCTTCAATTCGAGCAACATGGGAAAACATTTCTTCAAAGTCAATTCCTTCCATCTATGAATATCCTTTACACACTAGTCTTGCTTTGTTTCTAACAACTTCACCTTGATCCTTCGGTTTGTTTCTAAATACCCATTTAGTACCAATTACATTTTTTTCCTTAGGTCTAGGAACAAGAATCTGTGACATAGATTTTGGGACCTAAAAATTCTTGGCTCTCTTCCTAGGGTTTTTCACCTAGAAAGAGAGAGATTTGGGCTCAAAAATACTTATGCACATTCAAATTAGGATGTATGCAATGTAATATGATGTAAATGAACTAAACTAAATGCAATTGACTGATTAAAATGATCTAAAATGAATGAAAAATTGCAATTTAAGCTATGTTTGAAAACACACTATGATATGCAAATAACTATGAAAGATGAAGAAATAGAAAGAAATATGCAGAACATAAGGTATAGGGTCAAATCTGAGTGCACCTAGAAGTTGTGTGAGCTTTTTGGAGTGTCTAGAATGCTAATGATTTCTTTTTGATTTTTCACAATGGGACTCATTCACCAAGGGTGGCAAATCAGTCCTCCTACTGTTGAAAAAGTGTCGGGAACTGATTTTTGAAAGGCAGGAGTTGATTTCTAAAAAAATGCAAATTTTCAGATTTTAGGTGGGACTCATTCACCACCCTTGGTGAATAAGTCCCACCTGGGACCCAAAACCAAGTGTCAAAAATAATGTTCTGTTTGAAGTTGTTTATCGGGATAGGACCCACAAATGCACTTAATATAAGCATATGAGGGCATAAAGAGACAAAATAAAGCATGAGAAGGGTGTAAATAGTGAAAATATGCCTAGAAAAGCATGAAATTTTGTTACAAGACTTTACAACACTTCAAAATAGGACTTGTTAATGAGTGAAAAGGTGGTTTTTAGGTGAATTGCATTAAATAGAGTCTAGAAGAATGTACAAATGTCTTACAACACTTTAGAAAACTATCACAAGATGTCATTCTTTGAGTTTTAGCACTAAAATAAGCATGTTCAAGCAAGGATACATCACAAAATTAAAGCAACATAGTTCCAACACTATGAAACAAGACCTATAAGACCATGAAAATGATAAGGGACCATTTTTTGATGGCACATTTAGCCCCCACTTTAGTGAGAGAAACTTGCTTCCTCACACTAAAGTAGCCATGAATATCGAGAAGAGGGTTCAAATGCACTTACGTTAGCAAAATTAAATGCAACAAACAAGAGGGATGATCAAGCCCCCACGATGAAGATCCCATGATAGACTGAACATAAGGACAAAGGAACACACAAGTGTTGAAAGGGATTGAGTGAATCTTGATCATATATCCAACTAGTTGTGAAAAGAGATCTAGGCTGATTGTTTGAAAAAGAGAAGAATGTGTACTCACTTTGGGGCCACAGAACTAGTTGTCCACAGGGTGAGAAATCCCAAGAAGTAAGATACATACACTAGTTGGTATGCACTCACAAACATGCAAAAAGTGGCTATGGGGAAAAGTCATGCCGCTAGTTGGGCTTCCCGCTCAACCATGCCAAAGCTATACCCATTCGATAACTTTAAAAAGGTGACACAAAGCCAAAGAAAATGAAAATGTTGGTTTAAGTTTTATAAGATAAGAAAAATAGGATGGTACCACAGGCATGCAAGTTGTGTTATGCAAGGTGGACAAACAAAAATGAAACCTCCATAGGCATGCAATTTGTGTTATGCAAGGTAGCTGAATGAGAATGCAATATGTAAAAATGTTATGTGCAATATGTTCAAAGGAGTCTTGTTTAGTTTATGCAAGGTCAGTCACTTAGGGAACATCGTGTCTAATATCTCCAAAAGAGGACCAATCAAAGAATAGTATATTCAGAACTTAGGCCCGGATGCAGTGTGTCGCATCAAACCACCAAGAGGAATGCAATATGTTGAGAAAGATCACACTTATGAAGGACATCACACCTAATGTCATCCAAAAAGTGACAAATGCATCACATAAATGACAAGGCTACGCTAAGAATGCAAATGAAATAATGGTAATGTATTCCCCCCACTTTAAAGGAATTGCTACACATCATTTTGTGAGAAATTACTTGAAAGTAGAGAAGAGGTAAAAAGAAAGACATGAGAGCTAGCTCAGAAAGCTCTATGCCAAGTCATATGTTTCAAAGTTAAGATGCGTCATGTCAAGATGGAGGAGAAAAGAAAGGAAAGAAGGGAGTTTCCCCCCAGAAAAGAAAGCACACCAAACACAAAAGGGATCTATGGATTTGGGGTCAGTATGTTTGTTGCGGGGGTGTTTTTTTATGAAAGAGCTCAAAACTGTCATCATTCCCCAAAGCACATAGAACTGGAAGAATGACACAAAGAGAGCGAAAGAAAAGGAAAAAAAAAGTCTGTTTTGAGTCAACATGGAAGAGACATTGCAATCTCAATGCTTTGTATCATCCCCAAAAGGAAAGCACAAGTGAAAAGAAAAAAAAGAAAAGTGAAAAAGCTTTTTGGTCAACATGAAGGAGACATTTTGGTCTCAATTCCTTGTGTCATCCCCAAAAGGAAAAACACAAGAAAATATAGAGGAAAAAGAAAAATAAAAAAGGGGGGACTTGGGTCAACATGGAAGAGACATAGGGGATCTCAACACTTTGCGTCATCCCCGAAAGGAAAACACAAAACAAAAGAGAAAAGTATAAGGAATGAAAAATAGAAGAATAGAGATACACATAGAAGAACTGTATAAAGATAAGGAAACATCAAACACATGATACGGGGGAACACAATATGCACATAAAAAAGAAATAAGAAAAAGGTAAAAGACAAGCAATGCAAAGGAAAATTACTCATCTAACAAGTTGTCCACCTCCCAATCATGTTCAGTGCAATGCGAAGGTAGTTGACTATCCAAAGGAGGAGTCACAAGTGTTGAACTAGGGGTTGTACCAGGTTCTTCACTTGGTGGAGAGGATTTATCATTTAAGTTCATTGTAGAGGAAAATAAAGAGTTTAAATCATTGTTTATTTCCTCATCCATTTTAGAAATCGTGCCATCATCCTCGTCATCATCAAGATTAATAATGATGGGAGGACGAAGGGTGATTTTCAACAGATGGATGTATCAAAAGCGTTGGTTGTTGAATATGCTCATTTTGTTGTGATGATGGTATAGGATTTTCGTGTGGTTGCTCAGGAGAGGGAAGGTGATCATATATTTCTTCTATCAAGGGTATAGGTTGATTTTCTTTATTGTTTGTTAGGAAAGATTGATGAGAAAGGAGACGATGACGACGCCTTCATTCCCTAGCACCATGGTTCCATTTAATTTGGTTTTACAATTTTTGAGGTGTAAGAGCAGATTGAGTCAGTATAGGTTTGTCTACTTCCAAAGGGGGAAGAATAGAGGAAACCAAAGAAGACGGACCAACCACTTTCTATTTTGCTTTATATACTTGTTTGGTTTGAGGAGGCTGAGTAGGATTTTTGTTAGGTTCCCTTTGTCATTTGAATGATGGTGGGGAAGGGTCTAAAGGGATATGTTTTGAAGTTGTGTTGGTTTGTTGAATTCCATGCTCAGGTGTAATCATGGTTTCATCTAGGATAAGAGGAGTGGAAGTGGATGGATATGTATTATGAAGAGATAATTCAGTGTTCCTTTTAGCTTTAAACTTTTGATAAGCAATGTAAAAGAAGTCCTTTCAAGGGGTGATAGGTTCAATGGGTGTAGGCCAAAAGGCTTCCAATGAAAGTTACCTTTGGAAGATAAAGGATTAAATCCACTATGGTGAATAGTGACTACCTCATTTCCATGCGGAAACTTCAAGCACTTGTGAATGACTGATGGGACCACTTTCATTGAGCGAAGCCAAGGAAGGCCTAGCCACAAATGAAATTGGTCGGATTGTGGAATAATAGAAAATGTTACCTCCAAAGTCTTAGGTCCTATGTGTAAAGGCAGTACGATCGATCCAATCGTAGGGAATGCAAAACCATGATGTGTTTTAATCCATGTAGTCAGTGGATTGTAGTTATCTTGATATAGATAATGTAATACTAGAAATTCTTCTGTGATCATATTCTTTCCACAAGTGGGATCTATTAATATCCCATTAGTAGGTTTATCATAGATTCTGCTGGCTATGTAGAGAGGACCATCAGGAAGTTTTTGTAGTATGTAATTAGCAAAAAAAGTAATATCAATAGATTGAGTGGTTTGGACCTTGTGAGGCATAATGTCTAATGTAGCGACAAGTTTATCCATAGGACTAGCTTGAGGAATAGGAGGATATGTATTAGGTTATACATTGTGTGTATCAATAGTCATTACATCAGGCTTTGATAGTTCACTAGCCTTGATGAATGAGGTAGTGTGCTTAGGAATAGGGTTGGTGAAAATTTGGAGATTTTGGTTAGGGGGTGCAACAGACTTATTTCCTTGATCATTAACACCCAAAATGGTCAATTCACCCAAATTAATGTGGTCTTGAACTAGATGTTTAAGACGCTTGCAATGTTTTGTGTCATGGCCATTTTGATGATGAAAATGGAAATAAGCATTAGGATTGAAGGTAGGTGGTAAGGGTTGATTAGGATCAAGTGGTCGAATAGGTGGTAAGGTAAGCATGCATTTTTGGATGAGTTGGTACATTTTCTGAAGGAGGGTGTCAGGTAAAGGAGTGAAATGTCTATTTGGATCACCGTAATGATAAGGCACAAATATTTTAGAGGTGGCCATTGAATTCTAAACTTGTGAAGTTGGTTGTGGTTGAGGTGAAGGAGGTGTTCAATAAATTGTAAGACACCTCGGTTAGGTTTGCAGAAATTTTGTGTGTTGTTTTGGTGTTGATTATTATTTTTCAATTTTGTTAATGCGGCTAGAAGTGGATTTTGACTCACGACTTGAAACTGAATTTTGATACTCACATAAGGTTTTACACAAATGCATAAATGAAGGGAATTTCATCATGGTAAGTTTATCTTGAAGGTTAGTGTGAAAATTCTCAATAAAAATCTCCTGCAGATGTGCATCTAGAATTTAGACATCAAATTGAGCATATAAGGACTGGTAATGAGAGATGAAATTGATTTTTTCATCAGTGTTTTGTCTACATTGTATAAGGTCAACCATTATCTTTTTAGGTGTCATGTGCACTTGAAAGTGATTAATAAAAGCTTCCACCAATTCATTAAATGAACAAATGGAATGATTAGGCAAGTTGGAAAACCATTCTAAGGAAATATCCTTCAAGGTCCTTGGAAAGAGTTTTGCTAATTGTTTATCATCAAGGACAAAATCACAACACAAGGCAGTAAAAGCATTGAGATGGTTGATAGGATTTCCTTTTCCTCCATATTTCACAAATCTCGACATTTCTATTCCTTGTGGCATCGGGGTGTACCATCGAAAAATGGACCCTTCCCATTTTCATGGTCTTTTAGGTCTTGTTTCATAGTGTTCGAACTATGTTGCTTTAATTTTATGATGTATCTTGGCTTGAAAATGCTTATTTTGGTGCTAAAACTCAAAGAACAATGTCTTGTTAAGGTGTTGTGAAGTGTTGTAAGACATTTGTACATTCTTCTAGACTCTATTTAATGCAATTAACCTAAAAACCACCTTTTCATTCATCAACAAGTCCTATTTTGAAGTGTTGTAAAGTCTTGTGACAAGATTTCATGCTTTTCTAGGCATATTTTCACTATTTACACCCTTCTCATGCTTTATTTTGTCTCTTTATGCCGTCATATGATTATATTAAGTGTATTTTTGGGTCCTATCCCAACAAACAACTTTAAACATAACATTATTTCTGACACTTGGTTTTGGGTCCCATGTGGAACTCATTCACCAAGGCTGGCGAATGAGTCCCCCTTGGCCCCAAATTGAAAATATTTCAAAATTTCTTTTAGGATTTTACTCAAATTCACTTCATGTCAACCTATGATGAGGTATGAATGGATACCAATGCACAAGATTTGTATAAATATGTGATATTAACCTCATTTTACATCTACTCATTCAATTACTCAATATCCTAACATATTCAAGTAATCTTCAAGCACTCAAGCATTTTGCATCATTAATTCAAGCACTTTCAAGCACCTTGGAGCAACCATTGACATCACTTCAGATTTGCATATTCAAGGATGTGGTAAGTTTGTAATACTTGAATGTTATTCATTTATCATTTCCTTTACATGTCATTCATTTCTATTGGGTGTGATTACCAAAGTGGGGTTTGACCAAGGCAAACCCCTATTCACTAACCCCCCAACATTTTTCCCTATTGTGCACGTGTATTTACAGCTTTGTTTTGAAAATTTAACAAGTTTAAAGGTGTTGAAAAGTGGAATTCAAGTCAACTAGGATCTTCAAGTCAACTTATCATCCTTTCAAGCATTTTGAGTGTTTTCAACCCATTTTCTGTAGAGTTGACCCCGACAACCTAATATTCAGACATTACCAGATCCAAAGTAGTAGTGTTGTCTTCTGATTTTCCAAAAATCTTGGGGAGGATTGATTCGCCACCCTTGGTGAATGAGTCCCACTTGAAATCTGAAAATTTGCATTTTGTTAGAAATCAACTCTCGGCTATTAGAAATCAATTCCCGACACTTTTTCAACAGTATGTGGACTGATTCACCACCCTTGGTGAATGAGTCCCACTGTGAAAAATCAAAAAAACTTGTTAGCATTCCAGACACTCCAGAAAACTCACACAACTTCCAGGTGCACTCAGATTTGACCCTGTACCTTCTATTCTACATATTCAATTTCTTGATATTTGATAGCTGTTTGCTATGGGGAAAAGTCATGCTGCTATTTTAAACAATGTTTTTTGCTCCGAAGTGAAATTCTAGTTTTCTTCCCTAACTGACATTCCTTGCATATGGCATTAGTAGGATTTACCAACTTAGGAATATTTCTCACAACCTATGTAGAACTTATCTTGATAATATAGTCAAATTTTACATGACACATTCTCCTATGCCACAACCAAATTGCATCAACTTGAGCAATTAGACAACTTTTACTAATAAAATTTAGGTGAAAGATGTTACCTTTTGTTTTTTTACTTGAAGCAATCACATTTCTAGAACTTCCCAATATTCTACCCTTTTCCATCCTTGAATTGAAGATTGTATCCCTTGTTAACCATCTATTTAATACTTAAAATATTATGCTTTAGACCTTCCACATATAGGACATCATTAGTATTATTCTTACCATCAAGGGAAATGCAACATCTTTCACAGATTACACCTGATTTTTTATCACCAAATCTTACAAAACCACCATTATACTTCTCCTAGCTCACAAAATTACTTTTATCACCTATCATGTGATGAGAGCATCCACTGTCAATCACCCATTCATCTTTCTCTTCAACTCGAGCAACTAGGGATTTATCCACATTTGTACAATTAACAGATTTAGTAGACACAAGATTATTTTCCTTGATAGCAATAAATACCCATTCATCCTCACCTGCATTCCCTTTATTAGATTCATCATCTATCACACCTTCATCAACAACATAATAACACTTCCTTTGAAATCTAGGCTTGTTAGGTGTTGACTTAGGAACTCTTTCTAGACACCTTGATGCAAAATGACCTATCTTATTGCAAGAAAAACATTTAATAGGAAACTTTCCTTTATACTTACCTTCTCCTCTGGCTTCCCTTTTGACAATAAGTGCTTCAAGCTCATTCAATTCTCTTTCTTCTTCAATCTATCTCATTCTTCCTCATACTTGAATACCTTTCTAGAAGAACTTTCTCCCTAATCATATCTCTGTTTATCTGCTTAAGATGTAGTAGCTTTGAATGCAAATTCTATCTTAGGAAGAGCATCACCAAAATCACTTAACTCAAAAGCTATAAGTTACCAATGAACATGTCTTTGGTTACATTTTTCATAGTTTGGATCTCCTCAATAGTAGTAGCTTTGGCTTTGTATGCAACAAACAATGATTTGAGCACTTTAGCAATAATTTCTGGTTCATCTAATGTTCCACCAACACATCTAATACTACACACAAGTTCATTCACTCTTTGCATGAAAGAAGTAATGTTCACATCATCACCCATTCTCAACATTTCATATTTCCCTTTTAGAATTTTCAACTTAGCAACCTTCACATGTGCATCAACTTCATACAATGTTTCCAAAATTTTCTAGATCTCATAAGCAGTCATCAGATCCATAACATTTTTCATCTCAGAATCAGTCAAAGCACTAAAAAATGCTTCCTTAGCCCTGATATTGTACTTGACTTCCTTAACCTCATTTGGAGTAGAAGGACCATTATGTGGAATAACATATCTATTCTTTGTAATTTTCTAGTAGGGTTCACCAATACATCTCATATGACACTCCATTCGAGCTTTCCACAGAGAACAATTTGTTCCATCAAATCTCAGACTATCCTTCTTATATGTTGCCATCCTAGATCGCCTCAAGCTATGAAACTTCTTCCAAGGAACCTGTTCTAATACTAATTGTTGGAAACACAAGGGAAGACAACTAAGAGGGGGGGTGAATTAGTTGTCTTAGAAATACACTAATATTTTTACGTGGAAACCCTATTAGGGGAAAAACCATGGTGGAGGTCAGTGCACAAGATTATAACCTGCTAAAAGTATAAAGAATGAAATGGGGAATGCACATGCATTCAGGTGCACTGCTTAGAGCTCAATGATCAATTACAAAAGGAAGACACACTATCTTATAGAAAGATTTAGATTACATCCATCCAACTTTTGAACTGAGAAAATAACATCTGCTAATGCCTGATTACAGTTCCAGTTAAGCACATGAACACTTCTTCAGTATTCTTCACTCTTCTTCACACTCTTCTTCCTTTGAATGATTAGGATATTATTTGCACATTGACACACACATTAGCTCACACACCTTCAAATTGAATAAACAATTAGTTATATATATCTGCAACAAGAAATTACATCAATACATGTCGGCCTCAACAAAATAATAAAATGAATACAAACTGTCAGCCCAAAAAAATAACAATTATTAATGCGAATCAACCAAGGTTGGCCACAACATAGTGAAGACCCAAAATGAAAACCTCAAACACCAAAAACCTTAAAAAATTATTCCTCAAAGATCCACAACATGCTACAACACCCCGTCGGACATGAACATGAAAAAAATGAACACGCAAGAGAAAATCACCAATCACGAGCACAACGTTCAATGTGAACGTACAACACAGATAGAGCATGATCTAGAAATATCCAAAAACATCATGAATCACTAGAGAAGCATCCAAAACAACTGAAATTACTAGAATCACATCATCTTCATTTAGGAACACCAACTCAAGCAATAAAATACTGTGTGAACATAACTACTCATAACTCAAACAAAACTTCACATGGATATCTAAAAATCAATGTGGATAAACTAGATATACACAAAAAGAAAACCTTTAATCCACAACCTCTGAAAATCAACATACTGAACTCACCAACAGACTGAACTTCACTTCACCACTGACAATATGCAACTTATTCCATTACAATTTTCTCAATATCCTTGACATATACAACCTCAAAGACATTAATTCTAATAGTGTTGACATCAATGACAACCACATATCAGCAACACAACCACAACATCGAACAAGGAGCACATCATCAATAAGCAATTGGATATTCGATAGAATATTCCCCTCATCATCGGGTATTATAGCATCACGAATCCATCAAAAGGGATATAGATCAAAGTAGCAATGCACGATGACCTTCAAGTAAAAGGTGACTAAGGAAAAAAGGGGTGATGTGGTAGAATTAGGGGACATCACTAAGAGAAAAAACAGGAACGGGGATGAAGGAGAGCCACAAATAATGTTTTAAATAAAAAAGATCAACGACCAAAATTTTAACTTAAACAATTAAGTGTCAGTTCGCTTGCATGAGATTTCTTTCAGGAATTAATGGTGAAGATGCTCCATTCATTTACCATAAAGGAGGTTGTTGGCTCATTTTTCCTCAAAATTACAATATTATGAGAGTAGAAGAATTGGTCAAGTTTGAGAAGAAGGTGTGAAGAGCTCAGGAAAAGAGTTGTAGAGACATTGAAGTCTGATTTTCCTAGGTAAGAAAGTATTTTCACCTCTATGTGGAAGTTGTAATTGAATTAAATTGGTTAAGGTATGAAGAGTGGTTAATTGAATTAAATTGGTTAAGGTATGAAGAGTGGTTAACTTAGAAAGCTCTATGTGCTTAGGTTTGGAAGGGTTTTTATCATTTTATGAATTCATATATGGTGGTAGAAATTGAGTAAGATTTTGGAGTATTTTGGCTTGTTTTGTACAAATTTTCTTTTTCAAAGAATTAAAATCAATAAGCCTCATTTATAAGAAAAATTTATAAACCCTAAGTATACACAATGATCTATCCTAGTGAATCCTTGGGAGTTACGGGTAAATAAAAATAGAAAAAGCCTAAGTTTGTTAAACCTAAGACAGAGGTCTCAAAATTTTTTGCTAAATCTAAGGGGGAGAAAAGAAGTCTCGACAAATTCATGGAAGGTAAATCTAAGGATATTAATGAGGGAGGAGCACAGATTGGTAAAATAACTATAGGGAAAGGTTTTATGACTAGCAAACTAATTGATAATGATGGTGTAATTGGAGAAGTTTCTCTACCTCAGAGTGGTTGGGAGTTATTTTTCTATGCCTTCAATAGAAGATATGCCAAACGTCCAACCCATCACCTATGGGGTTTCAACCTTGGGAGGTTTGTGGTACAAAATGTATTCATTGAAGTGGATTTGATGTTAGAGCTGGAAAAGCATTATAATCCAAGTGATAGAACAATAAAAAGTGAGAATGAAACCCTAATCCCTGAAATAACAAGATATAGGACTGTGGAGGTGTTCATATTGAACCCTAATTACATAGTCAACATCAAATTTTATGACTTATGCAATGAGTATGAGAAGAACAAGTATCGATATAGAATACATGTGCTTGATAGGCACAAGAAAGATGATAAAGGGAGTTTTGGTCCTAAGGATTTGGAACCTTTTGATTGTGAAGAGTTTGCTAACTATTTCAAGAACACATATTATTATTTGGCTCAGGGTTTGGCTCACAAGTTTGATATAAGGATACCAACTTACGTGTTGGTGATGATAATTGATATTCAAAATTGGAATTCAAATAGGGGATTTGACTATGTGGCATACATTTTTGAGCATATGCATAAAGGGCTCATTGGATTGAAAGATGGTAGTGCCCCTCTATATTTTCCCCATTATTCTTTATTTATGCATATGATTCTTTACTTTGGGAAAGAGAAGTGGAAGGAAAAAAAAAGTTAAGGAAAAAATATGAGGAGGAAATGATTTTCCTATCCAAATGTGGACTCACATTTGGGACTAAAATTTTCCACATTCAAATTATTTAGCTTTTTGCAATGTTAGGTATGGTATTTTGGAGATCTTGGGGATCACAAATCTTTACAAAATTTCAATATTTATTAGGGAGATTATGCACCCCCATGAGCTCATGAAAGGAGCAACACAAACTCATAATTAGGGTTACTAGTTTTTAAATACACACTATACTTTGATCAGGGTTTATGGAGCCAAAGTTGTACCTCATTTCTTGCCACTGTATATGTCTGATAGGCTAGCCTTCATGGAACTCATATGGAAATTAGATTTCATGGACAAGGAGAATTTTAAGACTCCTAGGAAGGGCTCAGTAATAACACCACAATGTACTTTTTCTTATTTTAAGGCTACTGCAAAAGAAGGATATGAGAAATTTGGAATAATGGTAAATAACCTTAGGCTGCCAGTTGATGAGGTTAGAAACTATGACCCTGAAGGGTTTGTGAATGAGATGATGAAGAAGAAAGGATTATCTAGTTTCTCCCACCATTTCTTGTATACTGATGATGTAATAAGGAATCTAACAATTGATGGAGTAGTAACCTCGAGGAAGAAAGAATGGACTGCTATTTGTGACATTGAAGAAGATATAATAAAAAGGAATGCATTCTATATCAATCCATATGATGAGATTGAAAACCCTTATGAAAGTGCCATGGCTAAAATAAAGGATTATTATAATGGTGAGTTCAAGGTAAAGGTTAAGGAGGCTTCTAAAAGGCACAAGCCCTCAAAGAGTAGCAAAAAGAGGCTATGGACATTCAAGAACAACCTTTAGAGGTTGAGGGAGGAGACACCAAAATAATTGGAGATGAACTATATGTAGAGCATGTGGCTAATGATGAGGAGGTGGAGATGAGATTCCCTTCCCCTAAAATAAACAATGCTCTTGATCCATTTGTTCCCCAAGATAGAATTGTCAAGTGGGAGTACAATGAAGAAACTGACGATGATCCTTGGATCAAAGCTTGTGATGAGTTTCTTGCTGATGATTCCTTTGTGCAAACCAAGGAGTTTAAATAATTCATCATCTAAAAAAGAAGCCAAGATATAAAGAAGAGAATTGAAGAGGTGAAGGCCAGTGTGGACTCTTCACAACAGGAGGAAGTAGAAAAGGCAGAGGAGAATATAATGGCTGAAATAGCAGCAATTACTCCCATTGAAGCCAAAAAAATTGTTAAGGAGAGTGGAATGATGTTTATTCAAGGATGAAACCTTACTATTTCTATTGCACTTGATGAAATAAGAAAGGAACCTCAAGGCTTTGTATCTGAAGAGCATTTTGATAACCGTATCTTTGGATTAGGTTTCAGTCCAAAATTGCATACTCTAGAAATTTGGTCAATAGCTACCAATATTGGAAAAATTGAGGTTGTCAAATCAATTGAGGAAGTCACTAGATCAATTGTGGTGAAGAGAGCCACAAACATAACTCCAATCTAGGATGCACAGTTGACTGTGCATGCTACCATGCTAAGTGCTGAAACTACATAAATATCCCAAAAGAAGTATGATGATTTATTGAATAAATACAACACTCTTTTGGATGAGTGTAATAATATAAGGGACATTGCACAAGAAAACCAATCAATAAGAGAATTTCCTTCCCCCTCTTCATCTTCTTTGGATTTATCAGCTCAAGATAGGGAGACTTTCTCACTAAGAATTTAGAGTTTGAAGAAGGAAGTGCAAGTAGAAAAAGATAATATAAAGAGAGCTAAGGAAGAGATTGCAAAGGATGCTGCTGGAATTTTTGATGATGTCTTGAAGCATAGAGCTTCCAATATGGCACACAAATCTGGAAATGTTTGGGGAGCATACAAGAGCATCCATGAGGCTCATGAAAGGTATGTGATAGTTTAAAATTCTTTCCAAAATGAATAGAGCAAATGGAGTGCTAGGGTTGGGGCCCTCAAAGAGATGATTCCTAACATGAAAGATGATCCTGAGGCCCCAAAAAAATACCAAATGTGTTGAAAGTAGTGAACTTATTAGGAGGAATCTCAACTTTTCATGGTAAGTTGGGAGTGCAATTATAAAACAAATTGAAAATGTTTAGGGACATGGAGGGGCATGGTATGCCCAAGATATTAAATGATGAAGGTGGGTTAAAGGATTTTGGCACTTGGAAGGATGAGTTGGGAGGTTTACTCCCACACTTTAAGAAAACACTCAACCTTACAAATTACACCATGTTGAATCCAACAATTGACAATATGACAGGGTTTGAAGTGTGGATGGATGCATTTGTTAAAGAGGTCCATATATTAATTGATGCCAAGTACAACCAGCATGACACTAAAGTGCAAAAGTTACTAGACATATAATGGCACACCAAGGAGGATTATAATATATGCTCAAAATTTTTACAGATTAAGCCTTAATGAAATATTGCAAAATATTATATCCTCTCGGTTATGGAGTGATGAAAAAGTGCTGACATGGACGTGGTTTATGCTCTTTTCCTTTATTGCTCTATGTTTTAATTTCTGCTGACTTGGCATGCATGTGTAAGAGAATTTTTCTCATGGATGGTGCTACCACAATGTTGAAAGATTCCCTTTGGAGGGCGAGATTAGTATTCCTCAACAATATGAAAGTATTTTTGTCTCATATGGTTTTCCCCATCTCAAAATGCACATATAACTACTTGGGGACATTTTGAAATTGAATAACAAATGTTTGTCAAATGTAAAATGTGACTATATGTGTAATTTGGCCTGAAGCTTGTTGCTCCCTTGTTCTTATAAAATGGAATTCAAGGCCAATTACACTTGTATTTGGTTGGCATAGTTTTGAACTCATGTAATGAATTTTATAATTCAATCACAAAGGATTAGAATAGTATTGAGTCTTAGGTTGAATTTGAGTTTGTAATAGACAATAGTTTTACAATAGTGAGAATCTTAATGAGAAAATGTGAATTTTGGAACAATTTCTCTCCTTTTGTATTTTGTCATATGGATTATTAATATAATGATCAAGGATGTTTTATTGGTCTTCAATAATTTTGGTTGAGTGTATGGTTTTGTCTTTGCTTTAATTCAAGGAATTAATTAAAATGACTTGATGAGATCATAGGTTTATGTGATTAAGTATAAGGATTTGATAAGTAGTTCTTGTTTTGGGAGATATTGAGTTGTACATGTTGTAATGCAATATCACAAGTCTACAAATATTGAGTTTAATCACTAATGTATTATAGTTTATTCTATATTTAAATTCGTTGCCCATGGATAAAGCACTGATCTATTAATTTGGTTATCTTTGATGTAATTGAGTTTTCCCTACCTTTCAAAGAAAATAATCTTAAATAAAATAATTCATACACCTTTAATTGTTCTAAAGTTTCATGAGAAACCATCCATTCCCTACTTTAGATGGTTATCTGTCAGAGAATCAACCAAATTCTTTTGGATTTCCATCTAATTTACAATCCATGGGAATGTATTCTTTATTCATAGTGTCTATGGTAATTTGGAACAATAGTATCATTTAAAAAATTGTAGGGATCACTCTCCCAGGTCTTGCAGAGCTCGAAGTGTAGAGGGAAAGCCTAGAAAGCTTTCACCTAGTCGTTGGCCAATCCTCACCATTACTGATCATTGAATTATGGAAAATTCATAAGTAATTGTTGAGATTAAGTTTGGTTCTTAAAAATAACCAAGACATCCAAGAAGGAAACATGAAGACAAAAACCTATAAACCATAATGTCCTCCTACAAACACCTTAAAAGTGCAATGTTGTGTCAAGTATGATCTCCTAACAACCCAAAAAGAGAAGCCTCAACAACATCCATAATACTCAATCTCAAAGACCAAGTACAACATATGAATCAATGTAACAATGCCAACATGAATGTAAGAATCTCAAAACAAGAAGATCAAACTCAAAGTAACCATCCCAAAAAATGGAAATCAACCCATAAACCATCTCCTAAAAATCCTCATCAAAGAATGATATCATAAACTCAAATGCACAAGGAGATAACCATGCCATAACATCCCTCAAAGTAAATCCTCCACAACTAACTATCCATAGCTCAAGATTCATATCTATGAAAGATAAAGCATATTAAATCATGCTAACCAATCCTCAAACAAGTCTCCATAATCAATCACCATGAATCAACTCAATCCCATGAGAAATAAAAACATGAAACATAACACATCTGAAAGATATAATGGGAAAATACCTCTCAAATAATAAACTATCAAGTAGACCAAGAGTGGGGAATGAGAATCCTCTTCCAGGATAACCAAGTCATCATAACTCACTCCAAGAGATATCTCCTCTATCAGTCCATCATGAACTCATGTCCATATTTAGGTGAAAGCTCCCCAGTCTTCTTGCTGAAACCTCCAAAGAGTAACCATCTCAAGAAAATATCTCTAGTCACATGAGAACTCCAACCATCACCTAAGTCTCCAAGTATCCATGCGTACATGTAACTAATCAATCCATGCCAAAATCCAAATGCAACATAGCACCACCATGAAGTAATCAAGCAAATGATCAATGTTCCCAATACCAAGAGAACCACACATGATCAACATCAAAGCACCAATCATGAATCAGGAACATAAACATGACAACATGATATAACCATATCCTCCTAGGAGATCACATGCACCATAACATGCATATTAGTCTCAAGAGAACATGTAATATGTCAAACTCTAATCTAGAATCAAGTATATATGATGAAATCATAACAAATGCACTCTAACCAAGAAAACATATCTCCAATCACATGAAGATAACCATAACCAATGATGCATCCATGTAATTTCCAATAACTCCCATTGAACCATGGTACAAGCTACACATGGCATCATGACTACCATACTCTCCATGAAGATCATCTAGTTCTACACACACTCAACTACAATATCAGTAACATATAAGTGAAACCAAGATCTCCAAGCCAAAAAGATACCTACAACCACCAAACCATCATAAAAATATCTAATCACCACCAATCCATCACTATCAAAAGCTCCCACTAGAAGTGTATAACCAATGAATGTAACAAGCTATCATGACATCGTGATAACAATCTCCTCAATAAATATCAATCAAAAGACCTCACACAATCAAAGAACTCAAATGCAACATGAACTCCCCAAAAAGAAGGAAAAGTAAAACCATGATCCTCATACCAAGAAGATACACTGTCACCAACAAAACAAGAACCAATCCAATGAAACCAACAATGCACTTTCATAAACCATCATGACATGCCAAAGTCTCTAAAGCACAAGAAACATCCATGACACCATGATCACCACCAAATGTACCAACAACACAACCCAACTGTGTCCCACATGTTTGCATAAGATAGTCAACTAAATAGGTCTCATATCATGACTGTACTTGGTAATACCATCTCGCCTCCTTAGCATGACAAAAAAACTAGCAAACCAAGACACCAAACTAAAAATGCATCAACACTAAAATATCTATGGGCATAGACAACCCATCTCCAAGTCATAGGTGCAACAAGTAAGTATAGACCACCTACAATGTTACACAACTTGTAGATACAACAATGAAGCATACAAATCCAACCATATATTGATAACCATGTAAAATGAGAATAATATGAGATGTACAACTAAGTATACAATGAATCCAACATCAAATCTCCAAGATACGAAAAATCCATAAGCTCATAGTATCACCATAGTCAAAGTAACCCATAAATAGGTTAGGATAGAATATCAAAAAATAAATCATGTTTAAACAACTCCAAACCTAATGCACAATATAATTCTCTGAAAAAGCTTTCCTTCGACTATTTGAAGTCCAAAATCTAACTCAACAAGCATAAGATATGACCTCTCGAAGCTCCAAAAAAACACCTCACTTCCAGCAAGAAAAAAAACTATCAAAAAAAATAATATGAGAACTTAACTAGCACCATAGTTTAGAGCACTGAGTCAGATTTCCAATGAGTCCAAGAAGACAAAAAATGGACACATTGAGTGAAAGTTATGCCCTCTAGAAAAAGGTTTCCCAATTAAGGTGTTAGGTGCAATCAAGGGTGGTCCTCAGGTGGAGCCATTGGTGGTGGTGGCCCCCTAGGCAGTGCATCAGTGGTGGATATGAAATATCCATTAAATTTATTTAAATTTCACATATACAAATTTCATCGGGCCACATTTAATATTCATTGGATGGCATTTACAAATTTATAGCAATAAAAATTTTATTAAATGAATTTTGTTTGTAATCCACATAGGGGATGGTGGGGCATGTCAGTCCCTGTTGGACAGGGAATTGCTAGTGGCTTATGCCACTGACAACAGTACCTTACCGACATGGACTTTCGGTCATTGCATCAAGGTACACAGGCCGATAGGGGGGGTCTGCCCCTCCTACAACATTATTATTATTATTTTAAATTTTTTCTATAAACTTTTTTCTGTAAATTTTTCAATTTTCAATTTTTAACTTTTTTTTTAAATTTTGAAGGGATATTTTTGTTGACAGAGATTTTTTTTTTGAAGACTACAATAATGATGTTCGTACGGTCGGGTAGGGGTCGGGCTTTTTTTTGCATTTTTTTTAGTAACCAAAATAGGTTAAATTTTATATCAATTTTCGTGTCTCAACCAACTAGAATCCAACCATGAGGTTCGTTTTGTCCCAAGAGGTCATTTACAAAATTTCCCCCACAAAACCCTCATTTGAATGCACAACCAAGAAACCCTTTTTTACCCAATATTTTTCACACCCCAAATATGCAAACTACCCATTATAACAACAAACCCAAAACCCTTAGATCTGCAACAAACAACCTACAAAACCATCATGTCCCTCCATGTATTTCATTCTCTCATGCATTTCATAGATTCAAACTCAATCAATATTTTCTCAACCTAGGGTTATAGCAAAAATATTCAACCATGAAAGCTTTGATATCACTTATAAGGAAACTTGCAACCATCTAATGACAATTTCCACATAACCCAATAGAGATATTAATCGAATTAAGTACTCAAAATCCATATGCAAAAGAATAGAAAACATACCCATAAAAGATGACACAAGATATACCATGTGAAAACCCTCAAGAGGAAAAAAACCAACCTCCAAAAGCATCTATACTCAATCATATTAATCAACAATAAATCCATACAAGAGTTACAATGAACACCTCTGAAACATCAAGCCTCTCAATGCATCTCCATGTTTCTAAGAAGAATCCACACATCTGATGCCATGCTTCACATATGCACTCCTAAAAAAGACTCAATAATGATACCAAACCACCCAACCCAACCCAAACCACTACACATGTGTTTGATTTTATAGATACAAGCTCGCACAAAATACAACTAGTGGTAAGGTAAAACCATGTACCACAAAACCATGTGAATACAAAACCACTAACCCCTTATTTAATATTAGGTACTAAGACTTCACTTTATTTAATATTTTCCCCAAATTAAATTATTATCACATGTCTTGCACACATCAAATAATAATACAATGTTACAATACAACACCAAGTGGTCCCAAAATAATTACCTAGTTTTATTAACCACACCACCAAGGTGCATCAAAACTAAATAATTATTTAATTACAACATTATTGTTATCTCCTAGTTGCACCCTAGCTAAGTTGTAGGACTTAGCACTCTAGAGAAACATTGGAATGATCCCAAGGTGTGGGTTCCTTATAGGAGATCAAACCTTCGGAGAAGGCCGACTTTCTTCGGCGTCGCCAAAAACTATTTCTTTTGCTGGGAAAAGGGGTAAGAAAGAGTACATAAACTGAAAAACTATTCCTATGGTGATGCACCAAACTAAATGAGACTATGAAACTGAGCTTGTAAATACTTGTTTGCAATGATAGAAACACAAACTTGCACAACCTATTATTGTATGTTCTTGCATAAATACTTCATAGAAAGGTCTTAAAGCTCAAACTTCAAGAAGGATGGTATCTCCACTACTAAAAGTTATTTTGCATTTTATGACACAATTTGCAACCTACAATAGCACACTTTTGCATAAAGGAATCAAAGCCATAAGACAAAGTTAAAAGGAAATGAATACTATCTCACGTATAACTTGATCAATCATGTGGGAACACACAATAATGCAATAAACAAGAAGGCAAAATTTTAATATCAATGGCACCCAAGGCTTTCACTGTATTTCATATGCAAAATGAGTTACAAAGTATGCTGTAATCTCCAAAGGACTATATGTATTCACTAAGCAGAAAATACATAACAAGAAATCATTACAAATGAGTCACACAAGTGAATATATCACTCAACTCCCTCCAAAAATCCACTAAAAGAGGTTCTAGAAACATTTGGGGTCGGATGCCCCCAAAAAGCCTAAAATTTAGCATCCATATCCACTCCAAAAGGCCTCAATATGCTTGAAAGGGTCAATCTTGACCAAGTCCATCATAAAGGAAAGCAAAAAATGCTCCAAGATGCTCTCCAAAGTCTTCAAATTAGTCAAAACAACCTCCTTCATTCTTGGCACATATTGGCTAACTTCTCCAAAATTCCCCTACATGCTCTCCAATGTGCTCAAAACATAACTCTATCTCACTTTGCATTTAAGGAGTAACTATGCCTTCTTTTGCATTAAACATAGCATTTGAAAATCAAGTTATTTATTAATAATCACTTAATTAAACACTTTACATTTGAGTAGATTGCAAAAAGAATGAAAATCAAAGCTAAGTAGACTCCTCCTAAAAGTTTGAAGGTTTCAACCTAAGGGAAAATTACTAAGGTATTTAACATTCAAAAGATAAAGGGCATAAGGCATTAAACACTAGCCCACATGATACATTAGTTTGCATTTCATTTTAAAAACATAAGAAAAAATGCCACTAAGGCATATGCCGACCAAAAATTAGGGTAAGAAACCCTAAAGAAAAAGAGACAAATAAATGAACAATACATTTCATTTGCCTTCCAAGCTTTTGGAGGAAGCTAGGCCACCAACAGAGGGTTTGAGGAAGCTTTGTAGAGTTTTCCATGGTAGATGTTGACATTGCAAAGGCACTTTTGTATCAAACTTGGTCGATTCATCTCAAAGAAGAGAAGGTAATTTGTCTTTTAAAGCAATATTTGGTAAAAAAAATATTTTCAATGGTTTTGGTCCTCCCAGGCCATTGCTCCTGTAGCCCCTTCTAATACATTTTGCATGTGTTTCATTTTTTCTATTGTCTCCTTGTTTGGCCGCCATGGAGCATCAGCCTTTAAGTCTTGAGAAAGCATTTAGACTAAAACTTGGAGAACAAAATCAAATGCAAGATAGGTAAGTTTTGAGCCCTGGATTTCTAAATGTTCCAAGAATTTTATACACAAAAATAACGAGTTCTGGTTGTGGCCAAGAAGACTTATTTTTCCTTTGTGGGCTGCTTGTAAGCTTAAATAAGCTTGAAATCTCCAATCCTCACTAGCCACGACCATGCATTTTACATGCATTTTCTTCATTTATCTTTCTAGGTTTTCTTGCAACTCTTAAATAGTCGTAGACTTTCACCATATTGCTTGCTATTTGCTTGTTTCTAGAAAAAACCCCAAGTGGGTTTCAATACATTGCGAAATAGATGAGTTCTCCTACAAATTTTCTATTGCTTCTATGAATTCAATCAAGAAAATGCAACATCCTTTGTATATTTAATTTTCTCTTTGAAACCCCAAATGGGTTCAGATATTTGTGGACAAAAAGTATCTGGGTTACAACAACCTGAGCTCCATTTCATCATTTCTCCCCTATATATTCTGGTTGTGGCATGACTTCTAGGTTTGTAGAAGAATACACTTACTTGCTTCAATTTTAGAATGTATTAGACTTCTCAAAATCTTGAAGATGCATTAACAACATAAACCAATGTACTCCATTAGGACTGAGGATTGTCTTTGACTATTCATTAATTGATTTTGTTTTTAAACTGTAGATTATCTTCATGGAGTATTGGTGTCATGTTGTTCATAATGAGTCTTTTATCACTGCCATTGACTGTATTTTGATAGCACTGAGGTGATGGTGTTTTCTTTGTTAGGTACTGTGTAGGGCCAACATGAACCTGTCATTACCCTTCTACTGTCACTTGTCTCGTATGTACCTCTGTCTTCATATCAATAAAAGATTTAACCAAGCAATTTTTTACTAACTATCATCATCACTATATTCTTAGTTTGAGATTTGATTGTCTTGGTTTCCACAAGCAACATATTGTCATATACAATAAAAATTGCTTCACTAAAAGATCCAATGTCATTGCATAATATGGGTATATTTCAAGGAACCTACACATAATTTCCATTCCTTCATGAACACTACCCCTATGTACTTGAAACCCCTGCTTGCATAAGACTATACTTTGCATGACTCTTTAATAGGTGACATAAATAATAGTCCCTTCTAACTATTGCACATGGCTATTAACATTGAAATGATAGTTCTGCATGATCACAGTTCTCTACATCTCTAAGGAATGTCAAATGCCATCAAGCTAAATGCCTTATTTCATTCTTATCTATCATTTACAAAATTTATGCAATTCATCCAATCCAACCATTTTTCACTTGATGAGTCTCACTATTTTGAAATCCTTTTCAATACTGAGACTCCCAAGCTTTGAAGATTTTTTTTTTGTATTTAGCTCTTTCATCCACTAACATTTTTGTCTTCATGAAATTCTAACACTATCCTCACCCTCATGCTTTAGTGAAACTACTAATAGCATTTTCTATATCATTGTACATGATAAAGGTTTCACTGTGATAAAGATTCTCCTTTGAATAGATTGATGATGTTATTTACCATTTGATTTGATCACTTTCATGTGACATGGTTATCTCCATTGAATTCTATCTTAGCTTAAATAACAATGTTCTTTTCATCTATCTAGTTCATTGCTTCTTGGATATTGCTATTGTAATATGTGGCATTAGTGATTTTATATTGAACCATAAAAATGTTATTTTTACTATCAAGGACTTCTTTCCTTTGTAATCCAACCCCTACTCCTAGAAATGACTTCTTTATTTATGGAAATCATCATATTTCACTATCATGATTCAATACTAATGTTGTAGTAGCATATTATAGATATACATGTTTTAAACACCAATTGATCACCATGTTCACTGGTCTTGGTTATCATATGAATGCACTCAATCATTTAGTACTATCTCCTTTTAAATAAAAACCATGAATGCACTTAGCTTTGCTCTAAATGTACAATGCTTTGTAGCTATTCATTATATTTACATTGTACAAGTATTTTTCATTTTGACATTGAAATCATCAACTTACTACCATGAGTGATGAGTACTTTATCATTGTAAAAGTGTGATGAACCTACACTCTTATCCCTTTCAAAAGAAGCACAAGGGGAGAATGCTGGGCTCAACCCTTGTGGGAGCCACATTTAATACCACATGCTGTAATTTGATGAAACAAACAACAATATTATTTTTCCTATAGCTGCACAGGAAGAAAACATGTTAGAAAATATGTGCATATGGCATATGTGTTTGATAATCCTATTGTTTTCTTGGATATTTGTGATATGAAAATTGTTTTAATGCAAATGAAGGTCAAATTATATGTTTTCAGATGTTTGTGCATATATTGATTTGTGATCCTTCATTTCTCTAACAACACTCTCTTAGATGCAAAAAACTAGGACAAGCAAGAAGCAACAATTGGATACAAGACAAGCGGGAGGACCAAAGATGACATAAGGCAACTGAATTAGGACTTGTCATTTAGGCAATGACGAGTCACCTTTCCTTATATATGCATTTCCTTATTTGCAAATGTATAGATTTTATTTTATTTGCATTAGAAGTGTTAGTCTCATGGCTTGTGTGAAACATTATACATTTGTAACATTATCAATAAATATTACTTTTCTTGAAAGATTGTGCAATCTTCTCCTATGTTATATGCATCTACATGAATGCAATCTAATAATTTAATCTTTTGATTTTATTTATGCACATCAATTTAATGTAGTAGAAATAAAAATTTACCTTTCTTCTTTCATTTGAAAACACAAAATCTCTACCTGATTGAGCTATTAGAAAAATTAGGTAACATTTTTGGTGACATCTGCTTTATGTTTACCTACTAAACATATTGACCAGTTTCTTAAGCCTATCCATTGGGCACGAAGTCACTTAGAAACTTGACACAACTTGAAAATAGTCCTCAAAATAACACCGTGACTCAGTAGATCAGTGCAACAGACCTTGGAACTTATTGAAACACCAAAACTACAAAAAAGAAAACTACCTAACCATGCTGAACAACACTTAGGGAATTGAAAACTGCATCTAAAAACATACCCTACACTAATAAAAAGAGAAAATAACTTAAATAAAACCATTTATAGGATGGTTGAAGTAGCTTCCCTTTATTCTCAACATACAATGTTTTCCATTCTTGAGGACAACTAGAAAGAAATGGAACATGGATAAAAATTCAGCAAATAGCTGTAATATCTCTTGAAGAACATACACAAGCTGACTAACCTTTTCATATGGAATGTAAACATTCTTGTTCTAAGGTAGAAAGTTAACTTGAGTTTTCTCTTCCTTAGCTGTACCTTAATGCTTGGGTGCAAGCAAGATATCAATATTCTTATTGGCCTCCATTCTGGCTAGATGCCTAATTGATCATCCTCTAGAAAGTGTGAATCAAAAACTCTCCATGCTAGTTTCAACCTTATGAGATGATTCTTCAACTACCATCTCATGGTGGTTAGAATGAGTTAAATAATAATATTCCAATGCAATAATGCCTAATTTTTCCATTTCATTAAGCTTTTCACAACTTTCAGATTTTAGAAAAAATGATTTATCATCAAGATTTGAGCAAAAATCTTCAATAATGCTTGAAAAAATGTCAACATCAAACCTTTGATTAGCTTTCTCAAGAATAACATGTTCTATTTCATTATTTTCTTCTTGGTTATTTGCTGGAATATCAACAACCATACCTTGGAAAGGCTTCTCTAGATTCTCACCCTACTTAAGTTGACTAACATCTTCATACAAGCTAATTTCTTCACTTCTAGAAACAAGGTTGTCCTCATGCATTCTTTCATGGCACAACACCTTGTTCAAATGTATCTCATCCTCTTGCTGTCTAAAACTTGATAATGGTGTTAGTACAAGCATGGTTTCCTCAACCTCATCAATAAAACTGGGAAGCTCATCAAGTAAATCAGTAAGGGTTTGAGGTTCAGGTTCTATTTCACTTGACATACTGATATTTACCTGATGCTCTTCACTAGAAGATTTTTTATTATCCAAGCTTGAAACAAAAACCTCCAAGTCATCCCAGAACAAATCCTCATCATTTTGCTTAGTACTTTTAATGATAAGAGGATTAAGAGGATTATTTTCCTCCAGACAACACTCCTGAGGGAAGAAAAGATCCTGTTCTTTTAGATCTATATGTTGTTCTACACTTACAAGTTTTGTGATCATAATCCAATCTTCCTAACTATCTACTTCCATGCATGAAAACTCATCAGCTGTAAAAGCAATGATTTGGGGATCCTCATCTTTTGAGGCCTTCTATTCTAAATATAGAGATTCCACTAAAGACTATTCATGAGAAACAATAGATTCATTGGAAATACATGCTATCTCTTCCTGAACCATAGATTTTTGGCACCCTAGATCTTTCTAGCAGTTATAGGGTTTTTCACCTAAAAGGAGAAAGAAGGGCCAAATAATCTAGCTAGTTCACTCAAATTAGGATGTGTATGATATTGTTTAGACTAAATGAAATGATTTAAGTGCAGTTATATGAACTAATTGACTGATTATGTATGTAAAATCTAAAATTTATGCAAAGTTGGAAAATACAATGTGATATGCAAACAATGAACTATGAATGAATAAATGCCAAAGATAAAAGAAAAGGGTTGAATTAGAGTGCATTGGGGAAAAATTGAGAATCTAGAATATTATGATGTTGTCTGAAATCATAGAAAATCACTAGTGGGACTCATTCACCATTGATGGTGAACAAGTCTTGCTTCTGATGAAAATTGTCAAGAATAAGATTCTGAGTGTCGGGATCCAAAATATGACAAAACCTAGATTTCCAACCTTAAGGTGGGACTCATTGGCCATTGATAGAAAATCAGTCCTCTCCCAAAATTTTGAGAAATCAGGGGACAATTCTATAGCACCAGATCTGAGGTTGTCTACTTGTCAGGCTGTCGAAGTCAAATCTATAGAAAACGGGAAGAAAGTCTTCTCCAAGCTTGAAATAGTATGTAGTTGACTTGTTGACCACTTTTCAACACCTAAATTCTTGTCAAATTTGCATACAAAATTCTGCAAACCCAAAAGAAAATTTGAAATATTTTGAAATTGGAGCCAAGAGGGACTCATTCGCCACCCATGGCAAATGGGTCCCACCTTGGATTTGAAAGTGGGTGTTTGGAATTAAGTCACATTTAATGTTGTATGCCGGGTTTACATTCAAAAATACACTTAATTAAGCCTTATAAGGGCATAAAGGGGTCAAATAAAGTATAAGAATGGTGTAAATAGTGAAATTATGCCTAGAAAAGTGTGAAATCTTGTTATAAGACTTTACAACACTTCAAAATAGGACTTGATAAGTGATGAAAAGGTGTTTTTTAGGTGAATTGTAATGAAAAGATTCTAGAAAAGTGTAGAAATGTTTTACAACACTTCACAACACCTTCACAAGACATCTTTATTTGCATTTTAAGGACTTAAATGTGCATGTTCAAGCCACATTACATCAATAAATCAAAGAAAAATAGAAAAAAACTTGAGAAGCAAGGCCTAAAAGACCATGAAAATGACAAGGGTCTATTTTTCTATGGAAAATTTAGCCCCCACTTTAGTGAGAGGATGAACTTGCTTCAAACTCACACTAAAGTAGCCATGCATATCAAGAGAGAGGTCCCAATGTACTTATGCTATAAAGATGGAATGAAAATGATCAAGAGGGATGAAGATCCCATGGAAAACTAAACATAAGAACAAAGGAACACAAGTGTTGAAATGAAAGAATAGAAGGAAGCTTCGATCATCTGTCCAACTAGTTGTGGATTAATCTAGGCTGATTGTTTGAAGTAAGAAATGTGAACTCACTCTAGGGTGATAGAACTCATGGTGGTCTGCCAGGTGAGGAGGCCTAAAAAGGTAAGAGACATACACTAGTTGGTATGCACTCACAAACACAAAGGTGGCTATGGGGAAAGTCGTGCCGCTAAATGGGCTTCCCACTCAACCATATCAAAGTTATACCTCCTGATAACTTTAACAAGGCACCACAAAGGGAAAGGTTGGTTTGTGCTTCATGAGAAAAAAAAAGCTTCATATTCTTAGAACTCATGAACAAATGTAAAGTACCACAGGCATGCAAGTTGCGTTATGCAAGGTGGAAAAAATGTAAGGATGTAAAATGTAAAAAATGTTCAAAGGAGTCTTGTTAAGTTTATGTGAGATATATAACTCAGGGAAAATTGTGTCTAATGTCTCCAAAAGAGGACCAATCAAAGAATAAAATATTCACAACTTAGGGGATGCAGTGCGTAACATCAAGCCACTAAGAGGAAGATAATATGCTAAGATAGATCACACTTATGAAAGATATCATACCCAATGTCGTCCACAAAGTGACAAACACATCGTATGAAATGAAAAGGCTACACTAAGAATCAAGAATGCAAATGAAATGATGGTAATGTATGCCCCTCACTTTAAAGGAATTTACACACATCATTTTGTGAGCAATTACTTTAAAGTAGCAAAGGAAAGAAAATGCAAAAGGTAAAAAGAAAAACATGAGAGCTAACTTAGAAAGCCCTATGCCAAGTCATATGTTTCTGAGTTAGGTTGTGTCATGTAAATGAAAAAGAGAACAAAAGAAAAAGAGAGTTGCCCCCAAAAAAGAGAACACACCAAACACATAAGGGATCTATGGATTTGGGGTCAATATTCGTTGCTTCAATGTTTTGTAAAAGAGCTCAAAAATTTCATCATTCCCTGAATACATAGAATTGGAAGAATGACACAAAGAGAGTGAAAACAAAAGGAAAACGAAGTCTATTTTGGGTCAACATGGAAGAGAAATTGCGGTCTCAACACTTTGCATCGTACCCAAAAGGAAAACACAAAAAAGAAAATGAAAAGGAGAAAGAAAAGGAAAAGCTTTTGGGTCAACATGAAGGAGACATTTTGGTCTCAATGCCGTCATCCCTAAAAGGAAAAACACAAGAAATGAAAAAGAAAAAGGAAAAAGGATCGATTGGGTCAACATGGAAGAGACATTGCAGTCTCAACACCCTACATCATCCCCAAAAGGAAAACACAAAAGAAACCACGACAAAGGAAAAAGGACCTTTTGGGTCAACATGGAAGAGACATTAGGTCATCTCTATGCTTTGCATCATCCCCAAAAGGAAAACACAAAACAAAAAGAAAAAAAGGAAATTTATGACATAAAGAAGAATAGGGGTACAAATAGAAGAAGTGTATGAAGAGAGAGAACATCAAACAAATGATACGGGGGAACACAACATGTACATGCAACAGAAAGAAAAATGTAAAAGGTTAGCAAGGTGAATGTAAGTCAACCATCTAACAAGTCATCCACCTCACCATCATACTCAATGTATTGTGAGGGCGATTGGCTATCCAAAGGAAGAATTGCAAGTGCCGAACTAGGAGATGTACCAAGTTCCTCACTTGGTTGAGAAGATTTATCATTTAAGCTCATGGTAGATGAAAATAAAGAATTTAGATCATTATGCACTTCTTCATCTATTTTTTCAATCTCCTCATCATCATTGTCATCAAGATTGATTACGACAGGAGGACGAAGAGTTATTTCTAAGGAAGGATGTATTAAAAGTTGTGGTTGTTGGATTTTTTCATTTTTTTGTGAGGGTTGGACCGTGTCATTTGGTGGTGGGTCAAGAGGGAGGTCATGTATTGCTTTGGTGAAAGGTGGAGGTTGGTTTTTTTTATTTTCTTCCATGCGAGACAGACGAGCAAGGAAACGACGATGATGCATACGTTCTGCAGTACCACGGTTTTGTTTAATTTTATTTTGAATTTGTTGAGCTGTAAGAGCAAGTTGATCCATCATAGGTTCCTTTTCTTTTGGAGGGGGGAGAACAAAATAAGCCAAAGAAGATGAGTCAATCACTTTCTCTTTAGCTTTATACACTTGTTTAATGCGAGGAGGTATGATAGGAGTGTTTTCATTTTCTCTTGGTCATTTAAACGATGGCAAGGAAGTTTCTAGAGGTGGTAGTTCAGGAGGTTGTGGTTTGTTCAATGTCAAAATCAGGCTGAAGCATGGTTTCATCTATGATAAGAGGAGTGGAAGTGGATGGGGACATGTTATGAAGAGACAACTAGGCTATTTTTTTGGCTTTGAAATTTTGATAAGTTATGAAAAAGAAATCTTTATGGGGGTGATGGGTTCCATAGGTGCTGGCCAAAAGGCTTCTAAGGAAAAATTACCTTCAGATGCTAATGGATTAAATCCACTATGGTGTATGGTAAATATTTCATTTCCATGTGGAAACCTCAAACACTTGTGAACAACTGAAGGGACCACTTTCATTGAGTGAAGCCAAGGGTGGCCTAGCCACAAATGAAATTCATCCGATTGTGGAATAATGAAAAATGTTTCATCCAAAGTTTTAGGTCCTATTTGTAAGGGGAGTACGATTGATCCGATCGTAGGGCACACAAAACCAATATGTGTTTTAATCCATGCAGTTATTTTGTTATAATAATCTTGGTATAGCTCATGTAATACTAAAAACTCTTCTGTGATCACATTCTCGCCACAAGAGGGATCTATTAATATCCCATTGGTGGGCTTATCATAGATTCTGCCGGTTATGTAAAGAGGACCATCAGGAAGCTGTTTAAGTATATATTTAGAAGAAAAAGTGATATATATATTTTTTTTGGTTGGGCCCTTACGAGGGATAACATCTATCGCACCCACAAGTTCATCCATAGGATTACCTTGGGTAACATTTGGAGTTATATCATGTTGTTCATTATTTGTATCAATGTTCATGACTTGAGGGTTTCAAGGGTCACTGGCCTTGACAAATGAAACATTATGTTTAGTCATGGGATTGGTAAAGATTTGTAAATTCTGGTTAGGGGGTACAATGGACTTATTACCTTGATCATTGACACCCGCAATGGACAAACAACTTGAATCAATGAGTTCTTGAACTAAGTGTTTGAGATGCTTACATTGTTTGGTGTCATGGCCATTTTGGTGATGAAAATGGAAATAAGAATTTGGTTTAAAGGTGGGTGGTAAAGGTTTGGTGGTATCAAGTGGCTTAACGATAGAAAAAGTGATCATTTGTTGTTGGATTAAACAATTCATTGTATTATGAAGGGTATCAGGTAAGGGAGTGAATTGTCTCTTTGGATCCCCATAGGTGTAAGGCACCACTACTTTAACAGCTGCCACTTGGCTTGGAACAGGTTGTGTTGGTTGCGGAGAAGGAAGATTGAACTATAAAAAGCCTCTGTTTGGTTTGTGAAAGTTTTGTTTGTTGTTTTGATTGTTTTGCTTAGACTTTTCAACTCGGTTAGAAGTGGACTTTGAATCACAACTTGAAATTGAGTTATGATATTCACATAGGGTTGTGCATAAGTGCATGAACGAAGGAAATTTCATCATAGTTATCTTATCTTGAAGATTTGTGTGCAAGTTTTCGATAAACATCTTCTGCAGATGTGAATTGGGAATTTTGACATCAACTTGAGCATACAATGACTGATAACGTGAAATGAAGTTTGTGACTTTTTCATCAGCATTTTGTCTACAATGCATTAGATCAACCATTGTCTTTTTAGGAGTCACATGAACTTTGAAGTGACTTATGAAGGCATACACAAGCTCATCAAATGACCGAATGGAATGATTGGGTAGGTTTGAAAACCACTCTAATGTAGTATCTTTTAGGGTCCTAGGAAAAAGTTTAGCTAAGAGTTTATCATCAAGGAAAAAATAACTACATAAAGTTCTATAAGCATTGACATGGTTAATAGGGTCTCATTTACCTTCGTATTTATCAAACCTAGGAATTTCTATCCTTTGTGGAATTTGTGCGCATAATATTTCTAAGGATAAGGGGATACTATGAAAATGATAGGTGGGTGGAGCGGTTTGACCTTGGCTAATGGTGGAAATTTGTTGTTGCATGGATGAAATGGTATTAAGGAGCTGTGTAATGATGGGGTCGGGGTAAGTGGTTTGAGGTGGAAGAGAAAATGGTGATGGAGTGTATGTAATGTGAGGGGAAGTGAAAGGAACACAGTAAGAGGGGTGAAGATGGTAGAGGGGACTTGTGATGCCACAATAGAACTGGGAATGATAGTTGGAATTGTGAAGGAAGGAGCAACATGACTAACCTGTTGCATGGTAGTTGTAACATGAGGAGTGGTATAAGTTGGTATGGATGCTACGGTTGAAGGGGGAGGAATGTGAGGTCCTCCTTGGTTTGGGACTATGTTTGCTGATTGGGAAGTAGAAGAAGCATGTTTATTGTAAATATCAACAATTATTTTCATAACTTGTAAGCCATCATCACTTTCATCAAATGATGAAGATTTTCTATGGCTAGTATGGTAGTGGTGGAAATGTTTTCAAGGGACAAGTCTTGTTGTAAGTGTGTAAAATCCTCATGAATATTAATGACCTTTTCTTGCAGGATGGAATTTTTTGTGTGTCAACATTCATTGGATGGAAAGGTGAAGGCATAAAAGTGGTATTGTCCATGCCTAATGCACCATTTTCCATACTAGGAGTACGAGCTCTTGAGATCCCAAGGTCCACAATGAAAGTGCTATCATGGGAAGCCATGAGTCTAGAACTTCGTCTCACTAAAGTATTATCAATGGGGCACCAAACACTCATACAAGTACCAAAAAAGATGGAGCAAATGCAAGGTAATCTAGGAGTGAAAAATGCAAAGAACAAAAATTCTGTAAACTGAAATAAAGAACTAACAACAAATAACAAAAATGCAGGAAATACCTAGGAAATGTCTAAAAATGCAGTTTGAAATGTGCAGGAGGACTTATTTGCCCAGGGTGGCGAATGAGTCCCAATATGAGATTTTTTTGTGTTTTTCAGAAAATTTAAAGTGATTCTAATGCTTTTCAGATGCCAATGAAGGATGCAGATGCAAATTTTTAGTTTGTTCAATGATATGCAATGCAAAAATGAAATCTAAACGAGTCTTTCACTAATGCAAGTTAAGAAATCCTAGGATGCAAAAACAAAACAATACACTAATTGATTGTTGATGCAAATGAAGTCTAAGATGAAAGATACAATTGAAATTAGAAATGTAAAGTGTTCAATATGAAGGTTCACCAAAATGAACTGTAGATTTTTGACAACCTAGATCTTTCTAGTACTTCTAGGGTTTTTCACCTAATAGGAGAAATAAGGGCCAAAGAATCTAGCTAGTTCACTCAAATTAGGGTGTGTATGCTATTTTTTAGAATAAATGAAATGATCTAAGTGCAGTTATATGAACTAATTGACTGATTATGTATGAAAAATCTAAATTTTATGCAATGTTGGAAAACACAATGTGATATGCAAAGAATGAACTATGAATGAATAAATGCCAAAGATAAAAGAAAAGGGTTGAATCAGAGTGCACCTGGGTAGAAATTGGAGAATATGAAATATTATGAATGTTGTTTGAAATCACATAAAATCACTAGTGGGACTCATTCACCACTGATGGCGAATCAGTCCTGCTTATGATGAAAACTATCTAGAACAAGATTTTGAGTGTCAGGATCCAGAATCTAAAAAAACCTAGATTTCCATCCTTAACATGGGAATCATTCACCACTAATGGTGAATCAGTCCTCTCCCAAAATTTTGAGAAATTAAGGGATAATTCTATAGCACTAGATCTGAGGTTGTCTGCTTGTTAGGTTGCCGAAGTCAAATATGCAGAAAATGGGCATAAAGTCTTCTCCAAGCTTGAAATAGGATGTAGTTGACTTGAATCACCTTTATGACTTGTTAAGTACTTTTCAACACTTGAATGGTTGTCAAGTCTACATACAAAATTCTCTAAACACACATGCAAGAGGGGAAAAATGGTTAAGGGTTAGGTTATAGGGATTTGCCTTGGTCAAATACCACTTTGGTAATCAAACCCTTAATGAAATAATGAAATGAAGGAGAATGATAAACAAATAACATGAAAATGCTATCAACTTACCAAACCCTTGTTGAAGAAAATCTGAAGATGTATCAATGGATGTTCTTGAATGCTTGATTGATGCTTGATTATAGGATGCAAAGTGCTCAAATCCTAGTTGAATGCTTGAATGAGTTAGAAGATTGTAGGAGATTATAAAATGAGGAGAAAAACACATATTTATATACACTTGTGCCTTAGTAACCTGATGATACCTCATCACAGACTGACATCAAGTAATTTTGAATAAAAACCTGAAAGAAAATTTGAAATATTTTAAAATTGGAGCCAAGAGGGACTCATTTGCAACCCATGGTGAATGGGTCCCACCTTGGACTTGAAAGTGGGTGTCGGGAAGTAATTCACATTTAATGTTGTTTGTAGGGTTTAAATTAAAAAACACACTTAATTAAGCCTTATAAGGGCATAAAGGGGTCAAATAAAGCATAAGAAAGGTGTAAATAGTGAAATTATGCCTAGAAAAGTGTGAAATATTGTTACAAGACTTTACAATACTTCAAAATAGGACTTGATAAGTGATGAAAAGGTGATTTTTAGGTGAATTATAATGAAAAGAGTCTAGAAAAGTGTAGAAATGTTTTACAACACTTCACAACACCTTCACAAGATGTCTTTATTTGCATTTTAAGGACTTAAATGTGCATGTTCAAGCCACATTACATCAATAAATGAAAGAAAAATAAACAAAACATCAAGAAGAAAAGCCTACAAGACCATGAAAATGACAAGGGGCCATTTTTCTACAACACACTTCCTTAGGATGAAAACTTTTGAAACTTGGAATTTCAATTCTTGGATACTCATTTGGAATATGAAAAAGTTCACTAGGCTTGAAACTTGGAATTTTGTACTAAGAACTTTCGTTTACATGCAGATCCATAAAGGTATGAGCTTGTTTGAAACTAGGGATGGAAAGAGTTGCTTGAGCTTCTAACCTCTGGGTTTGAGCAAGAAAAATCCTCACTTGCTCCTCCTCTACAACTATCTTCTTTGCAAGACATTCCTCATGTTGTCTCCTTTTCCACTCCATCCTCTACTCCTCAACATGCTTAACTTTCTCTTCATAAAATGGATTTGCATAGGTGATGGGTTGTTTCTCCACCTTCTGAACCTGGGCATGCATTATCTTCAGCTTTTCTTCCCTTGCAACAATATATCTTGCAAGGTATTCTTAATGTTGTCTTCTTTGAATCTCCATCTCCTCTTGAATGTATGCCTAGTAGGCCAACTCCTCCTGATGCATGTCAACTTCCTGTTGCTGCATTTGATACTCTTTCTCTCTAATGATTTTGTTGAAATGTTCTTGGAAGTACAAAGACATATCCTCAATACTCATGTTATAACAATTTCGAGGCTCATTAGAAAATAATCTTTTCTGGTTGGAAATAAGATAACCTTCCTGGGGTTGTTGATGAACATAGGCATACTATTGCAAAGCTTGAGTAGGGGTGGGTGGGTGGTAAGCATGTTGAACATGTTGGTTATCTGCTGTTGGTAAATTACTTGGACTAAAACTAACATTGGAGTTGGCTTGAAATGATAAGGTGTAAAGGAAAAAATTTCATGAAAGGGTGAGTGGTATGAAATATTTCCATTATAAATTGACATTTTTTTTTAATTCATAAGGATAGAAGTTAAGAAAAATCAGATTTGCTTTGTAATAACTGAAACATACCAACACTTAGACTGCAGAAACCATTAGAAATCTTCTTTCCAGAGCTGCCAAGTGTGTTGTACTTGCCTCCAAAAGGATGAAACTACTGCTGTACACACCAAACAACAGTAACATAAGGACTTAAATGAACTAAAAATTAGTTCACAGTCCCACCGGGTGTGCCAAAACTATTATCACCTAGATTTGCACCTTGTTGAATATGAAATTCAACAATCCAATGAAACATTGGAATGATCCCATGGTGTGGGTTCCTTATATGTGATAAAACCTCCAGAGAAGGCCGGCTTGCTTTGGTGTCACCTAAAACTATTTATTTTGTTGGGAAAAGGGGTAAGGAGTACATAAATTGAAAACTACTCCTATGGTGATGCACCAAACTAAATAGGACTATGAAAATCAGCTTGTAAACACTTGTTTGCAATGACAAAAAAACAAACTTGCACAACCTATTATTGTAGGTTCTTTCATAAGTACTTCATAGAAAGGTCTTAAAGCTCAAACTTCAAGAAGGAAGGTATCTCCACTGCTAAAATTTATTTTTCATTTTATGACACAATCTGTAACCTGCAATAACACACTTTTGCATAAAGGAATCAAAGTCATGAGACAAAGTTAAAAGGAAATGAATACTATATGACAGATAACTCGATCAATCATGTGGGAACACACAATAATGCAATAAATAAGAAGGAAAAATGTTTATATCAATGGAACCCAAGGCTTTCACTGTATTTCATATCCAAAATGAGTTACAAAGTATGTTGTAATCTCCAAAGGACTGTATGTAGTCACTAAGTAGAAAAATACATAACAAGAACTAATTACAAATGAGCCACACAAGTTATTATATCACTCAAATCCCTCAAAAAACCCACTAAAATAGGTTCTAGAAATAGTTGGGGTCGAATGCCCCCAAAAATCCTAAAATTTAGCATCCATATCCACTCGAAAAGGCCTCAATATGCTTGAAAGGGTCAATCCTAACCAAGTCTATCATAAAGGAAAGCAAAAAATGCTCTAAGATTCTCTCCAAAGTCTTCAAACTAGTCAAAACAACCTCATTCATTCTTGGCACATGTTGGATAACTTCTCCAACATTCCCCTCTATGCTCTCCAATGTTCTCAAAACATAACTCTATCTCACTTTGCATTTAAGGAGTAACTATCCCTTCTTTTGTGTTAAACATAACATTTGAAAATCAAGTGATTTATTAATAATCACTTAATTAAACACTTTACATTTGATTAGATTGCAAAAAGAATGAAAATCAAAGCTAAGTCGACTCCTCCTAAAATTTTGAAGGTTTCAACCTAAGGGAAAATTACTAAGGCATTTAACATTCAAAAGATAAAGGGCATAAGGTATTAAACTCTATCCCACATGATACATTAGTTTGCATTTCATTTTAAAAACATAAGCAAAAAATGCCACTAAGACATATGCCGACCAAAAATTAGGGTAAGAAAACCTAAAGCAAAAGAGAAAAAGAAATGAAAACTACATTTCATTTTCCTTCGAAGCTTCCGGAGGAAGCTAGGCCACCAACAGAGGGTTTGAGGAAGCTCTATAGAGTTTTCCATGGTAGATGTTGACATTGCAAAGGAACTTCTGTATCAAACTTGGTCAATTATTCTGAAAGAACAGCAGGTAATTTGTATTTTAAAGCAATATTTGGTAAAAAAAATATTTTCAATGGTTTTGGGCCTCCCAAGTAGTGGCTCCTATAGCCTCTTCTAATACATTTTGCATGTGTTCCATTTTTTCTATTGTCTCCTTGTTTGGCCGCCATGGAGCATCAACCTTTAAGTCTTGAGAAAGCATTTAGATTAAAACTTGGAGAACAAAATCAAATGATAGATAGGTAAGTTTTGAGCCCTGGATTTCTAAATGTTCCAAGAATTTTATACACAAAAATAATGAGTTCTGGTCGCGGCCAAGAAGACTCTTTTTTCCTTTGTGGGCTACTTGTAAGCTTAAATATGCTTGAAATCTCCAATCCTCACCTGCATTTATGCTTTTTAGGATAAACATCACATGGATCTCTTGTATTTTGAGAAGGAAAAATGTTTTAATATGCCACGACCATGCATTTTATAGTCATTTTTTTCATTTATCTTTCTAGGTTTTCATAGAGCTCTTAAATAGTTATAGGCTTTCATCATATTGCTTGCTATTTGCTTGTTTCCAAAAAAAACCCCAAGTGGGTTTCAATACATTGCAAAATGGATGATCTCTCCTATAAATTTTCTATTGCTTCTATGAATTTATATGTATAAAATCCAACATCCTTTGTATATTTACTTTTCTCTTTGAAACCCCAAATGTTTAGATATTTGCAGTGAAAAAGTATCTGGGTTACAACAACCTGAGCTCCATTTCATCATTTCTCCTGTATATATTCTGGCCATGGACTAAGGATTATCTCTGACTATTCATTTATTGATTTTTTTAAAACTGTAGATTGTCTTCTTGGAGTATTTGTGTCATGTTGTTCATAAGGAGTCTTTTATCACTACCATTGACTATATTTTGATAGCACTGAGGTGATGGTCTTTCCTCTATTAGGCACTATGTAGGGTTGGCATGAACTTGTCATTACCATTCTACTGTCACTTGTATCGTATGTATCTCTGTCTTCATATTAATGAAAGATTTAACCAAGCATTGTTTTACTAACTATCATCACCACTGTATTATTAGTCTAAAATTTCATTGTCTTGGCTGCAACAAGAAACATATTGTCATCTACAAGAAAAATGGCTTCGCTAAAAGATCCAATGTCATTGCATAGTGTGGGTATATTTCAAGGACACTACACATAATTTTCATTCCTTCATGAACACTACCCATATGTACTTGAAACCCATAATTGCATAAGACTATACTTTGCATGACTCTTTAACAGGTGACATAAATAATAGTCCCTTCTAATTGTTGCACATGGGTATTAACATTGAAATGATAGTCCTGCATGATCATAGTTCTCTACATTTGTAAGGACTGCCAAATGCCATCAAGTTGAATGCATTGTTGCCTTCTTATCTGTCATGTACAAAATTTATGCAATTCATCCAATCTAACCATTTTGCACTTGATGAGTCTCACTATTTTGAAATCCTTTTCAATACCAAGACTCCCAAGCTTTGAAGAATTTTTTTCTGTATTTAGCCCCTTCATCCACTAACACTGCTATCTTCAGGAAACTATGACACTTTCCTCATCCTCATGCTTTAGTGAAACTATTGATAGCATTTTCTATATCACTGTACTTGATAAAGGTTTCACTGTGATAAAGATTCTCCTTTGAATAGATTGATGATGTTATTTACCATTTGATTTGATCACTTTCATTTGACATGGTTATCTCCATTGAATGCTATCTTAGCTTAAATAATAATGTTATTATCATCTATCTAGTTCATTACTTCTTAGATATTGCTGCTGTAATATGTAGAATTACTGCTTTTATATTGAACCATAACAGTGCTATTTGTCACTGTCAAGGACTTCTTGCCTTTGTAATCCAACCCTTGGTCCTAGCAATGACTTCTTTATTTATGGCAATCATCATATTTCACTGTCATGATTCAATACTAATGTTGTAGCAACATATTATAGATATACATGTTTTAAACACCAATTGAGAACCTTGTTCACTACTCTTGGTTATCATATGAATGTACTCTATCATTTAGTATTGTCTCCTTTTAAATCAAAACCATGACTGCACTTAGCTTTGCTCTAAATGAACAATGATTTGTAGCTATTCATTATATTTACATTGTACAAGTATTTGTCATTTTAACAGTGAAATCATCAACTCACTACCATGAGTGATGAGTACTTGCTCATTGTAAAAGTGTGATGAACCTACACTCTTATCCCTTTCAAAAGAAGAAAAAGGGTAGCATGCTAGGCTCAATCCTTGTGGGAGCCACATTTAATACCACATGCTATAATTTGATGAAAGAAACAACAATATTATTTTTCCTATACCTGTACAGGAAGTAAACATGTTAGAAAATACATGCATATGACATATGTGTTTGATAATCCTGTTGTTTTCTTGGAAATTCATGATATGCAAACTGTTTTAATGCAAATGAAGGTCAAATTATATGTTTTCAGATGTTTGCACATATATTGATTTGTGACCCTTCATTGCTCTAAAAACAAACTCTCTCTCAGATGCAGGAAACTAGGAGCAACAAGGAGGAACATCTGGATACAAGACAAGTGGGAGGACCAAATATGATGCAAGGAAACTCAACTAGGACTCATCATTTAGGCAATGATGGGTCACCTTTCCTTATATGTACATTTCTTTATCTGCAAATGTATAGTTTTTCTTTTATTTGCATTAGAAGAGTTAGTCTCATGGCTTGTGTGAGACATTATATACTTACATTATCAATAAAGATTAATTTTCTTGAAAGATTGTGCAATCTTTTGATTTTGTTTATGCTCATGAATGTAATGTAGCAGATATAAAAATGTACCTTTCTTATTTCATTTGAAAAAAAAAAGCTCTACCTGATTGAGCTATTAGTGAAATTAGGTAACAATTATAATAAATCATTTTATGCAATGGTGTACAACACCATATCTTAACATGGTTCACGGTGAATTTTCATCTAGGTGACCTTTAGTGTTTGGTTTTGAAAGTTTTCATATAATGTTCATAAAAATTCTTTTTTTGTAGATTATGTGGACATGGGAATCTGATAAACCTTTTAAATTTCAAGAACATCCTTTGTAGGCCTGCAACTTAGAAACTTCCATAAATGTTTTAAACCTATGGAAATCCATTTGTAGGTTTTCAAACCTTATTTTCCCACATAGGTAAATATTGACCTAAAAAATTTTATAATACCAATTTTCTCGTGGGATTTGCAAAGATTTAGATTGTTTCAAATTTCCCACATAGCTTATATTCTCACTAAAGGTCAAAACCTACAAAATTTGTGGTTGCAAGTATTTTATTGAAAATTATTTTGGCATAGAGAATTATGGGTAATTTCATTTTCTTATGAGGTGATTTTGATTATATTAATTATTCTTTTTTTTAAGAAATGTTAATTGTATGTTGCTAAATTCTAATTACATGGTGTTCTCACAAATTTTATGGAAAATATAGACATAACATCCAAGATAAAGTATGAATTCCAAGGAGTTGATCCTCCTAACATCTCATTAACTTGGCTCTTTCTTAGTTATACAAAAAATGGTCAAATAGATATCGAGAAATTCAAATAAATAATCTTTGGAAACATGAGGATGGATCTTGCCACTAAGATCAGAAAAAGTGGGATAGCATAGGCAGTTGGATTCCCATCTTCAATGATATGTATAGAATTGATCATGGGATCCCAATAATATTATCACAAGGATTCTCAAAAGATAATCTCTATTGATGGAAGAATCTTGGTGGACCTATCCTCAGACCCTGTTTCTTTAACTTTTGGGATTCCTTCCTTCTTGCATATGACTTCCACTAGTAGAGAGTATGTGAGTGGAGTATTTGACAACCCTAGTGTATTCCTTCAGCTTATTAATGACCATTGGATGAAGTTCCCAAGGAGAAATGTGAAAAAGTTTCCTAAGACTCTCTACAAGAATGAATTCCAAGATTAAGTTAATGATTTAGTCACCCTCCTCAGTAGGTTAATGGGGCTATTATCGACACCAAATTTTGAGAATTGAATGTTTTATTTTATTGAAGAAATATTGAGAGGGGAAATAAAGTTTTATTGAGCAAAGATAATCAGTGACAACTTGGAAAATCAATTCTCCCTTGTGAAGAAGTCCTCAACATTTTTCATGACTTCTTATATTGTATATCATTTTGCAACCAATTTTAGATATAGAGGCTTAACATGTAAAGGAAATGTGGGCATAGGCCCCAATGAGTACAAAGTCTATGATTACAAAGTATCATTATAATAGGGTAAATGATTCCTTTACAATGTTTATCATCAAAACTCCATAGGGTGACTTGTGTGGATGGCTCTCTTCATTGGCCATAGAGATGGTTAAATAGTTTGGGCATTGGTTTATTCAATTCCAAAAATTTATATATTTCAAAATTGCAGGATTCTCGAAGACTCCATACAAATTACCCATATCCAAATGACCAGATAGTCATGCTAGAATTGACAAGGTAGCTTTACACTTATTACTATCTGTTGCATGCTAAACATAAGGCTAGGGTTCCATTTCCCTTGAAATTTGGGAGGGGTATGTTTTCTTATACTTTGGCTCCATCTGTAAAAAATATAATGTGGAGATAAAAACTTTTGGATTTCATTTTCATTACTGAAGGGATAATTTTGATCCTTTTGACAAGATCAAGAAGAAATTGGGAAAATCACCAATTGTATATTGAGGACTTTTGGGAAAATTGTATGAATTATCTTGAAGTCAGAAAAATATCATACATGAGGTTAATACTAGAGTACATCTAAATTTTACACCTTTTCTTTGTACTTGACTAGGTGTAGGAGGATGACAAGGTCCTAGATGAGGAGAAATTTAATAAGGTGGCCGAGTAGCCTATTCCCCTTTTGGATTGGAAAAAAGAAGAGGAGATCAATATTGATGTCGTTATGCAACCTATTTTGAGGAGAATGAAGAAATGGGTGGATGCTCAGGTGTTAGCACTTCTCGCTCAAGGAGTTGATCTTACTTTCAATGAGGCACAAAAGGAGGATACCTCTAGTGAAGGGGAACAAACCAAAGAAGAAGTTGGATCTAGTGTAGGTAGTGTAGGGAATGAAGATTCTACTCCTTCAAAGGCTAAAGGGAAAGGAAGGAAGTGCATAGAGGAAAGGAATCCAACTGCTAAACCTTAGGTGTAGAAAGGGAAAGATGGACAGGTGATCAGGTCTCAACCAAAGAGAGTAAAAAGGGCTAGCACAATAACTATGGAGCTTATCCAAGAGGAGAAAAGGGAGTCATCACCTCCATCATCGCCCATGATTTCTGCTCCATCTCCTCTACATACTTTCATACCAATTTTCACTTCCTCCATTGCTTCCACAATCCCCTCTTCCTCTATTTCTCTACTCATTTTCTCTTTACCTCATCTAATAGACATTTTGGTCAATCTTACCACATCCTTCCCTGCTCCTTCTACTTCCTCTATCCTGGTGGAGTCTTCTCCATCTCCATCTTCCACTTCTCCCTCTTCTACCACTTCAGTTCCCACCCCACAATTCACCATATCCACCTTACCTCTTGCCATTCCTTCCACTTCCTCTCCCACTTCTCTTATCCCCCCTAAGTATTTCATGTATTACCTCTCTAATTTTACCTAGGAAATATCTACCACCTAGCTCTATGAGGTTAATAGGGCCTTAATAAGTCAAGTAGCATAGGCTACCCCTCCTTCTGAAATAGTTTTAGAGCCTTGTACAATGGAGAGTGTGGACATGATTTTTGAAGAAATGAAAAGGCAAGAAAGAGAGGATATGTTAGGACTCCCAATAATGGAGGGAGCTTCAGTTTTGATATAACATCAATAGAATCCTTATGAGGAGGCTATTGAATTTGGGGCCACACAATCTCAAGGTCAAGAGGAGGATAAGAAGGTAAAAGAGCCATTCAAAGGACAATAAGAGGTGACTCATGAGGAGGAGGTTGTAACAAAGGATATTAAGACCAAGAACCCTTCCTCCTCTCAATAGGTAGACAAAGTACCATTGAACAAGAAAAATGAGAGGGGGGGTGAATGAGTTGTAGAAAATTTAAACTTTTAAAATATTCACCAAAACTTGGATCAACCACAAATCCTTAACTTTGCTAAAATGATTAAACATTAAATGCAAGTGCATAAACTGAAAACCATCACAAAAAAAAAAAACACCAGATTTATGTGGAAAAACAAATAAGGGAAAAACCATGGTGAGTATTAATTCACACTATAGAGAATATCAAAACCAATTACAAAAAGGCTCACTACTTGAGAAAAAGGCTCACTACCAAAACAATGACTCACTGTCTAGATCAAGATTCACTATCGAACAGAGTTAAGCACCTAGAGGGATCACTGAAGCATAGTGGAGGTTATCAACACAAACTCAATCACACAAACATTGCAACTTTGGAAACCTAATTGTGTGGTTTCCTCTCATATCCATCAATTCCCTTAGTAGTACTCCAAACAGGGGTTTTTCATCACAAATTTCAGAGAAGACTTCAAACCTATAAATTGAACACCATTCAAGATACCCTTTATGCCACTTGAAGACATATCCAATTTTTAGGTTGGGTTACTTTGGAACAAAACCCTCAAATTTTGACTGCTACACTACAATTAGGCCTAATTAGGCTTGTTTTACAAAGCAACTATAGGATATCCAATCTCTAAAATAAAAATATTCACTCCATGGATTCCATCATGTCACATGGGGTTTGTATATGAAATTTTATCAACTAGAATAATCATCAAATCTCCTTTCAAAATAACCCTAAGTCTACCTATTCCCTAAAGCCTAATACATGGTGATATTAGGCTAGGGAAACATCAAAATTTCCCCTAACTGCATCCATTGCTTCTACAAACACCAAAAACCTTAAAATCATCCTATCTACCTCCATTCCATTGATAATTAGGTTTTTCCATGGATGGAATGGGTCAAAAACTCAATTTTGTCAATCAAATCCTCACTAACTAGGGTTTCCTAGTAGTTTTGAGTAAAATTTCTCTAATTTACTCCTATCTCAATGAAAATGAATTAAATGAATTGAAAATGAAAGAATATTCAATCCCACATCAATTCCAATGCAATTTAGATCATTTTCAGGTTGTACGGGGCCATACTATCTCCTATAGCAGCAAGAAAACCAATGTAAACACAAAAAAATAGAGAATTTTATTTGTTTTATCTTCAAAAACTTCATCAGTCCCTTTCCTCGACCACATCAAGGAATATTTAAATATTTTCAAGCAAAAACAACCATTTTTCAATGAATTCTTGAATCCAAACCGATTCAACTTCCCTTACATGCACAAAATGCAAAGTTTCTCATGCAACTTTTCAACTTTTTGCAAAACTGAAATCTTTTCCCAAATCTGACCCCACATGACTCAAATTGACCTAAAACAAGACACATGGTCTTAATAGACCTTATTACACAAAAAAAATGACTTGAACAAAAAACACTAACATTAGACCCCTTTTACATCATGAAAGTTTAGGTTCCCTTGCACCATACTCCCGAGGAAAACAATAATCTCAAGTTCCACTTGAGAGGAGTTCTTCAACTATTGCGCCATGCTCTTTGATGTCTTCCTCTTTCATCCAAGTGGCATCCTCCATAGGAATGCCTTTCCACTTGACCAAATTTTGATAATACACTCTATTCCTTATCTTTTTGGCTTCTTTGGTGTGCAAAATGCACTCTAGCTTTATGGTTGAGATGGTGGAAAATATCTGATCCAATCTTTATCTGGAACTTCTATTGTACCTACATCTTTACCTGCAATCACAAAAGTTATAAGGGTATAAGTCAAAAATTTAAAAATTGGAGATATAGCAACTCCAAGAGGGAGTTCTATCTCATAGACATTGGCTCAAAATTTATGGACCACCCTACATGGTCCAATCTTCTTCATCCACATCTTTGAATACTTCCATTTAGGGAGTCTTTCCTTCCTCAAATGAGCTAAGACTAGATCTCCAACTTTGAAGTGAACTTCTCTCCTTTTCTTATCAGCATCATGCTTGTATTTGTCCACACTTTTTTTTTGAGATTATCCTTGACCTGCTAGTGTATTTCCTTCATGGAAATTGCAAGCTCTTCTCCTTTAGCACTTCTCTCCATTCCACTCAAATCCCTCAGTTCAAACACCCCTCTAGGCTGCAATCCATATACAATCTCAAATGGGATTTTTCCAACACTCTTGTTCACAAAATCACTATATGCAAACTCAACTTGGGGTATGATCAAATCCCATTGTATTGAGTGGTATTTTTTCAAGCATCTAAGGAGATTTCCAAGGATTCTATTGACTACTTCAGTCTCCCCATCAGTTTGGGGGTGATAGGCATAGCTAAAAGTCAAGGTAGTGCCTAGCTGCTTCCAAAGGGTTCTCCAAAAGTGACACACAAATTTCTTGTCCCTATTTGAAATAATGGTTAATGGTAACACATGAATCTTGACCACCTCCTTGAAAAACAACCCTGTAATGTATGAGGCATCATTTGCACTTTTTCATGGTATAAAATATGCCATTTTGCTAAATCGGTCCACTACAACAAACACTGAATCAAAGCCTCTTTGAGTTTTGGGAAACCCCAACATAAAATCCATGTGGATGGAATCCCATGGCCTATTTGGGATTGGAAATGGTTGATAGAGACCTGCATTTGTACTACAACCCTTGGCCCTTTGACAAACAACACACTTTTCAACAAATTTTCTGACATCACTTTACATCTTCGGCCAATAATAATACCTTCTTACCTATTCCAAAGTCTTGTCCACACCAAAGTGACCTGCTAAGCTGCCACTATGCTTCTCCTTAAACAAATTATCCCTCATAGAGAATTTGGGAATACAAATTTGAGCACCCTTAAACAATAAACCTTCTTGAATAAAGAAATTAGAATTGTCTTCATGAAAAGTGTCATTGAATTGATCGCAAGAAGCATAAATTTCTTTGAAACCTTCATCCTCTACATACATACCTTTCAAAGCATCAATTACCACACTTTGTAACTGCACTTCTTGAACCGACAAGTATCTTCTGCTCAAAGCATCTATCACCTTGTTTGACTGCCCCTTTTTTGTTTGATGGTAAAGGTGAAGCTTTTTAGGTACTCCACCCACTTCACATGTTTGTGGCTGAGTTTATCTTGGTTGTTAAGGAACTACAAATCATGATTTTCAGTAAAAACAATGAATTCCTTAGGTAGGAGATAGTGTCTCTACTTCTTCAATGATTGCACCATAGCATATAAATCCAAGTCATAAAAGGAATAATTTTTCTTTGCCTCATTGAGCTTATCACTAAATAAAGCAACAAGCCTGGCCTCTTGACTCAATGCTATCCCAATTGCATACCCACTTGCATCACATTCAATTGTGAAAACTTTGTTAAAGTCAGGAAATGCTAAGATAGGCTACTGTGCTACCCTTTTTTTAAGATATTGAATTTTTTTTCTGCCTCATCATACCATACAAATTTCTTTCTTTTATCCCATTTAATTGTGTCAATGATTGGAGAGCATATATGACTAAAATTCTTCACAATTTTTTTGTAAAAATTAGATAGACTATAGAAACTTCTTACCTCACTTACTGAAGTTGGAGTAGGCCAACTGAGAATTGTTTCCACCTTGCTAGGATCCATCTTCAAAGAGCCTTTTGAGATCACAAAGCCAAGATAAACCAACTCTTCCTTCATGAATTCGCACTTCTTCAAATTTATCATCATCTTTTCTTCATTCAACATTTTCAAAACCAAGTCTAAATGCTGCAAGTGTTTCTCTTTAATCTTACTAAAAACAAGAATATCATCCAAATAGACAACCAAAAACTTACTTGTGAAGGGTTCTCGAACTTCATTCATTAATCTCATAAAAGTTCTTGGTGCATTAGAAAGACCAAAAGGCATGACTAGCCATTCATATAACCCCTCATTTGTTTTGAAGGAAATTCTCCACTCATCTCCCTCTCTAATCCTAATTTGGTGGTAGCACTTTTGAGGTCTATCTTAGAAAAATAACATGCCCCTCCTAAACATCTATCAAGTCTTCCATTCTTGGTATGGGGAACCTATACCTTATGGTAATCTTGTTAATTTCCCTTGAGTCAGTGAACATTCTCCAATATCCCCCTTCTTTGGTGCCAAAATGATGGGGACAGTACATGGGCTAAGACTCTCTCTTATGAGGCCTTTGTCAAGCAACTGTTGAATTTGCTTCCTAATTTCTTCATTGTGTTTTGAAGTCATTTTATATGCAGCCTTGTTAGGTAGTTTTCCCTTAGTATGAAATATATATGATGGTTCACATCTCTTATCGGTGGTAAAGAGCTAGGAAGTTCATCTACCACAATGTCTTTGTACTTGTTCAACAATGTTTGAACCTCCCTTGGCACATCATCTAGCTTTGCTGCTGTCATGACATATTTTGGTCTGATTACAATGGAATAACCTTCTCCACCTTCTTCTTTCACAGTTTTCAAAAACTCTTTTTCTCCTACCAGCATTACACTAGACCCAACTTGTGTATCTAGACCATCTTGCAATGGTGTAAGTGTGAATGAGATCTCATCCTTTTCTATCACATAAGTTTCTTTTTCCCATCATGTTTATCCTTTCTATCATATTTCCAGGGTCTCCCTAAAAGAAGATGACAAACATCCATTGGGATGATGTCACACAATATTCTGTTTTTGTACCCTCCTATGTTAAATTCCACCCAAGTTTTTTCATTAACTAAGACTTGTTGCCCCTTGTTCAACTAGGAGACCTTGTAAGGAGTGGGATGTGAGATTATTTTCATTTTCAACTTTTCTACCATCTCAAGAGAAACTAAATTATCTGTACTACCCAAATCAACAAGAACTTTACAAACCTTACATTGAGATTTGCAGGTGGTTCTAAAGAGGGATTTCCTTTATGGAGGTTCTTTCACCATAGGAACTTTGATCAACATTCTTTAGACCATCAGAGATTCGCCCATTTCTAGAGTAGCCTACTATGATGGAGATTTTACACTCTCATTGTCTTCTTTTTACACCAATTGAGTCCTTTCTTCTCCATGTGAAGTTGAAGGTTGCTTATCTAGACATTTCCATACTTGATGGTCAATATTGTTACAATGATAACACCTTCTTGTGAATGTATTTGATCCCATTCCTTGACCTCCAAATCTGCCTCTACTATTTGATCTCCTACCTCTAAAACTACCTCTTGATTCTGAGCTCTGTTCTTGATGACTACTTGTCTCCCCTTATGGTTTTTGGGACTGTCCTCTTCCTCCAAATGTTCCTCTACCTCTGATGCTTCTTCCTCTACCCCTACCTTGCTTCTCCTACCTTCTCTTTAACTTCTCTTCTGCCCTAACTGCCAATTAGAAGCACTCTTCCATTGTTCTAGGGGTGGCAATACTTAACTCATCTTGCATATTGAACCTTAACTCATTTATGTACCTTGATATTTTCTCCACCTCATCCTCCACATGACATGCTCTTATAATTAGCTTATGAAACTCCTTTGTATAAGCCATTACATCCATCTCCTTTTGTTTGAGATTTTGTAGCCTTCTAAATGTTTGAATTGCATAATCATCGGGTAAAATTTGGCTTTTGATCTTAGCCACCATTCTATCCCAAGAATTTATTTTTGACTTGTCCCTTTTTCAACCTCTCTTCCTACACATAATTCCACCATGTTAAGGTAGGGAATTTCATTTTTTTTATAGAAAATTTCACCCTTTGATCTTTTGCTACCTCTTCATATTCAAAATAATTATCAAGTGCATCAATCCAACCTAGCAACTGTTCACTATCCAAATTCCCACCATACATGGGTAATTCCATCTACACCTTAGAAGTGTCTCCTTTAATAGCTTTCAACAAATTTTCCATTCTTAATTCATTTGGATCCAAATATTCCTCTTGGGATCCTTCTTGAGGGTTCTCATTCTCACCCTCTTCCTCATCCTCTCGATCACTCATGTCACCAGTGACCATACATCTCCTTTGATTTGATTCAAGTACTATAAGTATGGCTAGAACAACTTCCTGAGACTCCTTTACTTGTCTCAACTCCTTGGCATTCTTTTCTTTCATCTCTCTCATTTCTCTGGTGGTTGGATTTCCTTTAGGATGTATCTTGCTTCCTTCAAACTTCAACCTTTTCTCTTATTGACCAAAACCTATGCTCTAATACCAATTTGATGCAGAGCAAGGTGGAGGTTATCAACACAAACTCAATCACACAAACTTTGCAACTTTGGAGCCCTAACTTGGTGGTTTCCTCTCATATCCTTCAATTCCCTTAGTAGTACTCCAAACAAGGTTTTTCATCACAACTTTTAGAGAAAAATTAAAACCTAGAAATTGAACACCATTCAAGATATGGGTATGTGCAAGATCATCATGGAAAAAATAGGCCCTTAAGTGGAAACAAATTTAGAAAAATCAGAGTTAGGCAACTTGACGTAAAAAAATTGAATAAGTTATTTATATTATTTCAAAAATATGTAAGAATAGAATATGTAGCAAATTGAATGTAGTTTCTAAACTACTAGGTTTATTTAAAAAAAATCTATTTGGTGAAAATTTGAAATTTCAATGTAGTAGGTGTTAGTCTAACCACCCTAACCACAATAAAATGATAATATTTTTTATAATATTTTAGATATAAGTAGAGGACTCATGTCCCGATGTGATGCATATTTTTTTGTAATTTTTTTCCAAGTAAATAATTAATTATTAATTTTTTATTAATTTTTTTTAAAAATATAAAAAATTGTATGTCTGACCACCTTAACTTGGTCAAAAATTCATGATATTCAATTTTTTTAAAATCCTATAGTATGTGAAGCATATAATGTGACACATGTTTTGGATTCAAAAAATGTAATACTATTTGAAAGCTATAGATGTTTTTCAATCAGCCTATCAATTAGGACTTTAGTTGTAATTTAAATAGAAAATGAATAATAATAATTTATTAAATTCAAAGTAAAGCATAATTTATACTGGTGGAAATTTGAGAATCTCCTTTAAAAACACTTTTCATTTCATCAATTTTGAGTAAAAAAAAGTCATCAGCCATATACCCTACACATACCCATCATATTGCCACTTTTTGGCCCATCATTATCTTGCACATACCCATACACTTTATGCCACTTGAAGACATATCCAATTTGTATATTTGGTTACTTTGGAACAAAACCCTCAATTTTTGACTGCTATGCTCCAATTAGACCTAATTAGGCTTGTTTTAAAAAGCATCTATAGGATATCCAATCTCCAAACTAAAAATATTCACTCCATGGCTTCCATCATGTCACATGGGGTCTATATATGAAAATTTTATCAATTGGAACAATCACTAAATCTCCTTTCAATAAAACCCTAAGTCTACCTATTCCCGGAATCCTAATACATGGTGATATTAGGCTAGGGCAGCATCAAACTTTCCCCTAACTCCATCCCCTATTTCTAAAAACACCAAAACCCTTAAAATAATCCTATCTACCTACATTCCACCAATTATTAGGTTTTTCCACTAGTGGAATGGGTCAAAAACTCATTTTCTTCAATCAAACCCTCACTAACTAGGGTTTCTTGGCAGTTCTCAGTAAAATTGATCTAATGTACTCCTAGCTCAATGAAAATGATAGAAAATTCAACCCAACATCAATCCCAATGCAATTTAGATCATTTGTAGGATGTACGGGGCCGTACTATCTCCTGTAGTAGCAAGAAAACCAATGTAAACACAAAAAAGTAGAGAATTTTATTTGTTTTATCTTCAAAAACTTCATCAGTCCCTTGCCTTGAACACATCAAGGAATATTTAAAAACTTTCAAGCCAAAACAACTATTTTTCAATGAATTCTTGAATCCCAACCAATTCAACTTCCTTTACATGCAAAAAATGCAAAGTTGCTCATGTAACTTTTCAACTTTTTGCAAAACTAACATCTTTTCCCAAAATTGACCCCACATGAATCAAATCGACCTTAAACAAGACACATGGTCTTAATAGACCTTATTACACACAAAAACATGACTTGAACACAAAATACTAACATTAGACCCCTTTTACATCATGAAAGTTTAGGTGCCCCTGAACCACTCACTACCAAAAAAATACAAAGAAGATAAAAGAGATATGTTACAAAGATAAGAAAATATCAATGCAACAAATATTTACACCACAATTTTCTCAACCACTTGTAGACATGAATGAAAGAGAGTACACCTTCAACTCACTACATCTAAAAACTCAGTATTTAGACTTTGCACTAATCTGCCACACTCTCGTCACACATACACACAAACACTAATTCACATATTCGCATATATTTGGTCTATTTTTTTGCATTTATCTCTTTATCATTCATTACTAACTCATTCTATATTTATACCATCTTCAATTTTGAAATATATCCAAAGTCAGCCATCCATCATTAAATTCAAATTAGGTCAGTGCCAAAAAATCCTAGGGTGGAATTAGAATGAGGGCAACCCAAAAACATGCTTGATGAGGGCAACCCAAGCAGGTCCCAACATGCTTCATTAACTTTGAAGGTAGTGTTTAACACAAGGTCGACAAAACCAATGTAAAACACATAGAACAATTAAGCACACAACCCTTAGCATGATCAAATCTGTGCAGGTACCAAAAATATTTTCAAAATGATCATAAGAACTTAAATATAGAACCAAAAGTCTTAAGACATAACCAAAAGGAAATCTAGACCAACAACATTTCTTCTAGACCTCACCTAGAAACAGAAAAAACCATTGTTCACAACTGGTGAACATAACTCACACTGTACAGTGAATCAAAAGCCAAAAATATAGATATAGTAGCTTCCAACAACCATGATCAACATATATGAACCACACAAACATAGAAGAAAATCTTGAAGCAAAACCCATAGCAACCACTGAACACCTACAACCTTTCTTCAATACAATTTTCTCAATATCCTTGACATATACAACCAATAACCTACAACCATGACATCAATGACAACAACAACAACAACCAGTTGATAACCAATTGATCAGTTGACATAAATGAAAACACCTTCATTCTTGCAAAAATATCCCCCTTTGTCATTGATGGCAACGCATGATGTGAAAAACCATCAAAGACAACATACTAGCTATGAACACCTTCTCATGATTTTGATTTCTATTTCTCCCCCTTAGTAGATAATATTTTTCGCATGATAATCTTTTCTTTTTCACATTTTTCTTCCTCTCTGCCTTTGACATCAATGGAAAAGACATAATATATTTTATATTTATTTTCCCCTTTGACATTAAAAATAGAATACTCATACAATGAAAACACATGACACTACCTAATCCCCTTGAGAGGTAGCCACCAAAACATTAGTCCAAAAGAAAGATTGATCCATAGACCCACCAGACTGATGCATCTCCATATGCATCTAGTTCAAGAAAGGAGGGGAAATGACCCCTAACTTCTCCCAAAGATACTCAAAAGTATCTTGAGGAAGATCCTTCATAAATATATCATCAATCTGATCCTTCATAAGGACATACTCAAGCTTTACTTAATTCTCCACAACCTTCTCTCTCAAGAAATGATACTTGATAGATATATGCTTTGTCCTAGAGTACATCAATAGGTTCTTTGAAATGTTAATTGTACTTGTGTTATCACAGAAGATAGAAATATGATCATCATACACAACTGTGATATCTTTCAATGTTTTTTTCATCCATAGAACTTGTGTACAATAAGATGTGGCAACAATATACTCAACTTCAACAGTAGATAGGGAAACTGAATATTTATTTCTACTCAACCATGCCACCAATATGCAACCAAGAAAGAATGCACCACCACTTGTACTTTTTTTTTCATCTACACATCCAACCCAATCTACATCTGTATAAGCACTTAGTTTAAAGTCAGTATCCCTAGGATACCATAAGCCATAATACAGAGTGTCATTCGAGTATCTAAATATTATTTTAACAATATCAACATGTGTTTCCTTAGGACCTTCTTGAAATATAGCCACAAGATAGACAACATGCATAATATCTGGTCTAGTAGCAATCAAATACAACAATCCACCAATCATAGATCTATATTTGTTCTTATCAACCTTAGGTGAATCATCATCTTTACCTAATTTGTAACTAGTCACCATAGGAGTGCATAGCGGTTTGGAACCATCCATCCCAAACTTCTTCTATATCTCTTTCACATATTTAGATTGTGAAATAAAAATTCCTTTCTCTGTTTGATTAGTTTGTAGCCCAAGAAATAAATTCATGTCTCCAAACATAGACGTCTCAAATTAATTTTTCATTTCTTCAACAAACATCTTACACATGGTTTCATATCCTCCAAAAATAATGTCATCAACATATACAACCACAATCAATTTTTTTTCATTTTTAATTTTAAAACACAAATTACTATTTGCCTATGTACCTTTGTTGAAACCTTTCTGAATCAAGTACCTATCTAAACTTGAATACCAATCTCTAGGAGATTTCTTCAATCCATATAAATATTTCTTCAATTTGCAGACCATATCCGATTGATCTGACAATTGAAATCCTTTTAGTTGCTCCATGTAGATCTCTTCTTCCAGCTCACTATTAAAAAATGTAGACTTGACAACCATCTAATAGACCTTGAAATATTTATGAGCATTAAATGCTAAGAACATCTTAATAGCTTCCATTCTTGCCACCAGAGAAAAAGTCTCCTAAAAATATATGCCTTCTACTTGTGAGTAACTCTCACACACAAGCCTTGATTTTTTTTTACCACTTCTCTTTTCTCATTCAACTTATTTCTAAATACCCACTTTGATCTAATAATGTTTTTATCTGCCAGTATTGGGACCAATTCCTAAGTTTTATTCTTCTCAATCTATATAAGTTATTCTTTCATAGCTTCCATCCAATTCTCATCTTTACATTCATGCTTCACTTACAATCTTTGATTCAATCTCAGAAAGTAAACATAGATTTACCTCACTAGCAGTAGCTTTGATTCTTGTCAATACTCCTTTTGTATTGTCTCCAATGATCTAAATTTCTGAATGATTCTTCTGCACATATCTAGGTGTCTTAAGGGACACCACCAGAGCTTCTTCTTTTTCTTCATTTTGCTTCTCTTGCTCATCTTTCTCATGTTCTTCCACAATTTCTTCAATCCTTATGCAATCAAGTTCATCAAAAACTGTAGACATGAAAAATATCCTGATCAACTAACTTCAATTCTTCTTTAATCACCCCTCTACTAACCATTTAATTAATTCATCTTAATTCCTCTGTTAATCAAATAAATCAAATTTATTCGATTAAATCATTATCCTCTTTTGATTAAATAAATCATTTTATTTATTTAATCCTAAAGTCCCCCATTTTATTAAATAAATCAAATTTATTTAATTAAATCACTAACATCATCTTTTTTGATTAAATAAATCAAATCTTTATTTAATTAAATCTAAAATCATTCTCCTCTCAACTTTGATTTATTTAAATCCTAAAATCTATGTCAAAATTGTCAAATCACCTAACCTCCTCTTATTTAATCAAATCCTAATTAAATCTAATCTTAATCCATGTCACATCCTCTAGCTTTTCCCACTTGCACAAATAAATTAATTTATGAAAATTTCATTTTCTCTCAACTTGGCATCTTTGAGGGAATATTCCTCCAAATTTGAAAATCCCTCCAAATGGGATTTGTCCTTCCAACAAGGCATTTATTTCATCTTACAAGTCTTTTTTCCTTGATCCAAGTGGCCATAACTCTATTTGACTCTCCCTCCACCTTGTCATTTCACTAATTTAAAATTTCAACTAATTGCATTTATGGGCACATTCATCAAAATGTGCTCAACCTTCATCCTCTCACATCTTGACAAGTGGCATCTTGTCATTGGCTCATGTTTTGTCCCACATCCTCCATGTTTTGAATTCTTCCATCTTTCTTCTTTATAAATAGAGGCCTCCTCTATTGTATTAATCCTGGACAACTACACAATCTTCTCCACAATCTCAGTCATTTGAATCCACATCCATCATCTAGGAGCTTATCAAGGATTGGGAAAGGGCTTCTTTCCACATCAAAGAAGCACCAATCCACTATGAGATAAGGGTTTGATCATGTTTTCATATGCTTTATTTAGTTGTTTTGATTCTTTTTGTCTTATTTTCATATTTTACTATGATTGAATATTTCATAGGAACACTCCTTTGTTTGCTTTGTTTTAGACTAACATTATGCTAATGTGTGATGAAGTTTAAACAGTTTGTAGATTTATGGTGTTTATAGATACATATCCATCACCATCAATTGAATTCTTCATTGCTTCATCAACCTTGACATTTTTACTCTCTGCAATCTTCCTCAATCTTTAATTGAAACATCTATAAGATTTGCTTTTAGTAGAATATCCAAGAAAAATTCCTTCATCACTTCTTGCATCAAACTTTCTTAAATTTTCTTCATCCTGTCTAATATAACATTTGATTCCAAATACCTTGAAATACTTAATAGTAGGAATTCTTCCACACCATAGCTCATAGGGGGTCGTTATACTATTTACAAGTTCTTGCTTGAACTTGATTGAATACATAAACAATAGTGTGAATAGCTTCTCTCTAGTAAACTTCCAGTAGACCAACCTTAGTAATCATTGATTTAGCAACCTCTTGAATGATTTTGTTCTTTCTTCCAACAATTCCATTCCGCTGAGTTCTTAGAGAAGATAATTTTATTTTTGTAGATGCATAAAATTGGTCATATCTGATTAATCTTGGCATTTAATTAAATATTTATTATTTAATTAATTTCTCTAATGTCTTCTACATATGATTAAATTTAAATAATTTAATTATATTGTTCATTCAATTTATTCTTCTATAATGATTGAATAAATCAATTTTTTATTTAATTATTCCACATCCATATGTCTACTTGATTAATTAAATAAATACACTTTATTTATTTTAATTAATTATCACTTTTTGAATTTAATTAAGTCTTTTTGATTTAATTAATTTTAATTCTCTTTTCAAATCTTTCTTCTGGTTAATTAAATATATTATTTAATTAATTTCATTTACATACCATTTCTTAAAAGGTTTAATTAAATATCTTTATTTAATTGAATATCTTCCATATCTTTTCAGAATCATGATTAAATATTTTATTTAATTATGAAATCTTCCATTATTCTTCAAATCTAGGGTAAATATTTTATTTTAAGAAAAACCTCTGTGTCACCCATAAATAAATAATTGAATTTTACAATTCATTATTTATCTTCTTCAAAATCTTTCCATAATCTCACAAGAAGATGATTTTTTTAATCATCTTCATCATCTTATCTTACCTCTTTTACAGAAAAAGAAAACAAATCTTGCTTTCTGCATTCTTCTATTTTTCTTCAGTCTCATCCATCCTCAACCGTTTGATCTTCTAGGAATTTTCACAATCGTTGATCATATCAACCAATCAGAAGCTTTTGAAAAACTCTATAAATAGCACAACCAATCCAAGCAAGGGTTACACAGCACACATCAGAGTAATTAGAGATTAATTGCACTATAGCATTATAGTTTCATTATTCATAGCATCATCATAGTCTTTCATTTTCACCAATTATGTTTAGCTTTAGAGCAATCATTGTAAGGAAATATTAGTGCATCTCAGAGAAATCTCTAAGAATAGTAGTGCCTTTAGTAACTTTAATTTCATTAGGTTGCCTCAAAGACACGTACAACTATGTCCTCAAGAGGAAACAGACAGTTAATTTTCCACATTAATCCTTCTAAGAGAAGCACATGTAAATTCAATAGCAAGCAACAACAGATTCTAAAAACAAAATCAACACAGATGAAAGATAAGACAAAAATCAGAACACAAAGATTTAAGTGGGGAAAATCCTCTCGGATAAAAAACCCCACACTCCAAAGATCGAGCCATTGTATTATTTAGCAATAGAACAATTACAATAAAAATACAGGCTCATAGCCTCTTCAGAGATTCATCTTGTTCATTCTAGAAACAACTGGTAGAAAACTCTCCCTGAGAGATCAACCATGGCCTTCATGATTAGGAGAGATTCTAGCAGCATACCCCTACCTCTCTCTTCCTCTGCTTCGGCCTCATGGCCTCAGCCTTTCAACCAACCACTTGATCCTCTCTCTCTATTATTTTTAGCTCTCTTCTCAACGCTCGATACAGAACGTCCAATGCATACATATATGCATTCGTTCTTCAACAGGCTCTCTATGAATCAGTTCAAGATCACAAAACAACAATCTCCAGCTCAGCATCCTTATCATCATTCCATTTTAGTGTAGATTTTTCCTTGTAGAGCATTCAGTTCCATCCCAACTACTGCAAAAATCCAACTGCCAATGGTTTGAATTTTGCTTCCTCTGATTGGTCCAAGTCATGCCACGTAGGACAGACTTCACTTGGTCAATAGCGATCAACTTTGTGTCGTACGCCGGTGAGACACTAGAAGTGTCTCCCCGATGCCACAAGACTCATTTACACGTTGTCGCCAAGAGTCGTCTCCATCAACAAGAGGTTACATTGAGTCCAGAGAGCTATCGCTAAGACTTCGCCATGTCGCCAAGACCTCCCATCGAAGATCACAAGGTATTGTGAAGAGTTCATCATCGGCAAGACTATCGCTCTTCTCCCAGACATTACACAGAAGTCTTCAAGTCACATCGACCTCAGCATTCTCATTGGCGAGACAATCACCATTCGATGAGACATCATACCGAAGTTCAAAAGGTCATATTGATGTTGGTTTTTCCATCGGCAAGACACCCGCAGATTGCCAAGACTTCATACCGAAGTCTTCAAGTCATGCCGATGTGAGTATCCCATTTGGTGAGACAATCATCTTTCGCCAAGACATCACACCGAGCACTTCATGTTATACTGACCTCAGTAACCCCATCAGCGAGACTTTCCACATTTGGTAAGACAACATACCGAAACACATGTGTTACACCAAAGTCTCCTATCGGCCAAACTTACCACTCGCCAAGAGGTCACACCAAGACTCCTCAAGTTACCCTGAAGTCTTCTGTCGGCTAGAAATTACATATTTGCTAGGACTTCATACCAAGCTCAGGGGTCATACTGAACACATTTGATGTCCATCGCATTCCTATCAACATAAATCTAATAGTCGGCAAGAGTTCCCTCTATTGCCAAGAGGTTACAGTGAGCATCACCATGTCATTCTGGAGACAACACTGTTGGTGAGACTTTCCAAGTCGCTAGGACTTTCTCCCGAAAAACATGAGTTACACTGACGACCATAGGTGTATAACTATCGGCAAGACTTCCCTTGTTGGTATGAGACATACTGACTATCCAAGACTCTCACCGACACTGCTTGTCACCCAGAGTCACAACGATATCCGATAGACACCAACTGTCGGCTAGAAATCTCCTAGTTGCCAAGAATTTCTACCGATAGGAGCAAGTTATACCGATTATCACATCAGCTAGACAGACCAAAGGTCACATTGATATCGAAAAGACTTCCTATCATCGCTGAGACATCATTCTGACAGTCCAAGGTTACGCCGAAGGTTTCAGATGCCGATCGCCAAGACATTCAGGAGGTCGCAATGATAGTCCAGGATCTACTAGTAGGTCGGCCAGACTTCTCAGTCTCATCAAAACTGCTCACAAGAAGTTTCAACCTGTGGGATTGAGGCACACAATTCCAACAATCTCCCACTTGACGAAGATCTCATAGGCACCTCCAAAGCAACCAGAAACTAAGATCACACTAGCTCCACCAGTTCAGACCCCGTAATACTCAAGACACCTGACCAACAAATCTCCACAGATAACAGTCCACTAGACAATCTACAACCAAGACCAGGCATCCAATTGCAACTCACTGTCAACAAGGCAACTGATCATAGCCTTCCAGGAAACCACATAGATCAAAAAACATGCTCTCATGCTCAACCAAGAATTCTTCTCCAACATCCAAGATGTCCACCATTCAGGCAACAATCATGTCATCTTCCAACATGGCACATGTGGAAGAAGGATACAATGCCAAGGTGTATAAGCACCATTCCAACGAACATAAGCAAAAGATCCTAGTGATATCACCAACAAGATACTACTACCACTTCACTATGCTCAAACGCTATACAAAAGCAATATCAACTTCAAAGCTTCAAACATAACTCAACCATGAAGTCATCCTCCATAAACAAGAAACTAAACATTAGTTAGAACAACAATCAGACTGACTGCTGCCATCCAATTGATAACCCACGTGACTGAAAATAGCACTCACAGCTCGTGCTATACCATCCAATCTCACATACCTCAACATGTATCATCATTAGTAAACTTATGCCAAAAAATAATCAACTCATTAACAACAAATACAAGCTCCAAGTGCCAACCAGTTGAAGAAGACAAGACACATACAAGAACTCCCACTGCCTGAGTAATCCAGATCTGAAAGATCAAAAGGCATCGCAAGTCTACCAATTACAGCACATAGAACATGTGACCATGTCGTAACAAGGAAATATCCACAATGATATGCACAACTTGCAACAACTTGCCACAAGAAACATTTCTCTCACCACAAACCTTCACGGCCATAAAGAGAAACTCTGCACATCATCTTCCTGTAGAACATCTTCCTACATACACTTCTAATAGCTAGCTGTGTCAAGAATGATCTTCTTCACATCCTAAAAGAAAAAACCTTAACAACATCCATCTGTTCAATCACCAAGATCAAACCGACTTTAAAACCAGCATGGATGTAAGCATCTCAAAGAAGATCAAACTAGTTCATTTCCCATTTCAGGAAATCAGCCCATACATCATCTCCTACCAATTCTTATTAGTAACAAGGAGATAAAAGAAACTGTACAATTTCCACTATGAATCCTCCAGAATCATTAAATAGTAATTCAAGATACATATTGTAAAATACATCTGAAAAATATAATGGACCAAATACCTTTCAGATAAACTACCGAGTAGACCAAGAGTGGGAACAAGAATACTCTCCTCATAGGTCTCTTATTGAACTCACGTTCAACCAAGGTGTAGGCTTCTCAGAATTTCTGCTGAAAACTTCATCACAACAACACTTCTCTCATAAGAGAAAGACATCCTCACCTTATTCTCCATGTATCCATGAGTACTAACAACTGATCATCTTATGGTAAACTTTGAATGCATTATTGCACTATCATGAAGTAACAAGCAATTTAATCAAAGCACCCAATACATAAAGAATTACCAGACCACTGTCAAAGCTCCAATCAGCTGAATCAGGGACTTATCATGACACCATGATCTACACATCCCCATAGGAGATTCCATGCTTCAAGTGACCTCACCATTGTCTCAAGTACAATGCACAATGCCAAAACTCCAGTGCACAAAAAAGAGTATATCATGACATACACTAAATAGACTCAAAAAACAAACATCACCTATCAAGCACCACCAACACCTCAGCCAAAAACTCCAAGAATCCTCCATGGATCTAAGATGTTGCACATCTTCAAGTAATGTCCATGCAAATGCAAAAGAACCCTTTTGCAACACAGGATCAAAGAGCTCTCCCAAGAAGCATTTGCAACACTAAGGAAGACCATTCACCACCTCATGATGAATCCACAGTCACTGCTAGAGCTCCCATTGAAACATGACAACCGAGCTTTCCAAGCATCATGACTACCTGCTACAAGTTCCCATAGCTAACTATTCAGGTACTCAATAGTATCCATCCTCTCATCTCAAAGAAATCACACCAATGCACAAGTGACCACGGACAAGGCCAGCTAACAAATCTGCACATGCAAAGAATCAACCTCATGGATAAAGATAGTCCACATCCAAGTTATTACACTATAGCCAATGGGTAGCTAATCCACCAACCGCATCTAACTCGTAGATCACAAATATCAAAACATGCAAACCCATCATCACATTAGAAATTGTAACACTGAGATATCAAAGAGAATAACCATGTAGACAACATGCCTCAAACATCAGATCACACTAGATCTAATTTGCCAATCATGTCCACACCGAGCACCATAATCAAGGAACCCCCAAGCACCACCACAAGAATGCTGAGTGACAAATCACGTACCAACACTCCCATGTAGAGAAGAAATAACACCTCCTCAAACCATGCACGAAGCATGCATGTAGAACTGCAACTATCTCATCCAGCAACACCCCAAATGTCAGGCTCTAGAAAATAGCTTATCAATAGCTCCACATAACCACAAGTTTTGCTTAACCGTGTAAAACCTGCAAAAACACTAAGCCATGCAAATACAAAGCATCCTTAAAAAAGGAAACAATAGTTCAAGAAAATCCAGATCCCTTTCAAGACAACCCTAAAACCACCAACATGTACATGCATTCGAGAAAGAGAGAAAGGCTATTTCAGAAGTTTGCAAATCAACTAATGATTAACTCCATAGCCTTTAAGCATTCGAGGTTAATAAGAAACAATGCCTTCCAACATCAGGAACCACCACCTAGCATAAGCACTCTCTTCCATGGCTGAGAAACATCCTAGGCTTCTCCATATCACCCAAGAGCCTGCCACACAAACACCCAATATGAAAGCTTTATTGCTACACAACCATGAAGCATAGAAATCCACCTCATACTCCAAGGTTAAACTACTACCAACCAGGAGACATAGATCACAACATGATCAACTCCCTTTTCCATCTTGACGATCCTTTAAGCTGCATACTATCTCTGTTTATCACAAGACTTCCACTTAGCAAAGGGTCAATAAACAAATGATTCCTCCAGATTTCCTCCAGCCTAACAAATTGAGAAATCTTCATAGGAGAAATACCTAGAACCAACAAATAGAAGAAGTCTTTGATACCACTTGTAAGGAAATATTAGTGCATCTCAGAGAAATCTCTAAGAATAGTAGTGCCTTTAGTAACTTTAATTTCATTCGGTTGCCTCAAAGACATGTAACTATGTCCTCAAGCGGAAATAGACATAGTTAATTTTCCACATTAATCCTTCTGAGAGAAGCACATGTAAATTCAACAGCAAGCAACAACAGATTCTAAAAATAGAATCAACACAGATGAAAGATAAGACAAAAATTAGAACACAAAGATTTACATGGTGAAAATCCTCTCGGATAAAAAACCCCACACTCCAAAGATTGAGCCATTGTATTATTCAGCAATAGAATGATTACAATACAAATACAGGCTCATAACCTCTTCAAAGATTCATCTTGTTCATTCTAGAAACAACTGGTAGAAAACTCTCCCTGAGAGATCAACCATGGCCTTCATGATTAGGAGAGATTCTAGCAGCATACCCCTGCCTCTCTCTTCCTCTGCTTCGGCCTCATGGCCTCGGCCTTTCAGCCAATCACTCAGTCCTCTCTCTCTGTTCTCTTCAGCTCTCTTCTCAATGCTCGATACAGAACATCCAGTGCATACATATATGCATTCGTTCTTCAACAGGATCTCTATGAATCAATTCAAGATCACAAAATAGCAATCTCCAGCTTAGCATCCTTATCGTCATTCCATTCTGGTGTAGATTTTTCCTTGCAGACCATTCAGTTCCATCGCAATTGCTGTAAAAATCCAACCGCCAACGGTTTGAATTTCGCTTCCTTTGATTGGTCCAAATCATACCACGTTGGATAGACTTCACTCAGTCAATAGCGATCAACTTTGTGTCGCATGTCAGTGAGACACTAGAAGTGTCTCCCCGATGCCACAAGACCTGTTTACACATTGTCACCAAGAGTCGTCTCCATCGGCAAGAGGTTACATCGAGTCCAGAGAGCTATCACTAAGACTTCACCATGTCACCAAGACCTCCCATCAAAGATCACAAGGTATTCCGAAGAGTTTATCAGTCGGCAAGACTATTGCTCTTCGCCCAGACATTACACAAAATTCTTCAAGTCACATCGACCTCAACATTCTCATCGGTGAGACAATCGCCATTCGATGAGACATCATATTGAAGTTCAAAAGGTCATATTGATGTTGGTTTTTCCATCGGTAAGACACCTGCAGATCACCAAGACTTCATACCGAAGTCTTCAAGGCATGCCGACATGAGTATCCCATTCAATGAGACAATCATCTTTCGCCAAGACATCACACTGAGCGCTTCATGTTATACTGACCTCAGCAACCCCATCAGTGAGACTTTCCACATTCGGTAAGACAACATACTAAAACACGTGTTACACCAAAGTCTCCTGTCATCCAGACTTACCATTCACCAAGAGGTCACACTGAGACTCCTCAAGTTACCCCAGAGTCTTCTATCGGCCAGACATTCCATATTCGCTAGGACTTCATACCGAGCTCAGGGGTCATACCGAATACATCTGATGTCCATCACATTCCTATTGGAATCCATCTAACAGTCGGCAAGACTTCCCTCTATCACCAAGAGGTTACATTGAGCATCACCATGTCATTCCAAAGAAAACAGTGTTGGTGAGAATTTCCAAGTTGCCAAGACTTTCCAAGTAGCCAAGACTTTCTCTTGAAACACATGAGTTACACCAATGACCACAGGTGTATAACTATCTGCAAGACTTCCATTTTTGGTATGAGACATACCGACTATCCAAGACTCTCACCAATACCACTTGTCGCCCAAAGTCACACTGATATCCGATAGACACCAACTGTCGGCTAGACAGACCAAAGGTCACGCCAATATCAGCAAGACTTCCTATCATCGCTGAGACATCATTATGACAGTCCAAGGTTACGCCGAAGGTTTCAGATGCCGATTGCCAAGACATTCAGGAGGTCATAGTGATAGTCCAGGATCTACTAGTAGGTCGGCCAGACTTCTCAGTCTCACCGAAACTGCTCACAAGAAGTTTCAGCCTGTGGGATTGAGGCACACAATTCCAACAATCATGTCTTAGTTTAAGCATTATTTGCATTTCATATTCAAATCTCATTCTTCGGGAAAAATATTCATTGAGCCTAGCATACAATCTGAGAGCCAGTTGGAATCAATGAAAATACTGAAGATAGAGGATGATAGGATGACATCTATAACAGGATACTGAGTTTGTAGTCTGTATTATTTTAATATTCTGATTTTGATATAATGTCTTATTGGTGTGATTGATTCATTTGTTTTTACATATTTAATGCTCACAAAATTGACCATACATTATTGGCACCCACCGTGGGGCCTTGCCCCATTTTTAACATCGATTTTCAGGTTTTCTAACATGATCTCTCATTTTGGAATTCAGATTTTTGATAAAATTTTCCATTTTAGCACATACGAGGATTTCTGAAGTGCATCTACAGGTTTTTAAAGTACATCTGTGGCTTCTTTTAGCGCTTTTGTAGGTACTTCGGCACATCCAGGGACTTTTGTGATGCATCCTGGAACTGTTTCAATGCATCTACAGGACAAAATGACACATATGCTTGACTTAGTTTGTTAAAATTTTCTAAAAAACAAAAAAAAATAGTAGTTGTATTTTGTTTAGCGCATTTAGGAATTTTTGAAGCACATTTAGAACTTTCTGTAGCACATCTAATATCTGTTTTAGCGCATTAACTAGTTTTTGTGGTGCATACAGGTGATCTTTTGGCACATACAGGGTGTAACTAAATAGGTTTCTGAGTCTGACGCCTTCCGCAGACAGAACCTTTTTTTGGCTTAAAAAGAACCAATCTAGGATAATCACAGCTAGTTTTAAAAGGAAGCAACCCTAGGATAGACATGGATTTAAAATAAAGCAATCTAGGATAGTCACCACACACTAATTTTGTGGTTAAAATGAATCCCATGCTTTCTTTGAAGCAACATCTTCACATAGTTTAGATCATTGTGATTTGGGATTTTAAAAAGAATAGTGTCTACTGTGTTTGTGGCAATAGGTCTATGCTCTCCCCTTAATTGGGTGACCAAAATACCAAACTTTCCTTTTACATTCATGCAATTTTACTACTTTATTACATCCTATAGAGGGCTTTCTCTTGTGGGAAAAAGTACTCACCCAAGAGGAACGACTCAAGTGGGTTCAAGCCAAAGCTAGGCTATTCTACCCCACTATAAAATTTAAAGCAAATAAGGAGAAATCCTCTTTTTCCGGTAGTGTGCAAGATAACCATCCCCAAAGACTTTATTCCAAAGGTTGGGAGGTCTCTTGAGGGAGTTTATTATTTTTTTACCAAACATAAACCCTTACTACGAACCTAGTGTAGTATCCAGCCGAAGCTAGTTTCTAAACATCATAATAATCATAGTGCAGGGGAGGGAAGAATCTACCCCCAAGATACTCACCATATAACTACAAAGGACCTTTTTCTTAGGGGATCCGGTATCCACTTCCATCACTCTGAGTATGCACCTGGAAAATACAAAAACATGGGCGCCCCTTCGGGGGTGACACAGCTGTGTGAGTCGACGCAGTTCCAAGATGTGGGCTGTTGATTATTATGATGACCTACTTGAGTAATAAGAGTGATTCTGCTTGAACTATCTCTCATGTGTAAAACATGTGGAAACAATTTTTGAAGAACATTTTGATCATACACTTGATGTTTAGTATAGGACTTAAAAACAACTGTTTTCAAGGTGTTTGCTGTGTTTTCAATCACACTAATTCAGATAAAGGATCATCTGAAATAAACATGTCAAATTTTAGCTAAAAGCTATTCTCAACTGTTCAGGAAAATACCTTGGAAAAACTATTTTAGCACATCTAGGGTATATTCTGGCGCATATAAGGTCTATTTTAGCGCATTCACTGGATAAATCAGCACTTTTAGGGTATGTTTTAGTGCATTTGGAGTCTGTTTTAGCACATAGGTTGAGTATTCTATAAACAGTTTTTGGGTCACTATCAAAACATTTTCTAAAGTGCATATATGATACAGAGTAGTGCATCTGGGACATATTGAAGTGAATTTGATCATTTCTCTGGTGCATATCCCTATTTCTAAAGCACATATAGGCAATAGAAAAGCGCATATGTCATTTTTCCCGAATCATTGTTTTTGACAGATTTGAGTTTATAGCATTCCCGGTCCAGTAGCATATTTTATCTCATGCTTAGGGAGTGGAAATCTACCATGTTTGTTAAGAAGTCAATTACCAATAGGATCAAGAAACCTAAGAAAACTCTAGGCTACAAGAAAAGCTTACAACGGAGGAAGTTTTTATATAAGAGTCGACACGTCTTGCTCCATTATCGCAAATTTCTCCATAGATACCAAGATTTTGTCAGAGGGTTTACTGAAAAATATGTTGTGGACCCTCTAGATTCATGAGCCTATTTTCAAAGGAGAGCCCTCTCTCAATGACACAATCACAACCAGGCTCTTGATTTCAACTATATACCACAACCTTCTATTGAATATTCGACACATCCTAGTCAAATACTTCAGTAAGTTGAAATAGGCTATTTGATATATTGATCATTCTTCGAAAACAAAGATCAAATCTTACAAGTGCACTTTCCATCACAAACTCCCAAATTTTTGGTTCAAACTTCTCCCAACAAGATTCTGATATCCTTCATCATTGGAAGCCACAACCACGAATTAGGAAAACATAGTTTTGATCATATCATAAGATTTTCATCTTATAAAATTAAAACACCATCATTGATTGCACTCATCAAAATATGATCTAAGTTTAGGAGAACATCTTGAAATCATATGCCTGTTTTTACAGATCAAAATACAATAAACTGAAGGAAGATATTCAACAAGAAGATCATATCTCAACAACACAAAAAGAAGGAGAAAATAGTGATCCCCTTTATAGTGTGAGTCAGAATCCCCTCTTTGAGGACAACATGATTGAAGGTGAAAATAATCCATTTACTTCTGAAAAAGATCTAAGAAAAACCCCTGAGGATAGTGAAGATGAACAAGAAGAAGAACACCACCTTAAAGAAGCCGAGCAAGATACTAAATTTCTCAGAGCAATAGAAAAGCTCATAGCACGTGACAAACAAAAATATTTCCTATTTTTGGCTGAAAAATGAGCTAAACTACCTCATGACTTTGACACAAAAAACATAAAGAGTAATCCTGATGAAACACCCTTATCTGGTCTTAGTGCCTTGACTCAACATGTCAAAACATTAGAAGGGAAAATTAAAGATCTAGAAGGAGGAGCCACAACAAAGACATACGCTCTTGATGATATATGTCCATATCCTTTTGATCGACATCTCAACACTATTCTGTTTCCTAAGCATTGTGAAATTCCAAAGTTTGATCGTTATAACAGAAAATAAAATCCCATTGACCATATTAGAGACTTTCGAAACATGACTTTAGAATTCGCTCATAAGGATACATACTTAATGCGTTTGTTCCCACAAAGTCTTGGAGGCCAATCTATGGAATGGTTATAAAAAATAACACCGCTTGTCAAAACATTTGAGGAATTGATCAACGAGTTCATCTCTCAATATTCCTATAACATACAACACCAAATCACAATGATTGATCTATGCAAGGCTAAACAAAAACCCGGTGAATCGTTCATCACATTTCTTCAAAGATGGAGAAGGTTGTTCGCCAGATATCCACGTCATGTTCCTGAAAAGGAAAAGATCACTACATTCATAAATAGCTTGGATCAAGAGATGAGTTATCATCTAAATCTTCATTGTCCTCCCTCTTTTCAAAAAATGATTGAAAATGCAACCACGATTGAAAATGCATTAGTCCAAAGAGGGATAATCAAACTTGATAAAGAAAATACTAGCTCCTCAAATAACCACAATGAAAAATCTAGATTTTGGACTTGCAACAAAAACATGATGAATGATGGTGTTGTGGATGTAGATCATGTCTCAGCTAAACCAGTTGTTCTTAGTATTCCTTGCAACAACAACTACAACAATGTCAACTCAGTTACAAATCAGGGAAACAACTCCCCTCCTCTGAAGAATAACCAAAATCCAACTTTTGTTCCAAATCAAAATAATACCAACAATCAAGGGTATCGTGGAAACAACAATAACAATGCTTTAGGAAATACATCAAACACGAATCCACAATGATCTTCATTCTTCTCCAACAGAAGAACTTTTACTCCATTAGGACAATCTCTGGAATCGACCCTTAAATACTTAATGGAAAAGAACGTTATTACCCTACCGCCTCAACATAACTTCAAACCTAGTGTGAAGCCACCATCATGGAATGATGCATACTATTGTGAATATCATAGATGTAAAGGCCATCATATGAATAATTTCCAAGCTTTGAAAAATGCTATTCAGGATTTAATCGACAAAGACATTGTCACAATAGAAGGGAACCAACAATCAAACAAAGACCACCAAGCATTTCAAAATCCTTTTCCCAACTATCAAAAGGGTGAGTCTTTTGGAAAGAATGTGAATCATGTCAATGAGCATATAATCAATCATTTCTACATTTATGACGAGCGGGTTAATGTTATAAAATTCAAAGAGAAAATGGAGTATTGAGAAGGTAATGTAACAACAAGGGCACAAGCTAAAGTTGTCCTGAAAGGTGCTCCTTCAAAATCCATTGTTCCACTGCCGTCACATCAATATGATTTAATCAACCAACTTGGAAAAAATTCTGCTCAGATCTCTATCTTGGAACTCCTGAATATTTCCCTGGTGCATAAAGAAATTCTAGACAAAGCCCTCATTGAGATAACTGTATCTGATGATCTGAATGTGGATCAATTTCAAGCCATGGTAGGACATTTATCCTCACCCACATGCCTTTCATTCTCTGAAAAAGATGATGTTTCCATGACACATCCCCATAACTCATCATTGTACTTAGAAGTCATGGTCCACAAGTTTCGTGTCAGACGAGTTCTAATAGATGGAGGTGCTGGTTTGAATATATGTACCATGAAATTAATTCAGGCTTTAGGATTTTCTGAGGATTCCATTGATTCCAAAAGGAAGATTACTATTAAAGCCTATGATGATGAGGAAAGAGCATCCAAGGTTTTAATCATGCTACCGATCAGAGTAGGACCTGTTATAAAAAATACTTTTTGTCAAGTATTAGATCATGATCTCGCATACAACATCTTGTTGGGTCATCCTTGGATCCACGATATGCAAGCTGTACCATCTACATATCATTAGTGTCTTAAATTTCCTTATGATGGACAAGAGATCACGATATCAGCTAATAATTCTCATAGTCAAACTTGTGCTACTATCAAATCTAGTCAAGACACTTTGGTTCCTAACAATCGAGAAGCAACTATTAGCGCTTCTCCAAAAGTTGATACACAAATCAGTCAACTAACCAAAATCTTTGACAAGCAATTATGGTTCAAGGATAATGGAGTAGGAGAGTATTCTCTCTATCTGGCTAATCTTCCTATGTCACCTAGGTCACATGGAAAACCTTCTATCATACACCATTAGATATCCGTAGCATCAACATCAACACAATCAGCGGTAGAACCAATCACAAAATTCAATGGACAATTTATCAAGGAGCAATTCCTGATGGAAGATCCCGAGGATAGCGAAATTCTAAAATGGTTCTATAGAGATGAAGATGAAGATGAAACAGTCCTTAATGTCAATTTACCAACTAATAAATATGGTAAGGGATATTCAATCATGCAAAAGATGGGCTATGAGGGTAATGGTCCTATCGAAAAAAGAAAATGAGTAGTTGAGCCTATTGATCCTCTAGGACTTGCTGCAAAAGATAAAACATGACTAGGCTATGATACTAGCTTGAAAGAAACAACATCCAAATAATTGAATGATAATGTACTTACATTGCAAGAAAGTTCTGATCCAAGGGAAGCATGCTTGACAGCAATTCAAAATCTCGTCGATAATAACTCTGACACAAACTCTAGAGAATACGAATGGGATACCATCCATAATGATGAATTCTGGAGGGATAAATAGGTTGATGTGATATACAAGTATATGCCTACTCTAATCAAAGGAGAAAGTTCAGGGACCCAACCACATGAATTTGAACTACAACGCAACTATGATTCTAGTGCTACCGAGTCAGATTTAATCAAACAAGACTATCGTGAGGTCAATATCATCATTAATCCACCTCATACCTCAGATCCTATTGACACCTCCATTATGACCATAACCATAGCCAATTTCATGCAACCTAAGGACCCGCTACCACTAATACATCCTGATCTCATTGACTGGGATCTATCTGAACCTCCCGATATACCTATGTTCCCAACTGACGAATCTATCATAAAATTCCTTTCCACATATGATGTTGATCTATTTAGGATCTAGGACTAATTGCTTACAGAATGCTTAATGTAAAGATCGATTATTACAACATTTAACTTAAATGATTACAAATTAAATGCTCAAATGAAATAATGAACATAAAATAATTAAATAAATGCCAAGATAAACTGAGAAAGAAAAGAGAGAAGAATAGAGAGACGAAACCAAAGTTGATAACGGAGTTCGTCCCTAAGGACTATGTCTCTGGGTCCCTCTCCAATGGAGGACCGATCCGATTAGCTCCAAATTCAATTACAATGGCTTCAAGACTATCTCCTTCAAGCATTCAGCAGCATGACAGTACTCTGATATGCAAAAATGTCTTCAAAGACTCTCGAGCATTCTCCCGCTATCTCAACCTGGACTTTTTTTTTTTAAAAAGAAAGCCTACACCCCTCCTTTTATACAAAAAACTTGCCTAATTAGGCTTAACCACTTCATTAAGTGAATATCTTCCCTGATCAGCTCGTATCAGGTCTATTCCATCCTCTGCAATCTTTTGGTTACAGTGGTTTTGTTTGTTTTGGGCTTATTTAAGCCATTTGTTAATGGCTCGGCTTATATTTTTGGAACAAAACCCACCGTTGCCCATCTACAATATGAACTGTTCGCGTGGTCCACCGGTTGTTAAATATTTTGGTAAAGCGGTGGTCGGCGGTTCCAACCCCGCCGGCCACGCTTTACCACAAAACTGCGAACTGCTAAACAATAAAACCAAACAAATCCATATATATTATTGACGGGCTTGCTTGGCACAACAGCCGCCGACGGTTACGGGTTCGTTGGAGGTCGTCGGTTCGAGCCGGGTGCACCAAATTTTTTAGTTGAAACAAACTCGTCTGCTAGCCAACTAAGAAGGTGCCACGTGTCAGTCCACTATTGGCCTGATCCTGCCGATGTGTCTGCTGCCTCGGATGACTGTATGCCACGTGTCAGTGATCCAATCGCCGACGTTGCTGACTCACCGTCCATGTTTCATACTCAGATTCATCGGAGACGCTGACGTGTCAAGCTGACTCACCCGATGACTGTGCCGATGACTCATCTGCTGACTGTTGTACGGAACATACGGATGGACACGTGTCGGTCATTGATTGGTCCGTAGAGTTTGAGTCACCTGCCACGTGTCGCGCTCGAATTCATCCACATTGATTCCGTACAGTACGGAGTGCCATGTCAGCATGATGACGTCATCCTTTGTACCCTCTAGTTGACTGAAGTTTGACTGCTTGTAACTCGAGCATACAACGTCAGATTTGGACGAAACGAACGCCGTTGGAATTGTCTCGATGAGCTCTTCGCGATGACGCCGATTTTGTTGATTTCCGGAATGATTATTTTTTCTGCCTTCTAGACGCCCCTAAAGCCAGTTTGACTAGAAGTTTGACTGGCCGTAACTTGCACAAACGGAGTCCTTTTTGACCCGTTCAAGTTGTGTTGGAATCAGGACGTCGTTCTCTTTCTGATGAAGCTGAAATCTGGAGCATTGGGAACACTTCAATTTTCACTAAAAAATTGTCCCCCAGATCAGATGTAAATGATTGTTCCACTGGAAATCTTTGGCATGAGATCCTTAGTCAGGAGAGTGTCAAGTTTCCTAGCTGTAAAAGTAAAAATAAAAAAAGAAAGATCTAATGGTGAAAACCAGAATCTGGCAGTGTTAGATCAAACAAAAGATAAAACAAAGAGCATATAAGATGGTGAATTTTTTTTTAAGGCACTAGATGATGGGATGCTTGACACTCTCTCGGAGCACTATCATGAGTGATCACCTATTTTGATTGAGCCTACAAAAGAAGTTAATCTTGAAGCTATAGAGAAACTGAGGATTCTATAGTTAGCGGCATCAATGACGGATAAAGAAGTACCTGAGTTCATAGAATTTATTAGAGAAAATCAAGTCAACTTTGCTTGGTCTGATGCAAACATGCCAGGTCTTGATCCAGATCTTATAATGCATCACTTGCCAATAAAACTAGGAATAAAGCTTGTAAAACAAAAACTTAAAAAGATGCATCCTCATGTGGCACTACTAGTTAAAGAAGAACTTAAGAAACTTCTTGATGTGGGATTTATAAGATCAATTGACTATGCAGAATGGATCTCCAACATTGTTCCTATATCCAAACTTGACAAAAGTGTTAGAGTGTGCACATATTTTAGAGATCTTAATAAGGCATGTCCTAAGGATGATTTTCCTCTTCCAAGCATTGATACTATAGTTGACCTAACGACTGTCCATTCCATGTATTCACTAATGGATGGTTTCTCTGGTTATAACCAAATCAAGATTGCACCTGAAGACCAAGAAAAAAATTTTTTCACATGTCCCTCGGGGACTTAATGTTGGAAAGTCATGCCTTTCAGTTTAAAGAATGCTGGGGCTACATACCAAAGAGCTATGACTACAATTTTTCATGACATGATGCAAACATTCATGGAAGATTATGTTGATGACATACTAGAAAAATCATACATGAGAGAAGGACATCTCAAGATATTATCCAAAATATTTGCAAGGTTGGAAAATTTCAAAGTTTGCCTGAATCCTAAGAAATGTGTTTTCAGAGTCACATCGAGAAAACTCTTGGGATACATAGTTTCAACAAAAGGAATTGAAGTAGATCCTGCCAAGGTACAAGCAATCATGGAAATTCCTCCACCAAGGAATATTAGTTAGTTGAGATCACTGTAGGGACGACTTCAATCTATACAAAGATTCATTACACAACTAGCAGAAAAATGTCTACCTTTCACACATCTACTACATAAGAATGTTCCTTTCAAATGGGATGATAAGTGTGAAATGGCCTTTCAACAAATCCAACAGTATTTAATGAACCCACAAGTTTTGATACCACCAAATCTGGACAAACTACTCATCTTATACATTGCTGCCACAAAAACATCTCTGGGGGCATTATTAGCACAAGAAGACTCTACAGGAAAAGAACATGCAATCTATTATATCAGCTGAACGTTAACAGGTCATGAACTCAACTACACTTTCATCAAGAAGGTTTTCCTAGTTGTGGTCTTTTCCTCGTAGAAGTTTCAACACTACATGTTAAATCATACAATCAATCTTGTTGCAAAGATTGATCCACTCACATATCTGTTGAGCAAGGCCACATTGATAGGAAGGTTAGCAAAATGGGACATGATCTTAAGCAAGTTTGATATTCATTATATTGATCGCAAAGCAATCAAAGGAAAAGCTATTGCTGACCAACTAGCTGAAGCACCCCTACAAGTAGAACATCCCATACACATTGAATTTCCAGATGCTGATGTCTTCACAACAGAGTCAAAGCAAACTTGGTCATTATATTTTGATGGCTCATTTACTCAACATGGATCGGGGGTAGGCATACTCTTTGTTACCCCTCAAGGAAATACCATTCCTCGGTCATATCGGCTAATGTTCCCATGTACTAATAACATAGCCGAATATGAAGCTTTAATCACTGGGCTCAAAATAGCATTGGAATGGAGAATCACAAAATTGCAAGTCTATTGTGACTCACAGTTAATCATTAACCAAATCAATGATGATTATCAGACCAAAGATGACAAATTGTTTCCATATAAGAAAATGCTTGATGATTTCAGGAAATAGTTTGTAGAAATCAAGTTCATTCAAATTCCAATGCTTGATAACAAGGCAACTGACACTATGGCCACAATCACTTGATTGTTACAACTCCCAAAAACTTAGGCTCGTTACGAATTTATGGTGGAACAATCATTTATGCCTGCTTATGACACACCTAAAAGCCAAATCATTTTCCACTTAGTAGGATCCGATTCACCTTGGTATGGAAAAATTTATGCCTACCTAAAAGACGACATCTTACCAATTGACTTATCCCGTAACTGAAAATGCAACTTTATCTGCCAATCTTCTCGTTATACCCTTATCACTGACACTCTCTATCATCGTGGTCTTAATGGTACTTTACTTCAATGTCTTGAATGTGAGAAATCCGATAAGGTTTTACAAGAAGTTCATGGTGGCATTTGTGGTACTCATTCAGGTGGACTAACCTTATCCAAGAAATTGATTAGAATGGGTTACTACTGGCCCACAATGGAGAGGGAATCATTCACTTTTGTAACGAAGTGTTCTAAATGTCAGATACATGGAAATATCATTCATGCACTAGCACAAGAACTACAACCATTTGTACCAACCTAGCCATTCTCTCAATAGGGGTTGGATTTAGTTGGCAAGATTCATCCTTCATCCTTGAATGGACACAAGTTCATCATCATAGCAACAAAGTATTTTACCAAGTGGATTGAGGTAGTTCTTGATGAGGGCGCAGCCTGAGATATAGAAAATAACCCACGAACAAGAAAATAATTTTATTATTTAGAAAATGGAGCTTCTTACATGCAGAGGATCTCAAATCCCCAAGTTCTACAACACATGCAAGTTACAAAAAGCTACATAATAACCCTTTCACAATATGCAAGCTTGTCACCAAAAAGCTACCCAAAAATTAGAAACCCGCCCATAAATAGAGCTCCTCAATAGTTTGGAGCCAAAACAACATTCAAATTTGAGTTTAGGCGGTTTGGCGCTGACAATTTACAACATGAAGTTCAAATTTCAAAAGAGCATTTGCAATTGTATCTTCTAGAAAGTGTGCCAACTTCCCGGGGCCATAACTTTTGATCCGGGACTCCGATTCGCGAACCATTTGAACCGTTGGAAAGGTCTCAAAGTCAATAATGCATTTGAAATTTGCCACACTAATTTTGGAAAGTTTTGGGTCCGTTCTGGGAACTCTAAGTGCCTCAAATCTAACTTGGAAGATTTTTAGGTGCAAATTTGGGAAACTAAAACTGCAATATCTTTCAACCCAGGAATAGAAAATAAAAACCATAAATTGGGAATTTCATTATGACAAAAAGGGTATCCAAAAATGTAAAAACCTCTAAAAACTGAGAAACTTAAAATTTAACAGTTATTTTTGGGTGATGCAAGATTGCCCTTACATCACTGGATGCTTCTGCATCAGAAACCTAGGGTAATTTGAGAAGTGACCCCGCCACGTCTTAGATGGTGGAGGAAAAACCCAAATGGTCAACCTCTACCTTAGGCAACCAGGATGAATCTTCAACATGCCTTCCTTTCTATTTCACCAGATATTCTTCATACTTCCTGTTCCTGGTACTCCTTCCCACATGACTATCTAGGATTTCTTCAATCTCCTCCTTTTCTGAAGTAGGTGCTGGAATTCCACACTATTCCATTATTGGTACTTCCTCTGCGCCACCTTCATGATACTCTGTCAAATCTAAAATGTTGAACACAGGGGAAATGTTGAATCCATCCGACAACTCTACCTCATATGCATTCCCTGAATCATGCCTCTTCAAAATTTTATAAGGACCGAACTTCTTCATCTTCAATTTGTTATATGTTCCCACTGGAAATCTTTCTTTTCTCAAGTGGACGATCACTTCATCGCCAATCTAAAATGAGTTCCTTATACCTCCTCTTCTGATATGCCTTAGCCTTATACTGCATATTCATCTTGTTAATATGTTCTCTTACCTTCTCATGTATATCCTTGATGTGTTCTATAAAATCTTTAGCTTCAACACTTATTTTCTTCTCTTGGTCCATCTTCCTCAATTCAGGTTATGGGGCTACCTCCATACACAATTTGGAATGGTGATCTACCAGTGCTTCTGTTGACAGAATTGTTGTAAGAAAATTCTGCCTGGGGTAAGATCAAGTCCCATCCTTTGGGTTTATCTCCTACCAAACATCTCAGTAGGTTACCCAGACTCCTGTTAACAACCTCTGTCTGCCCATATGTTTGTGGATGGTGTGCAGAACTGAACTTCAACTCTATCTTCAGCTTCTTCCACAAGGTCCTCCAAAAGTACCCCACAAATTTGGTGTCACGATTTGAAACAATACTCTTTGGCAAACCATGTAGCCTCACCACCTCTTTGAAGAACAAGTCAACAATGTGGACTGCATCATAGGTCTTCTGACATGGAATGAAATGTGCCATCTTTGAAAACCTATCAACCACCACAAAGACTAAATCATTCCCTCGTTGTGTCCTTGGCAAACCAAGAACAAAGTCCATACTTATATCCTCCCATGGCCTCTCTGGTATAGGTAAGGGCTGATATAAGCCTATATTCCTAAGCCTACCCTTTAGACATACCCCGCAGCCTTTGTACAAACTTCACATCCTATGACAACCGAGGCCAATAATAATGCTCACTGATAATGGCAATGATCTTATCCTGATCAAAATGTCCTACCATTCCTCCACTGTGCTTCACCTTTATCAGGTTCTCCCTCATGGAACTCTTCAGAATACACAATTGGCTTCCCTTAAATAGCATGCCATCCTAAATTATGAAATCCTGCCACTTCGTCCTGTCAACTGTAACAAGCTCCTTGTAAGCTTTCCAAGCTTCCTACAAAATCAGATCTTCTCTGCGATACGTCTTGAGTTCATTGAACCCAACCACTTCAATCTGCATCTTTGTCATCAATGTATGCCTCCTACTTAAGGCATCTGCAACCCTATTTGACTTCCCACTCTTATGTTTCAAAACAAAGGTATAACTCTGCAAAAACTCTACCCATTTCATATGCCTCTGATTTAATTTTCCCTGACTATTTAGGTACTGCAAGGCCTGATGATCACTATATAGAACAAACTCCTTCGGCAACAAATAATGTCTCCATTTCTTTAATGCTTGAACTATCGTGATAAAAATTATTGATCATAAACAAAATACTTTCTCTTGGCATCATTTAACTTTTCATCAAATAGGCAATGGGCTGGCCTTCTTGGTCAACATCGCCCAATGGCGAATCCACTGCATCACAATCCACCAAACACCTTGTTGAAATTTGGGAGGGCTAGGAATAGGTCGCCTGGCCACCTCGCTTTTAATAGTTTAAACTTTTTGCCTCCGCTCCACTTGAATTCTTTTCTATCCCTCCTCATCAAGCTTCAGTCAGGGGTCCACAAATACTACTGAAGTTTCTAATGAACTTTCTATAAAAACTAGCTAAACCATGGAAAGATCTCACCTCAGTAGCAATTCTTGGGGTAGGCCATTCCAGAATAGCCTTCACCTTCTCTGGGTCCATCTTGATACCTTCTACTGAGACAACAAACCCTAAGTATACTAACTCCCTCTTCACAAAACTGCACTTCTTCAGATTAATCAACAGTTTCTCTTCTCTTAACTTCCTCAAAGGCTCTTCGAATATGCATCAAATGCCTATCCAATGTCTTGCATTGAAAATCAAAAATATCATCTAAATACACAATAACAAACTTTCCAAATTATTTTATACCTCATTCATGAGCCGCATGAATGTGCTTTAGTGCATTGCTATCTAAAAGGCACATGACTAAACTTTCACTCAGACAGCCCTCTTGTCTTGAAGGTAGTCTTCCATTCATCTCCCCTCTCAACTGATCTAGTGATATCCACTCTTTTAGATCAATTCCTAGAAGCATTGAGTTCACTCAAACAGTCTGTCATCCATCCTAAGGAAATCATTTGACACATCTTGTTTATGGCTCAAAGAACTGCACACATCCCTCCACTCCCCATCTTTTCTTTGGTGCTAGTGCATCAGAGGTAATGCAGACATGGACTCCGCCAAAATCTCGTGATCAAACCTTTCAATAACTCTTGAACTTGTTTGTTCAACTCCTCATTTTCTGCTGGAGTCATTCTATGAGCTGCCTTATTTGGCAAACTGACTCCAAGAATCAAGTCAATCTAATGACTGATCTTCCTTATTAGTGGTAAACCCTCGGGTACATTATCAGAAACAATATCCTAAAACTCATCCAACATCCCAAAAACTTCTTTTGGAACCTTCTCACTATCCTCCTTACTCACTCTAGGAATCAATGCATAACACACACGCTCATGCTTCATACCTTCTAAAAAATTTCTTCCATCTATATAACAAATTCTAGCACTACTGCATACCTTTTCTTTGATCTCCTTCAGGGGTTTCAACTTGTGACGAACCCCATCCTTTGTCAAGGAATAAGTGTTTACATGGCCATCATGTATAGCTCGCCTATCGAACTACCACAACCTCCCCAAAAACATGTGACATGCATCCATGGGGATGATATCACAGAGTACCTCATCATGGTAGCTCCCGATCTTGAACTTTACTAGGCACTGCTCATTGACCAAAAATTTGTGGTCTTTCTACAGCTAGGCAATCCGATACGGATGTGAGTGCCTTTCCCTCTTCAACTTCAACTTTGTGACCATCTCCTCTAACACTAGATTATCGGTGCTCCCACCGTCAATAATGACATCACAACATTTTTCTTCACACTTGCACCTTGTGTGAAATAGATTCTTCCTCCATTCTGGTTCCTTTTCCTCAGTCACCAGGGCTCTCTTAATCACTAGGGCTTCTCCCCTTTCAGCATCATCTGAATGTTCAGATTGAGCCTCCTCATCTGCATGTGTAACCCTTCCACGACCTTCTGGCCTTTTTTCTGCCCTTCCTTGGTGTTGTGGACATTCATAGGCTCAATGCCCTTCTTCACCATTAATCGAAACACGCCTTTGAAACCACCCTTCCGTGATCCTTTGTCCATATCTCCTCATCCTCTACCTCTTTGATCACCACTATTTTGATCACGAGGGTGGTAGAAGTTGTCATTCCTTTGGCTTCGGCTGGTACCCACATCTTCACTTTTCTTTTCATCATCATTTCGGCTTCCTGAAGGTCTTCCATTGCCCCTTCTACTTTTACCTCCTTGTCCTTTTTGCTTGCCATCAAATCTTTTGTTCAGCTTCTCTTCCACCTTTAGAGCAAATTGATACACATCCTCAATGGTGGTCATTCTAACTAGGCTTAACTCCTCCTGAATGCTTGGTCGTAACCCATTAAGATACCAGGCTATCTTCTCCTTATTGGCCTCTATGTAACCCATTTTGATGATTATCTTGTGAAAATATTTAGTATATTCTTTCACAGATCTGCTTCCTTGCTTCAAACCTTGCAATTTCTTCAACAGATCTAACTCGTAGTCCACTGGTATGAACTGCTTCTTCAGTTTCTCTACCATGCGATCCCATCTGGTGATCTTTCCTTTTCCTCTTTGATTTCTTTCCAACTAGACCTCTTTCCACCAAATACTGGCATGGCCCTTCAGCTTCATTTTTACAAACTTAACCCGATCTGGGTCCTCTATTTCCTCATACTCAAAATATTCTTCTAGCTCATTGATCTAGTTGATCAACTCTTCCGAGTTCAGACTTTCAGAATAACTGGGGACTTCTGCTCTGGGTCTTTTCCTAATCTTTGAAATGGCCTTTATTAGCTACATTTGGTCTTGATCAATTGCTTCTTCTTCCTCTCCTTTATCCTCACTTTCCTCCCTCGGGTTTAACCCTCTTCTCAACTGCTCTTGTAACGCATCAATCTGTCTCTGGAGGGCTGCCAGTGCATCTCTTCCACCAACATTTCTGCCACCTCGACAACCTCTGGCACCACCACGCCTACCAGACATCACTCTTGGAGGCATCTTTCTTAACCTCGACCCACAACCACAGTCCTGGTGTGAACTGCCTCATGATCGGTGATATGTCCACATGCTCAAGAAACCCCTGCTCTGATACCACTTGATGAGGGCGCAACTTGAGATATAGAAAATAACCCACGAAAAAGAGAATAATTTTATTATTTAGAAAATGGAGCTTCTTACATGTAGAGGATCTCAAATCCCCAAGTTCTACAACACATGCAAGTTACAGAAAGCTACTGAATAACCCTTTTGCAATATGCGAGCTTGTCCCCAAAAAGCTACCCAAAAATTAGAAACCCGCCCATAAATAGATCTCCTCAATAGTTTGGAGCCAAAACAACATTCAAATTTGAGTTTAGGCGGTTTGGCACCAAAAAATTACAACATGAAGTTCAAATTTCAAAAGAGCATTTGGAATTGTATCTTCTAGAAAGTGCGCCAACTTCCCGGGGCCATAACTTTTAATCCGGGACTCAGATTCGCAAACCATTTAAACTGTTGGAAAGGTCTCGAAGTCAATAACACGCTTGAAATTTTCTATGCTAAATTTGAAAAGTTTTGGGGCTATTCCAGGAACTCTAAGTCCCTCAAATCTAACTCAAAAGATTTTTAGGTGTAAATCTAGGAAACTAAAACTGTAATATCTTTCAACCCAGGAATAGAAAATAAAAACCATAAATTGGGAATTTCATTATGACAAAAAGGGTATCCAAAAATGTAAAAACCTCTAAAAACTAAGAAACTTGAAATTTAACTTTTTTTGGGTGATGCAAGATTGCCCTTACACCACTGGATGCTCCTGTATCAGTTCCTCTCACTAAGGTCACTGGCAAATAAATCTCATCTTTCATACTCAACTATCTCATTTGTCAGTATGGCATTCCCAACTCCATCATCATAGATAATGGATGACCATTGAAGAATTAGGATGTCGATGAACTTTGTGAGAGATTCCATATTCAACATAGATACTCAACACCTTATTATCCACAGGGGAATGGCCAAACAGAGGCTTCAAATAAAACAATATTAAATTTTTTGGAGAAGACTGTGAATGATGTAGGGAATGATTGACAGGTTCAACTCAATCCCGCATTATGGGCTTATAGAACTAGTATCCGAATGCCAACATGAGCAACACCATTTTCTCTTGTCTATGGAGAAGAAGCCATCGTACCTTTAGAAGTTGGGATTCCGTCACTCAGAGTATCTCTAAAAGGTCTAATCACAAATGATGAATACAGAGTTTTATGACTCCAAGAACTGGAACTTCTCGATGAAAAGAGACAACAAGCAGCTGATCATTTGAAAGCATATCAAAAAATGATGTCTCACAACTATAATCACAGAGTCAAAGCACGTACCTTTCATTTGGTGATCTTGTTCTAAAAGAGAACCCATGCAATCAACAAGACAGAGAAAAGAAGGAAAATTTTGAACCTAATTGGTTGGGTCTGTATGTGGTTATAGCAGAATACAGTTCAGGAGCATACAAGCTGTCAACGCCAAAAGGTGACCTATTTGATGAACCCATCAATAGAATGCACCTGAAAAATTATTATGTCTAAAACATTTATCATCATCAGAAAAAGTCCTGAAGAAATACAAAAACATCATAAAAGATCCTTAAGAAATACAAAAACATCAGAAAAGATCTTGGAGAAATACAAAAACATTAGAAAAGGTCCTGAAGAAATACAAAAACATCAGAAAAGATCCTAAAGAAATACAAAAACATCAAAAAAGGTCCTGAAGAAATACAAAAACAACAGAAAAAGTCCAAAAAAAAAAATCATCAAAAAAATGTAATAAAAAAAATAGTGAAAATCTAGCAAACAGACTCTATTTGTAGCTCTCTATCTATTAGTTCATGTTTTTCACTAGGATTTCTTTTCATGCATCTTTCCTTCATCTTAGGGTCATGCCAACATCATGTCACCATCATTTTCCTAGAGCGATAACATCTTACCATGGCTTGATTATTGTATATATCCATTTAAGCAAGTTGTGTCACATATTGGGGGCAAACATTGACATACTCTAGGGCAACTAACTTTCAGGTTCTACCAAAATAGCTTGACAAAGATATAGAACTCAGTCATGCAAACAAACAAACAAAACACATAAACAACTATCCAAACATTGACTCATATTACAATGGTTTTTCAACAAAATACCATATCATGACTCATATTTGGATGATCTAAAATCTGAATAATGATTAGAATGTCAAGTTTACATTTTGAACAATGGTTGTTTGATTTTTCAATATCATCTCTCTGGAGCACACTCAATGATGTACTGAACTAAAATGGCAAGGAAGAAGGATGATTTTTCTTTGTTTGTTGTCTTGAGGTTAACTATCGGTTTGATGCAAATATGTCGTGAAACATGATTTCCAAATCATATCATTGACGATAGTTCCACATTTGCATCAGAAGGTGGTTAGTCTTTGTCTGTTTATGCAAGAAATGCTCAGGTCATCTTGGTTCAATTATACTTTGATGCTTGTGTTCGCTTGCTATATCAAAAATCATGAAAGTTGTACTCAGGTCATCATTGGTGCTAATCTCCCCTCTGATGCTTGTACATACTTCCAACATTTTATAAGGCTCTATGATGATTCAAGAAAGCTACCCAAAGGCTCAATGAACAGTTGGTTTTATTTAGTTGCATTTCATTTAGATCAATGTCTATATTTTGAATACTAGATTCACATTAGAGTTTCAAACAAAGCTGAACAGATAAATCAACGGTTGTCATGTCTCTTTGGACTATATGTGGAATACTTTTGGATATTTTTTTCATCCTCATTTCATTATCATTTCATCTTGGTATTGTGCCTATCATATAGTTTAAACATTCATCATTTGGGACATTCTCAATTTTATCATCTTGGTTTCATTCTCGTACCATTCTGATTATTTATCATTCATTTGTTTTTCATTCTTATCCTATCCTTCATTTTCATTTTTCATTTCATCTGTTCATACCATTGCACATCATCTCATTTAAATTCATTACATTTCATCATCACGTATCATATCATTCCATTCCATTTATCATCCCATTTTATTACATTACATTGTATATCATGTCATTCAATTTCATTTCATATCATTTTACATTTCATTACATTTCATATCATTACATCACATGTTATTTCATTTCCATTTCATCATTACATTTTCCATATCATCTTATTTTCATTACATTTCATATCATTACATCTCATTTTATCATGCCATCAATCTTTTTCATATTCATTACATTTCAAATCATACATATTAATCCTTTCACATCATTTATCATTCACATCTATTCTCATTTTTCAATACCATTTATACAACATTGGATTCATATTACATATCATATTGCATAACATCCATTATATCATCATCATTAATAGCATTTGAAAAATTCAAAAAAACACAAACATTACATTTCCACATCATTAATCATTCATATCATATCATATCATCTCGACACATTGCATTTTACCATCATCATCCACCTGCATGAGACCATTAGTACACATCATATTGCACATCATCCTGTAAATCATGTTAGTCAGTTGATCATATATCAAATATCCATATCACATAAGCAAGGAAATAAATGCATATCCATCTCATATCATCATAAGAAATGCAACACATTATCAAAACTCATCGCCGCTGCATATCATCACTCATCAAAATATACATACGAATGTCCAATAGTCTAATGACACTGAAAAGTCTAAAAAGATACATGAGATATGATAAAAAATCAATGTACATGCTACAAAGAATATGAGATACATCACATAATATCTTACATACATCAAGGCTGGCTGGTGGAACCCCTTGATGGAGTGGGTCTCACAGAAGGTGGCCTGCCACTGGTCCCTACATCTGGATCCCGTTGTGGCCCAATAACCCCCAGACTTTGTGTGCCTGTCCGTGTCCTGCTCCTAGTCCTAGTATGAGACCATGGGAAAGGTTGTCTGCACTCAGGAGGACATAACTCATCATATCTGACCCGGTAATACTTAGCCTCTTTGGCCATCTTGAAGCCCTCTGTAATGGCCTCTCGCAATGATGCACTCTCCACGGCGCCCATCAGCCTCTGTGCAACACCCTTGGCCTCTACCGCCCTCCATCTCAATCCATCTCTCTCTGTCATCACTTGGGCTAAGTGTGGATCTAGGGTAGGAGGATGTGCCTATGCTTGTGCTTGTGATTGTGCCAACTATGCCTGTAGCTGTGCAACCAATCCTTGTGCCTGCACCAACTGACTTTGCAACTACACCTGCTATCCCTCCAATGTCTACACCTAGGCCTGTAGGGTATCTATCTGTCCCTGTTGTGATGAGGAACCAACCTTGATCACTGGCCTACACCCAATCCTAGTCCTCAGCCACCACATGATATGTACACCACTCAAAAAGTCTGGCCCCAGTCTCCCTAGCACCTACCCCTCATCTCCACCGTCATCTCCATCATCTCCATCTGAACTCTCCTCCTCCCCACTATCTACCTCCTCTCCCCCAACCACTGCCTGCTCACCACCTGCCACATCCTCCTGCCTCCCTACCCTTGGTTGCAGTACCACCAAAATGGGTGCTGGCTCATCCAGACTGGTAAATCATGGAAAGGGATGTGTATGATAATAGACTGAGTACTTGTTGGACATGCCAGCATCAACAATATCTCATCTATCATCCTAGGCCTCGGGCACTAAAGCCATGTACTCTATATAGGCTATCTGATATGAAATACATGGTCCCCATCCTACCTCATCTCTGCTCCGTGCATAGTGAGCAACCCCCTATGGCATCTCCTGTGTGAAACCAAACTATCGCTGCACCCGCAATGCCAACAACCACTCTATAATGAACGGTGTCTGACCTATCAAAAACTAAGGAATACCTACAAAAGGCATCTCAAGGTGATCTGTATCCTATGGATCACAATCTAGGTATGGTCACCATATCACGACATCCAGGTCATCCAAGCACCATGTCTAGTAATCTACCTTGCCCAACTTGGGCTAGATAAGGAACATCACATATGCATAAACATAAGGTCTACCTTGTGGCCTCACTCAGGGACAAGCTGGTCTTATCACAACAAAATTATCCCACGCCCAGATCTGAAGCAATGTCATGCCACATAACAAACTGGATGCACCCCTATATACCACCTGATGTAAATCATGATATAGGTGAGCCAACATGCAACTCCCCTAGGCGTACCTCTGTGGATGTACCAAAATCTACTCTAGGATCCTCCCCCATCCCACTGATAGTCCCTTTGACCGACGATTTAGACAAAGGAGACCTCCAATGAGTGCACCTAAAACTACAGGCAAGGCTGGATATCCTCTGAAGTTAGCCCATGGCACCCAGTACCCTGCTATCTATGCATCACCAAACACTCTCCTCAATGCATTAGTACCACCGAGCTCCTTGTGATCATAGAACGCAAGGGCACCAACCACATGAATACCCAATATCTTGTACACATCCTCTGGAGTCATAGTCACCTCACCAATCGATAAATGAAAGGTGTTGTGCTTCGAATGCCACCTCTTTGCCAATGCGGTCAATAGTCCCCTATTGACCCAAATCAGAGGCATGGCCAACAAAGGTCTCAATCCGTATGTCCCTATCAATGCTACCTCATCTGGTGTCAGCTCGACTATCCTATCCCACCCTATCGAGTGACGCTCCCTAATCTGGAGGTTTTTGAAAACCTTCTATTTTTGGTTATCATAAAAACAATAAATCAACATCATATCAATGATTCAATCTCCATCAAATAAAATCAATCTGACTCATATCTATCTATGATCCATATCAGTGACATGTAATCAATCTGACTCATATCTATCTATGACCCATATCAGTGACATGTACTCATCAAACCCATATCAAGTGACCCATATCAATGCACAATCTATCTATCTGAATCTCGTATCATCAATTACTATTTGTTTTCTTTTTTCAAAGAATGCAAATTTATCAACAATCAAAACATCATCCTATTTGTATTTCAATCATGAATGTAAATATGTTTTTCATCAATCATCTACTATTTGTTTTCTATCACAGAAAGAAAATTTATCAGCAGTCCTATCAATCATCTACTATTTGTTTTCTATCATAGAAAGCAACTTTATCAGTAGTCCTATCAATCATTTACTCTTTGTTTTTTGTATAGGGGAAACAAAGTTATCAACTATCTACTCTTTGATTTCTATTTTGGAAACAAAATTATCAATTATTTATTAGATTTCAACATGATGATAAGACAATTACTCTATCTATTGACCAAGGAAGCAATATACATCATTATTTTTACATCAATTTCATCAAATCACACATTCTGTCTCTTTTTAGCAGATGCGCTAATCTGTGGTCTCTATGCACTAAAACTCATATGCACTATTCTGTATCCTAGATGCACTAAAACCCAAATGCGCCGTTCTTTGCACGGGATGCACTCAAACATTTCCTCTATGCGCTATTTCCCTAAAAGTGCTAAAACTCTAAACCTAAGCGCCACTTCATTTCCTAGATGCGCGATAACTCTATATGCGCTACTGTTTTTCCTAGATGCGCGATAACTCTATATGCGCTACTGTTTTTCCTAGATGCGCGATAACTCTATATGCGCTACTGTTTTTCCTAGATGCGCTACAACCCTAATTTTATATGGCATCCTATATGCGCTCCTCTTTTTATCGAATGCGCCAAACTAGTTTCTACGCTAAACATGCTAAACCTATCCTATATGCGCTACTCTTTTTTATCGAAAGCGCTCAAACAACTATCAAAAGCGTTAAAACTTTCCTAAAAGTGCTAAAACGAAGTTCTAAAACCTAAATCCATGGAAAAATAGGAAAAATTTACTCAAAAATAGAAAAGTTTGATAGCACAAGAGGTTTGGTTGACTCACCGATGGTCCATATGCAGCTAGCCTCTAGTATCGGTGGGACCGCTCAAATCTATGATGATGATATGGAATCTCCATTTCGCTAGGTCATTATTAGAGCTACAGGATTCTCAAAGTCAAAAAGTGCAAATGATTTGTCCTTTTCTCCCTTTTTACCTTTTAAAGGTCAACTAAAGGTGAGTTTTATGACATTTTTATCTTTTTACACTGGGGCATCCTTATACATCATTTTTTGAGAGCTAAATCACTGAATTCAAATCAACATCTAACTATCAACATCAACTCAAATTTCTCAAATATTATCAAAAACTCATAATCCTCAGTAATTTACCTCCTGAGGGGGCATCATTAACACCAGCAACATTTTTCGATCAGAAACATATCAGAATCAGGTCAGGGGCATATTTTTTAGAAAAGGGGCAAAGTCAAACACAACAAATTTTGAAAGCAGGGATATTTTCTTTGAAGCAACGCGTTTCACACATCACTTCAAAGAGGGGAAAAATGTAGATGCATAAAATTGGTCATATCTGATTAATCCTGGCATTTAATTAAATATTTATTATTTAATTGATTTCTCTAATGTCTTCTACATATGATTAAATTTAAATAATTTAATTATATTGTTCATTCAATTTATTCTTCTATAATGATTAAATAAATCAATTTTTATTTAATTATTCCACATCCATATGTCTACTTGATTAATTAAATAAATACACTTTATTTATTTTAATTAATTATCACTTTTTGAATTTAATTAAGTCTTTTTGATTTAATTAAATTTAATTATCTCTTTTCAAATCTTTCTTCTGGTTAATTAAATATATTATTTAATTAATTTCATTTACATACCATTTCTTAAAGGTTTAATTAAATATCTTTATTTAATTGAATATCTTCCATATCTTTTTAGAATCATGATTAAATATTCTATTTAATTATGAAATCTTCCATTATTCTTCAAATCTAGGGTAAATATTCTATTTTAAGAAAAACCTATGTCACCCATAAATAAATAATTGAATTTTATAATTCATTATTTACCTTCTTCAAAATCTTTCCATAATCTCACAAAAAGATTATTTTTAAATCATCTTCATCATCTTATCTTACCTCTTTTATAGAAAAAGAAAACAAATCTTTCTTTTTGCTTTCTTCTGTTTTTCTTCAGTCTTATCCATCCTCAACTGTTCGATCTGCCAAGAATTTTCACAATCGTTGATCATATCAACCAATCAGAATCTTTTGAAAAACTCTATAAATAGCACAGCCAATCCAAGTAAGGGTTACACAACACATATCAGAGTAATTAGAGATTAATTGCATTCTAGTTTTATTATTCATAGCGTCATCAATAGTCTTTCAATTTCAGAAATCATGTCTTATCTTAAGCATTATTTTCATTTCATATTCAAATCTCGTTCTTCGGGAAAACTGTTCATTGAGCCTAGCATACAATCTGAGAGCCAACTGGAATCAACGAAAATACTGGAGATAGAGGACGATAGGACGACATCTATAACAAGGTACTGAGTTTGTAATCTGTATTATTTTAATATTTTGTTTTTGATATAACGTATCATTGGTGTGATTGATTCATTTGTTTTTACATATTTAACGCTCACAAAATTGACCACAGACTTTCTTTTTCTTTTCTTTTTTTCTTTTTCATCTTTGGCATTATATTCTTGTGCCTTGTTTTTTTTTTTATTATTTTCATGTGTGTTCCCTTGTGCTTATGTTTGGTTTGTCATAGGATCCTGATCCTAGGGGCTTGATCACCCCTCTTGATCATTGTTTCCACATCTTGCTAGAATTGGTTCATTGAAACCCCTCTTGATGCATGTTGGTCTACTTTAGTGTGAGTTTGAAGTAGGTTCATCTTCTCACTAAAGTGGGGGTTAAATGTGGACACCAAAAAAGTAACCCTTCTACTTTTTTTTCTCGTTTGGGCCCTCCTTGTGATTTTGGCTTAATTTTTCCTTGATTTAATGTTGTAATGTGGATAACACATTCACATTAGGTCTTGGGCCCTTGTGAACTAAAAAAACTCAAGTGGTACCTTATTTAAGTGTTGTAAAGTGTTGTAACACACTTTCACACTTTTTTAGGGTCTTGTTAATGTATTTCACCTAAATAACCTCTTTTCATCATTTACCAAGCCTTATTTCAAAGTGTTGTAAAGTGGTGTAACACACTTTCACACTTTTCTAGGTTTGTCATTAATAATTGGGTTTTCCTATGCTTTAATTGGCCCCATTTTGCATCCACGGGCCTTACTTATGTGTATTTTTTAGAATAATCCCAATAAATAACATTTAAAGCATCAAAATCCTGAAACCCTCCTTAAATACCTAAGGTGGGACTAATTCGCCATTCTGGGCAAATGAGTCCCCTTAGGTGGGACCCATTCGCCCAGAGTGGCAAATGAGTCCCCTTTAGCTCAAAATTCAAATTTAATTTAAAATTCTAGTGGGTTTTTATTCTCCAAGATCTAAGGTCGTCCTATGATGTTGTAATTTCGGGAATTATTGCATAATTGAGTATAAATACAAGCTTCTTTCTCTCATTTTCAATACCTAGCATTCAAGTATTCATGCATATAGTTTACAAGAGAATTTGAGCATCCATAAGAGCATTCAAGGCATTTCAAGGACATATTATCAAGAAATCAAGATCTCCTTCAAGTGTCATTCATCATGTCAAAGATTGTTTGCATCATATTGTTTTAGAGCTAACAATTGTGGTGTAGGATTTGTAAGCATTAGATTCAAGATCTATCAACATCAAGCTAGAGTCCAAGTCTACATCCATTTGAGTCATTACTTACATGTTTGTAGCACCTTATTGCTAGGGTTTGGTGAGTTGCAACATCATTACTTGTCCATTCATCATTCTCCATTCTATTTGGTTTCATTTCAAGGGTTTAATTACCGACAAGGGGTTTGACCAAGGAAAACCCCACAACATTTTTCTCTCTCTTTGCATGCGATTTGCAGGTCTAGGTTGCATATATTTTAAAGAGAAAGATTGGAAAAGTTTTCATCAAGTTGTCAAAGAAATTCAGATTTTTCAAAGTCCTAGGAGAAGCTTGGAGAAGACCTACAGGTTGAATTCTGCAGTTTCAGATCCAGAAACTTGTCAAGAGCAGAAGAGTAGATTGAGGGTTACAGTTTCCTATTTTGAATTTCTAGAAATATAGAGGTGGACTGATTTACCACTATTGGAAAATGAGTGGACCACTTCCCAAGCCAAAACAAGAGTTTTGTAGATCTCAGTACCCATTTGTCTAAAACCTGTTACAGCACAATCTTCCCGAAATTGGACTAAGTCGCCCAGCTTGGTGTATGAGTCCCAGTTGGAATCAATAGTGAATTTTTCAGTATTCCAGAGCTCCATTCCATCTCTAGAAAGTTTCCAGGTGCACATTTCCAATTTCATAACTTTTTGTTACATTTTGCTTGCATTCTTAGGTCATTTTGTGTTAGTTTGCATATCACACTGTGTTTTCAAACATCTTGCATTTTCCAAGTTTACACTTGGTGGTGAACCCATTTATTGTTTTCAATAATCTCCAAGGATATCTTATAGTTAGATCTCTGGTATTCTTCATTGGGTTGAGATCTCTAAGGTATTCTTGAATGTGAGCATTGCGAAATCGAATCCCTCTTCCTTCATTCCCCTTTTGCATGGACAAAGGAAGTTGTGTATTCCATTTCCACAGTTCACACTGTTGTATAAATAGTAGAAAAGTTTCATTTGATAGGACACACTCTTCTTTAAAATCCTTTACTCTGCATAATTTTCAGCTTATTATCATTTTTACTTATGACAAAGAGAGAGAATTCTATCATATTAAGAGAAAGAGTCGTTGTTTAAGTGAAGTAATCTATCAACTTGAGAGTTAGAAGTTCATTGTGACGATTCTTGAGAAGATATTATCAAGCTTGTTGATTGGGAGAGGTTTCATTACTGTCAATTGATTGGACAAGCAATGACAGGCATGAGGATATTCTTCTTTGTTATTTTAAATTATCAATGAATTGTTCTCCACGTATGCATGAATTGTCTTTTCCAAGTACTTTCATTTAGAGAATATAGAATGTCATTGAAAAGGTAATAGAAGCTTTTATTTTATTTTTATGATGTGCTTGTAAATACTCCATAATAGGAGATTGGTGTTTATCATAGGTATTGTATACTAGATATGATTGAACATGAGTGGTACATGTATTACACTTAGCTAAGTTATTGATTTAACTAGAATAGCTTGTGTTTACTCCTAGGATTGTTTATCTAGTATGGGAGGGAGCTTGTGTACTTACTTCTTAAGTAGGTTTATTCCAAGTAGGTTAAAATGGTGATAGGTTATCTCTGGGATGATATATTATCCATTTAAGGAAATACCTATGTGTAGTTTAAGATGGCCTTAAGTCAAATCGGCCTTGAGTAGTGTATGTGATAGATGGCCTTCATTCAGATTACCATTTGAGAACACTTTGGCCAAATTAGTGTGACTACCTTTGGCTCCATTGTTAGTTCACTATGATCCATTATTACATGCTAGTTCCAAATTGTGTGATTACAAGTTCTAGTCATGTAGGACACAACACTATGCTCAATTGGTTGTCATTATCGGTTACTCTACCAATCTCTTCGTCGAAGGGAAGGTCCATCTATCAAATGATAGATGTGTGGGGGACCACATTAAGATTTTTTGGTTGGATAAAAAGTGCTTGGGTGATGCTTCTCCTCCACAATAGGCAACAAAAGAACCAAGATGAAAGGAAGGATCCTGGACCGTCTTACAGTTATTTGTTCCAAAGCTCATTGAGTTATGTATGTAAATTTATGGATTCTTGTATTATTGTAACTTATGAATTTATTGTAATGAAATGAAATCCTTATTGTATTATTCTATGCATCTTTGTTCGTAAATTCACAATAAAGAAAAGAAAAAAAAATTATTGCAATGACTTGTTACTTAGTTTATTTACTCGCAAGGTGAAAACTTAGAAATTTTGACTTCATTGAAGGGTTAGTACATTACAATATTACTCAATACTTCTATTATAATACTACAAAGAAAATACTCACCACTTGTTGTTTTTTAGATTATAGGAATTGGGTAGCCCCCTTATAAACTACAACACCCTAGTAAACTTTTATCATGTGACTGGTGACGCTGGCATGACACACCCTCTGATACCATGGGGACATGGGGGAGACTAGACCTCATGACCTCTTTCTTGCAATAGGATGCTTTAGCCAATTGAGCTCAACCTTACTTGATTCTTTATTTATAATAATAATCATATTATCTTCATAGTATATATTAAAAATTTAAACTATTTTAAAACTAATTTTCATAAAATCATTCTTTATAATTTAATCTTATAATTTTCTAAAGGATTTTTTAAAGTGTTTTCTATTTTTTAATACTTTTTGAAATCATTTTTTTTTAATCATTTTAATATCTAAAAGGAAATTTAATAAATACAAGGGTAACATGATTAATATTATGTGGAGCTACAACGCTGCAATGGACAGGGTTTAGCATGTGTGTGGGGGTGTTGTTTGGCTCACGTGGTTGGTTTGGCCATGGGAAGCCTCTTTTGTTGGTGTGGATGTGTGGTAGGATTGTGGGGGCCCTCTAATTTTTGCAGGATACCTTCTATTTATCTTTTGCTTGCTATTTTTCCCCTTCGCCCTACAATTGGCTCCTTTTTTGTGGGCCTTTGGCTATGTGGGCTACATGGCCCATGCAGGGGGTTTGGGGACCCCCATTTGGATTCTTTTAAATATGTTATCATCGGTAGAGAATCTTCACCCTCCAATCATGAGGATGTTATAAATTTCCTCTTGCATGCGGCAAAGGAGCCGAAGAACAATCAATCTCAGAGTTTTTGGCCAAAACCCAATGGGTGTTTGGAGAGATGCAAGGATCGTCTGATGGTGGTGATCAACCTAGATGCAGTTGTTGAGGATGTGTTGTATTTTTCTAAGCATGCACTAATTTGTAAATTTATGAGGATCCACATTTCCCTTCTTTTTCTAGAGAATTGGGTTTGCAACAACTAGAACCCTAAAGGAGACATAGAAATCATTTTGGGAGATAATGGTTATATCTTTCTGGTCTTCTCTCGAATTGTAGAGCATAGTGCAGTTTTTAAAGGAGGTTTTTATTTTCATAATTAGGTGGGTCTTTTTATCAAACCATGACATCTATGTTTTGACTCGACGAAAGAGCTTCCATCAAGGATTCCTATTTGGATTTTTCATCCTCTCCTTTTGATGGAGTTTTAGCACAAGGATATCTTTCACTCTATTGTAGCTATTTTAGGGAATCCCTTGGGGCCCTCCCATTAGACTTTGGATTGAAGGGTAACTTATTTTTCTCATTTTTGAGATTAGGCTCAGAGGAATGTGTTGGATTCAATAGGTGCATTATGAAGCCCTTCCTTTTTTTTGTCGTACTTGCCATGAATATGGGCATTTGTAAAGGAACTGCCCTAAGTTGTGAGCTAAAACCCATTAGCCTCCACCTGGTTTGCATACAAATAATTCCAATGCAAAAGTAAAAGCTTTAATTTAGAATGAGGAACCTAATTCAAGTGGGTTTGTACCCGTGAAATCCCAATCAAAAGTAAAGGTACCAAACTACTAGAACAAAGCCATGCTCAAAGAGGCCTTGGATAAAAAAATTGAAATTCTTGAAAATTTTGAAGAGTTGGACTCAATGGAACACAATCTCAGCTTTGGGACTCAGGATTTTCAAGGTTTAGAACTTATAGGTAAATACCCTTAGTGCCTTGCACCAACAACTAACACGCATGAGGCTTCAAAAGAGGAATAGTTCCCTCTTCATCCCCAATTGAGCTACGAAATTTTGGGCAAGAGAATGTGTTCTCTACTAAATGATTTGATTCTTAATCCCTTGGAGGAGCATCCTCTGGAGAACATGGGTATGGTTGGGATAAATGAGTTGGAAATTGATTATGGGCTCAAGGACAATGGTAAGAAGAAGAATGGACCTCTCTTAGGAATCCACCAGAAGAGCTTGAAGAAAGTGACTGGTGATAAGGGGGCTAAAGTAGGAAGGAAGAAGGACTTGGAGAAGATGAAGATTATGGGAGAATCTTTGGTGGAACTAGTGTTGTAAAGACATCGAACTCCCACTTTCTTCCTCTCATAAATGATTGTGATATCTCAAAATGCTAGGGGTTTGGGTAGAATCCTTAGACAAAAGGCTACTTGTGAAATTTAGTTCATGATCATAAACCAAATATTCTCTTCATTCAGGAGACCAAGCTTCCTATTGAGGATATGATGAAGACTGCACCCAAAATTTGGAGGAGAGGTTATTTCCAATGTGTTGGATCTCATGGTTTTGTTGAATGTGTGGCATGTATTTGGGACCCTTGCAGGATCTCACCTTTGTGGTGCATGGTTGGAAGGAACTCCCTTTCTTTGCTAAAATCTTGTTCTGATTCAAGCATTGTGGTTTTGTTCACCAATGTGTATGCGCCTAATGATTTTCCTAGTAAGATTTTTCTCTGGTCTCGTATTAGATTTATTTGATCTCTTGCTCCTTACCCTTGGATTTTGGTAGGAGAATTTAATTCTATATGTACCTTGGGGGAAAAATTGGGGGGAGTTTTGGGCCCTTCTTCTTCCCTGCTTTAGGACAATATCAAGTTTCTTAATTTAGTGGATGTTCAACCCATTAATGGAGCCTTTATAGCATAATCAAAGATGTGGGGAGGGCTCTATTTTTTAGAGGGTGGATAAGTTTCTTGTGTCTTTTGAATGGGATTGGTAATGATTGGACATCTTCTAAGATCCTTGGGTGGAAGGGGTCAAATCATTGGTTGATTAAGTTCTCATCTCGGTTCTCTGGTTAAGCAATCCTGCTTTAAATTTCAACTGATGTGGCTCGGGGATCATAGCCTATACCAACTTGTATATTTGTGGTTTTAAGGGAGGCATGTCTTGGCACTGCAATGTTCTCTTTCTTCAAGAGGCTCCAATTTTTCAAATTCAAGCTTAATAAATGGAATAAAATAATTTTTGGTAACCTCTTTCATAAGCGAAAATAAATTTAGGATCGGCTTGATAGCATCACATAAAATCAAGGAAGAGGGGATGACTATGGGATTGGTTTAGGAAGAAACCAAATGCTTTAGAGAGCTTACTGAATGGGAGCTACATGAGGATATTTTTTGGAAACAAAAATCTTGAGTTGACTAGCTCAAGGAAGATGATAGGAATACTACTTTTTTCATAATTTGGTTAAGGCGCATAGAGGTGGGAACATTATTTCCTCTCTCATGACGACTCAGGGGGAATAGTTAAACTCACATCAAGCTATCATAGAGGAGGTGATTTGATTCTTTTCTTCTCTCTTCTTTGAGGATTTTCCTCTTTCCTTGGAGGAGGAGAATTTAGTTTTGGCCTATATACCCCATTTAGTCTCAGTAGAGATGAATAATTCTCTTCTGGCACCCATCTCTTTGGTGGAACTTGAGGAAATTGTCTTCTAGATGAAGAAAGGTAGGGCCCCTGGCCCTGATGATTTTCCCATTGAGTTATTTCATGAATTTTGGGATACCATCAAAGTAGATATGTTGCAGGTGGTTCAAGAGTCTTATACTAACAAACAGATGCTCAAGGATATAAATTCTACCTTCTTAGCTTTGATTCCAAAGAAAGAGGATGTTAATTCCTTAAACTTTGTTTGGCCTATTGTTTTGTGCAATGTGACCTACAAGATTATGACTAAGTTGATTGTTGAAATATTGAAGAGGTGTTTGAATCCCTTGATTTCCTTGGAGCAAGGTGGTTTTGTCAAGGGTAGGAAAATTATGGATAGTATAGTGGTGGCGGTTGAAGCTATTCATTCCATGTCCTCTTCCAAAGAAAAATTCATGTTCATCAAATTGGATATGTCTGAAGCTTATGAAAAAGTCAGGTGGTCTTTCCTTTACCATCTGCTTTTGGCTTTTGGTTTCCACTCAGAGTGGGTCTCATGGGTTATGAGTTGCATGACCAAGTTTTTTGAATGAAAAAGATAACTGAGAGGGGGGGTGAATTAGTTGTAGCAAATTAAAACATCAAAACCCTCAATAGTAAATAGATCCACAAAAATTCATTAAACCCTTATTATGTTAAAGTGTTTAATCATGAAATGTAGATAACAAAAATTGAAATAACAACACCATACACAAGAGAACACCAGATTTATGTGAAAAACAAAACGAGGGAAAAACCACGGTGAGGATTAGCTCACAATATAAGTAATTGAAAAACTGGTACAAGGGGTCACTACCATAATAGGACACACTATCCAAAAAGGCTCACAGCCAGGGCTCACAACCACAAAAAGAAATACAAGAAGATAGAAGAGAAATTTTACATAGAGAACAATTTCTCAATGCAACAAGGAATCCACCACAAATGCTCCAACACCTTTGCAGCCTTATTTGAAAGATTGTGGACACTTTTAGCTCACTACATTCAAAATTCCAACACTTTGAAGTTCGCACTACTCTACTCAAATTCACATCACACACATCACACACATCAATCTCGCATCTATCTTGTTTCTCTCTTACATCTCACAACTCCACTCTTATTTATATCAACCTCGACCTTGAAAACCTTCTCCAAGGTCAACAACACATGCTTCATTTTTTGTAATTTCAAATTATTTCAGAACTATACATTCCCACAATGGATAGGAATGTATGTGGACCAAAGCAACACTTAATTGGGAGCCAAATTAAATATCAAACACCACACTACACATTCATTAATACTAAACATCTTTAAATGTAGTGTAAACACCAAGTCATTCATTACTCATAAAAACACATTAAACATTAAGTACACATTTCCTTAAATCAATCTGAACCTTCTAGACAACAAAAATCGCTTGAACATGATCCAAGAACATCCTGAGAACCAACAAATTCCTTCAAAATAAATCTCACCTAAAGATTATAATCATACTATTTATCCAAACAACACTACTAGATACTGCAACACACTGTAATTCAAAAATATCTTCTTTTGATGCACCTAACTAGGAATCCTCTTGACATAGATAAGAGAACAACACCATTAACTCATTTAGAACCACAAGTCCTAAAAAGCAACTTCAAAGAAATGTGGAGCAAATACATTTCTCCCAAACACCTTTGTACAACACTGTAAAACCAGTTCACATACTGGTGAACACAACTTTCTTTGACCAATGATCGAGAAGCCCAAATTCTGGATATAGAAATTTTGAACAACTCTAACCAACATAACCAAACTATAGAATCAAATATTCAACCTAGAAGAAATTCGAAGCAAAACCATAACACCTCTACAACACCATGTTTTCCTCCTTTCACAATTTTCTCAAAATCCTCAACATCTTCATCATGCAACAAACTTCCTCAACACGTAGTTGACATTGGTGGAACCCCCCAAAAAAAATCATGTTCCACTAACAATTGTTGCAAAATTTGGTTTTTTTCTTGATTTGTACATGTCTTAGGGCTTAGGGTTTCAATCATTCTTCTATTCTAGGGTTTATATGTGCTTTAAACCCTCTAAAAGACTCTAAGTGTAAATCCCTTTGCATGAGTTCTAATTTGTAGTTGACTTGTTGTCGCTCATTCCCAATCACATTAGTTATGACTTATGTCATTCAACTCATCCTCTTCACTGGCCCCTTGAACCTAAAGTTCTTGATTATTTCCCATCGAATTATTTTGAATGTTGCTTCATACTATATGGGTCGTACGTATTTTTTTAATATTTACCGTGCTCCTAAGTCTAAAAGGGGTTTTAATATTTCGACATTGGTCTAATATTTTGGTCATAAATTTATGTCCCTTCCTCTCATCAACCTAGTCGGGTCCCCTTCTAAGTTGCTAACTCTCAACACATGCAAATTTAAGTCTTTATGTAGGTTGTCAGATCTATATGTTTTAATCTTGACCACTCTCTATGCACCCATTTGATTTTAATATTCATTAAAATATTCAAGCAGTCTAGTAGGTGAGCACCATGTGTCTCATCTATCAATGAAGCCCATTGTCTTTCAAAGGCAGTGAACATTCAGTATCAAGAAATTAACTGTTGAGATGCAACAGTTTGGGTTGATCCTAACCGTTCCCTGCCAGCCCGCAAGGGACCCACCTTCATCTCCAATCCCTCAAAGGGGAAGTGGGGAGGCACCACCTAGCATGATCTAGAGCATTAATAGAACTATAGTGAAGAATGAAATATTTTCTTAATATTTTGGTGTAATGATGGAAGACATTAATGAACAAGTTACTAAAGGGATATTTTAAGCACATGTTTTAAAAGTGGATGAGATCTTTTAATCTGAGACATTCGTCAAGTACAAGAGTTATTCACATAGGCAAAGGCTCGAGATGTAAAGTGCACATAGGTTGAGGGTGCCAAATTTAATTTGGGCCTCTCCCGCCTCCCCATTGGTGAAAGATGAACGCAGGTAAAACCCAGTGGGGGAGCGGGGAGGTCGACACATGGATATTTTCAACGCTCGTAAATATGGTAGAGCCCGTGGGTGACTTGAAGGAAAATTTCACATGGTATGTTCTAGTTGGTCGATGGAAATGGAAGTTTATAGTCATATTTTTTCAAACTTCTTTGACTGAATCTAGACCATTTCTCAAGCCATCTCACTGCACAATCAACGGCTAACATTCAAATTTGGGTTTGAGGGCAAATGAGTCGTTCTAGTTCACACGATCAAACAGTAATGGTGGATATGGCATTGCACTACTAAATTGATCTACCATAAAGCCATAAAATCTTGCTTTAAAGCATAACTACATATTGTTAAAGCATTCAATACATCTAAGGATTTTTTTCTCCTATTTTCAAGATCGTTTGGCAACCAGAATTAAGGTTTTCAAAGCAACTATAAACCAATAAGTGAAATCAATACCCTACTTCTCAATTGCTTAAAAATTGTTAAATTTCGCTTTCCCTTTCATTCTATTTGTAGGGATTCAGGTTTGCATGCATTTCTTTTAAGGTTTGACATTCAATTCGAATGACTAGCTTGTCCAATCTTGTTTTCTATGTATCAAACCCATACCCTAGTTGTGAGCCTATAACTTGCTGAGAAATAAACTCTAGTTTGTAAAACCCTATAACTATGGCTCCCAAGGTCAAAGTGTATCCATCAAAAGATCAACCCTCTAGTTGTAAAACTCTAATTAGACCTCTTGTTCAATATTTGACCAACCAATTAAAACCATCTACCTCTAAGAAACCTAAGGGTCAATTGTTATTTTGAGGTACACAAATCATAGAGGGGCTTATAGACAAACAATGTACCATCAAAGATGCAACACTACCATACATTGGATGGGTATAGTTTAGCTACTGGTTTCGCAATCAAATTTGTGGCATCCTTGTTGGTAACCCCTGGAATTTGGATATGGGGAAGCTAATAGTGTCAAATGTATATATGGATGTTGACCTATTAAAGGTAGTGGCTACAAATTATGATCCAGTTACAAGAACTGTAAGAACATATGATGGCATAGAAATGGTAAAATTCGCTAGGGATGAGATTGTTGAGGTCTTCAAATTGACTAAGTGGAGTGAGGATATGGTGAAAATTGATGCGAAGGCACTCAGGGTACAATATGAGAAGGTGAGACATACCTTTAAAATTTTAGTATTACAACACTATTTGGAAATTCTCAAAGGACAAGGAAAGATCATATTGGGCCCATCAGATAGGGAGCCCTTCCCCATTAATTATTTTGTGTCCTACTTCCAAAGAACATTCTATTCTTTGTGTCAAATCATAGGTTATGACCCAACTACAAGTATGCCCATGGATGAGATGTATATGGCTACACACATCCAACACCCTACGTGTTGCACACTTTATGAATATGGGTCATATTTAGCTGAGAAGATTCATGAGGGCCTGGTTAAACTAAAGAAAGGTGAGTATGGGGTCAGATTTTATTGGTACTCTTTGTTCATGCACATGTTTCTTTTCAAGGGAGCTACATATTTTGGTAAGGATATGAAATTGGAGAAAAAGGAAGGTGATATGGATCTGCCTATTTAGTGTTGGACCACACTCCTTGACAGGAATTGTAGCAAATCTAGTTATGTGGTGTTCAAAAATGTTTTTTCCTCCAAGATGAGAAGGGTATTGATTATGAACATGCCAAGAATTCCTGCTACTCTACATGACTTTTTGAGGCCTAAGGACAAAAGGCCAGATTTAAATATTGATCACAATTGGGGGATGTAATCCCTTACCCAAGTTACACAATATTGAGGGTGTATGGCACAAGTGTCTCACCTCATATATTGTTGAGGGTTGTGCCAGAAAGAGTTAGTTTTCTAGAAGTAATGTGACAATTAGGTGATGTGGAGAACAACCATTGGAAGGATCAGGGTAAGGGAACCTTTTTCCTTGCGTACACTTTCTTCTTCAATTTTTCCATGATAAAAGGGGGATGGAGAAAAATCAATAATGTACTCAAAATTTTGGAAATGAAGAGGGTGAGTTCAAGAAACCATGATTCTGAAGGATTTATGGCATGGATGAAAGCAATAATTAGAAGTTCAAAGTTCATCCATAACTTCTACTTCCCAGAAGATGTGATAAGAAATGTTTGTGACTTTCAATTACAAGATGATAGAAAGATGAAGTGGATTGCCTTCAAAAATTTGGAGAAGGAAATAAGAGCAAAAGATCCATAATTTATAACTTATGAAGAGATTAAAGATGAAATGCAAAGAAATTGAGTATGTTTTCTAGAATTTTGAGACATTAGTTGGGCATCTGAAGGGAGAAAGATTAATTCAGGAAAAGGGGAAGGCTATTGTAGTAGAGGAACAAGGTGAGGGTGAAATCCCTATGATGGAAGACAAACCAGCCTCTCAGCCCCCAAAGAAAGTAATTGTCTTCAAAAGGAGGAAGGACAGGGTGAAGTAAAAGGAGAAAGTGACTACCTCTTCTTAATAAGAGGAACAAAGAGTCACTTCACTAGTACATCAAATGCAACTACCATCTCCTCCTAGTTCAAATGGTCCTACAATTATTTATATCAATTCACCACCTAGGCAATCATCACCACCTAGGCAGCCACCTCCTAAGAGACAAAAGGTTGAATCAAGTGGCCTAGTGGATTATGATGATGATTTTGATGATGATATTTTGGTCACTAAAGAAGAGATGCACCAAGGAATGCCTTCTCCCCTAGGGAGATGGTACCTCAAAAATTGGGCCTAAGATTGAGCAAGGAAGACCTCACCGGCATGAATAATAGAGAAGATGTCTGAGAGGAGGCTTGTAAACAATTCATGGATGATGAATCATTTTTCAAGTCCTCAGCTTTCTTAGAATTTGCTTGGAGAGAAAAAAAAATATGAATATGTTGATAACATTGCAAAGAAGAGGAGCCTCCACCTAGAATTTCCTAATAGGGTAATTCATGATCAAGTAATAAAGGAAATGAAAGAAAATTTGTAGGGCATAATTTTATAGGAGGGAAGAGAATTGGTGAGAAAAAGTGGTATTCTCCTACTACCAAAATGGGAACTAGCCTCTACAATAGCCTTTGACATAGTAAAGAGGTATGTTAGGCCCCTATACAATTCTAAGGAGGAAGTAACAATTGCACTACAAGGACCTACATTTAGTGAGCAAAGGGATACATTAGCTATCTGGGCCCTAGCTCCCAACACTAAAAAGAAAAAAGTTGCAAAACCATCTGTAAACTATAGAGGGGGTTTGATTATAAAGAGAGTATTTGATACCCCTACTATTGAAGCTTCCACTATGTTAGTGAATGTTGCACAATTTACAAAAGCAACAGTTGAATCAGTGACAGCAGAAAAGGAAAAAAATAGAAAAATGTACAATGATTTATTGATTCAATATGGCAAGGGCCAACAACAAATGATGGAGCTACAAACTGAAATGGCACTATTGAAGGAACAAATGAAGAATATGAAAACCAGTAAGCCAATGCAAATAAATACTGCTTCTCCTTCTGCATCACAAGAGCTAACACCATCTTCCCCCATCTCTCCCACAAGTTCATGGGAAATTGTGCCTTACAACATGGGAAATGTGCCCATCTTAGTGGAGGTACCTAGTACATTAGAGGCTCAGTAGACAAAGGAAATTAGTAAGGAAGAGTTGCTAGATAAATTGAAGACTTATGAGGATAGGTGTGACCAGCATGACAGGATGATTTTTTTTCAGTAATTTAAAGATTGTAACTACAGTGTTGGAGCATTTGAATAGAGTAGTTGATAAGAGATTAATTATCACCCATGCTAATTATTCTTCCATGATTGATGTTGTGAGGAATTTTGACAAAGATAAGGAAGTGGCAATTCCACTTATGGAGAAATAGATCCCAAGACTCCAAGATTTGAGGCTAATGGTTGTGGGATCCAAGCATGATGTGAATAAGCCTGACAACATCCAACCCACCCTTAGAACTATGAATGGACTTCAAGAATTCTAGGGAAATATTAAGCCTTTGGAGGATTAAATAAGGGAGTTGGTTAAGAATTTTGATGAAATTAATCATGCTCTCCTTCATGATATATTGAAGGATAATGGTGAAATAAAATCTCTACAAGATTGGAGAAATCAGGCAAATGAGGTAATTTCAAAGCAAGCAACCCTAATTTGTGAGGGGACTAACATGAGCATGCTAAATAAAAACATGGACATGATCAAGATCAAGCAAGAATTTCCCTGGAGGATTTTGATAAAGAAGCAAATCAAGTTGTCACCAAATATGATCCATACAAGTTAAAGGTTGATAGTATTATTACATTCAATTGGCCCTCAAAAGAGGAATTCCAATCATGGAAAGATAAGTACCTTGATTTCTTGGAGGATTGAGCTGCTACTATGGGATGTTCACTACAATTTTAGTCTTTTGGTCTCAACAATGGTGAATAGCAGTTGGGAGAAAAATAGTACATGGCCTAGAGCCAATACAGATTAGGTCTTTGATAAAGTATGGATAAAATATTATTTTCTCCCCAATTTGAAATTGTTGACAAGGGTGCAGATGTGGAGGTAACTTTGTCCTCTTTCTCTTTCTTCACTTTATGCTTTTCTTTCATTCAAGCTAGGTGTACATGGATAAAATTTTGAAAGCATGTGAGTGAAATGCTACAACAACAAAAGGTGCCTTTTGGAAGGTGGGACAAGATATTCATCGAAAAATATTCATAGTTTTTTTTCCCATGTGATATTTCCCTCCATCTGAAATGCAAATATAACTACATTAGGGAATATCTAATGTATTGGTCAAATGGGAATTTGACATGTGTACACTCTATCCTAAAGCTTGTTTTCCCCTTCATTTCTATAAGAAGGAATTCAAGGCCAAATGTACAGGTATGTTATTGATTGATGTCAGAAAGAATTTTTGTAATGAGAATACAGAGAACATTTTAGGGTTTTTTCTTAGGTTTTGAGTCTTTTCAATATGCATATGCAATTTTCAATAATAGTACTAGCAATTGAATAGGAAATCGTGCAAATTCAAAACCATTTCTCTCCTGGTGTATTCATTATTTGAGCTATGAATAAAATGATCAAGGGTTGTTTTATTTGTCTCATTGTGTTTCAATGATGTATGGCTTTCATCTTTGTCTTAATTCAAAGAATTAATTAGATTGCTCAAGTGAAGCTATAGGTTCATGTAATTTGAGTATCAAGATCTTTATAAGAATTTATGGTTTAGGATATGATGTTGAGACACTATAATGTAGTGTTGTCAAAGCTTTATGATGCTTTGAATTATTTTGTTATCCAATTATGTATGTGTTGAGATTGACTCCATTCCTAGGTTAAAGCACTAATCTATGTTGTGTATTCATGATACATCTTCTTGGTTGTTCAATAGCAAATCAAATTTATAAACAAACTTTCAAATGAATTTCAATTGTGATTGTCTTATGTTAAGTTCTTTCATTCTCATGCTCTAAACGTTGAGTGTTGTAAAGGAGTGGCCAACTTCTAGAAATATTCCATTTATATGAGAATTTATCTGTTATTTGCAATGTATCTAGTCATTGAGTGTATAATTTTTTAGGTACATTATGGGATCACCCTCCTAGGTCTTGTAGAGCTCGAAGTGTGGGAGCAAAGTATTGTTGTTTTCACTCATTCGTTGGCCAATCCCTTCAGGTTGCTAAGGATTGGAATTGGAAATTCCATAGGCTTCCTTGAAGATCAGCTTGGTTCTTAAAAAAATAACCAACAAACATCAATGACACCACTAGCTAGTAGACATCCTGCTAACATCAATGACAACACCTTCATACTTGCAACAATCTCCCTCTTTTTCATTGATGGTAACACAAGATGTGAAAAACCATCAAACACAACACAATAGCTCTGGACACACTTTCTCACGATTTCCTTTCTTCTCCCCCTAAGTAGATAATTTTTTTCACATGATCCTTTCTCCCCCTTTGACATTAATGACAAAGGATAAAACTTTTTGCTATGTTCTTCCCCTTTGACACTAAACCAAGATACTCACTCTGAATACTCTCCTTTAGGATTACACCTAAACAAATCAATAATTATATACAATAACACATGACACTACCTACTCCCCTTGAGAGGTAGCCACCAACATTAGTCTAGAAAAGAGATGAATCCATAGATCCACTAGAATGATGCATCTCCATATGCATCTAGTTCAAAGAAGGAGGTGCAATAACCCCAAAATTCTCTCGAAGATACTCAAAAGTATCCTTAGGAAGAGCCTTAGTAAATATTTCAGCAATCTAATCCTTTGTAGGTACATATTTAAGCTTTATCTCATTATCCATAACCTTCTCTCTTAAAAATTGATACCTAATTTATATATGCTTTGTCCTTGAATGCATCATTGGATTCTTTGAAATGTTAATTGCACTTGTATTATCACAAAAGATAGATATAGGCTCATCATACACTACTCTGATATACTTCAATGTCTGTCTCATCCACAAAACTTGTGTGTAGCAAGATGTTGCTGCAATATACTCACCCTCTATAGTGGATAAGGAAACTGAATCCTTCTTCTTACTTAACCATGACACCAATCTACCTCCAAGAAAGAATGCACCACCAATTGTACTTTTTCTATCATCAACACTACCAACCCAATCTACATCTATATAAGTACTTAATATGAAATCAATATCCTTAGGATACCATAAGCCATAATCCAGAGTGCCTTTTAAATATTTGAATATCCTCTTCACAATTGCAACATGTGTTTCTTTAGGATCTTCTTGAAATCTAGCCACAATACAAACTGCATGCATGATATCTGGTTTAATAGTGCAGTTAGATGCAACAGTACACCAATCATAGATCTATATTTTCTTTGATCAACCTTAGGCGAATCATCATCTTTGCTCAATTTAGAACCAATCACCAAGGAGTGCATACCAGTTTGGAGTCTTCCATTCCAAACTTCTTCAACATCTTTTTGACATACTTTGACTATGAAATTAAAATTCCTTTATCTATTTGATTGATTTGTAACCCAAGGAAGAAATTCATCTCCCCAAACATTGACACCTCAAACTCTTTTTGCATCTCTTTAGAAAATTTCTTACACATAGCTTCATTTCCACCAAATATAATATCATCCACATACACAACCACTATCAATATTTTGTCTTCCTCAATTTTAAAGCAAAGATTACTATTTGTAGTGCCTTCACTGAATCCTTGCTATGTCAAATATCTGTCCAATCTTGCATACCAAGCTCTGGGAGCTTGCTTCAATCCATACAATGCCTTTTTCAATTTACACACCATATCTAGTTGATCTAACAACTGAAATCCTTTTGGTTGTTCCACATAAACCTCTTCTTCCAATTCACCATTTAGAAAAGTAGACTTCACATCCATCTAATAAACTTTAAAGTCCTTGTATGCTCAAAATGCCAAAAACATTATGATATCTTCCATCCTAGCCACAAGAGAAAATGTCTCCTCAAAGTCGATTCCTTCGACTTGTGAGTAACCCTTACACGTGATCCTTGCCTTATTTCTTACCACTTCTCTATTCTCATTCAATTTGTTTCTGAATACCCACTTAATTCCAATTATATTTTTGTTTTCCAGTCTAAGAACCAATTCTCAAGTTTGATTTTTCTCAATCTACATAATTTCTTCCATTTCCTTCATCCAATGTTCATCTTTGCATGCCTCGCTCACTATTTTAGGTTCAACTTTAGAAAGTAAACGAAAATTTACCTCAACTTCAACAACTCTACTTCTTATCAATACTCCTTTCCTCTTATCTCCAGTGATCTATTCTTTGGAATGATTTTTTTGCACATACTTAGGGGTTTTAGGGGTCTTCTCTAGGGCTTCTCCCTCTTCATTTTGCACTTCCTTTTCTTCAGCTTTTTCTTCTTTTTCTTCTCTTCTATCAGGTTCATCTAACACATAACCATCTACTGCAATTGAACTCTGCAAGTTTTCAACCTTAACATTTGCACTTTCAACTATCTTTCTTAGCCTTTTGTTGTAACATTTGTGAGCTTTGATTTTAGTAGAATATTCAAGATACCTTCATCGGACCTTGCATTAAAATTTCCTAAGTTTTCTTCATCTTTTTTGATATAGTATTTACTTCCAAATACTCTAAAGTACTTCACAATAGGAATTATTCCATACCATAACTAATAGGGAGTCTTTGTGTTGTTAGCTTTAGCTTGAACTCTATTAAGTATGTAAACAATAGTAAGAATTGTTTCTCTCTAGTAGACTTATGGTAGATTTACTTCTTTCAACATATTCCTAGCAACTTCTTGAACTGTTTGATTTTTCCTCTCAACCACTCCATTCTACTAAGGAGTTATAAAGGTAGACAAGTGCCTCTTTATTCCATGAACTTCACAAAACATGTTAAACTAATTGGAGGTGAATTATCCACCTCTGTTAGACCTTAAACATTTGATTTTAAGATCCATTTCATTCTCTACCATATATTTAAATGCTTTGAATCTATCTAGTGCATCAGATTTCTCTCTAAGAAAAGTAACCCATGTCATTCTAGAGTAATCATCAACCAAAAGCATGAAATACCTATCACCTTGAATAATTCTCACTCTTGTAGGACTACAAAGATCTATATGTATTAATTCCAATAGATTGATAGTAGATTGTTCCTTTCCTTTGAAGCTATTCCTTGTTTTCCAAACTAAAAATTTTGGCAAACAACATTGATAGGATTTGTGATTCTTGGTAAATCTCTCACTCCATGAATTGAACTGATTCTCACCAAATTATCAAAAATCATGTGACACATCCTTTGGTGCCATAAACAACTATCATTAATGTAAGACATAAAGCAATTACCCTCAACGCCCTTAAGCTAATAGATATTCCCATTAGTCCTCTTACTAGCAGCAATCATAATTTTGAACCCTTTTTTGATCTCACAAATTTCATCCTTAAACACAAGATTGTATCATTTGCCACACATTTTTCCAACACTCAAAAGATTATGCCTTAATCCCTTAACATAGTAAACATCTTTAGTATTATGCTTGCCATCAAAACTGATTGAACCTATTCCACAAATCTTAGCTCCTGAACCATCTCCAAATTTAACTAATCCTCCATCATACTTTTCAAGTTTAGCAAACTTACTATTCTCTCTGGTCATGTGATTAAAGCAGCCATTATCAATAAACTAGTAATTCTTATCCTAGGTTTTGTTATGCCTTGCATAACCACCCCATTTTAAATTTAATTAAAATGGGACCCCTTCCCCCCCCTCTTTTTCTCTAAATTCTGACATCTTTTGGGCCTATGGATTTTATTTCTTTGATTGCTTTCGAGGTCCTTAGTTTTTCATCTCGCCCATCCAAGTCGTTCCCCTAGGTTGCATGTTGAAAACTTAAGTTTTAAGGCAAAGTTTGTGTTTTCACCCTGTTTCAGGATTTTCCGACCCATCTGAATTTTCCTAGATTCCATTGTAAACCTGGCAAAGTAATTTCAACGTTGGAATTTCAGAGTTTCGGGCTCTTCACGGAATTTTGCCTGGGCCGAATTTTTTCGGATTCCGCTTCGCCGTCGAGTTTCTGAATTTCGGGTCGCTAAGACTTACCGGTTGCTGTGAGTTTCTTAACTCTCTCCACCCGGGTGGATCTCTTGTCGATGTGTGTTCCCAAATGATTTTCGTGCCTTTCCTTGTTTGTCAATGCCTCAGTTTGTTTCAGGTGGGGTTTTACGAAGCCCAATTCAATTTGACACGCTCTGAGTTGGTTGGTGAGTTTTTCCTTTATTGTATTAATCAAGGCTTGCTTAGGAATGGTCCATTATTCATTGCAAACCCATTGCGAACTTGTCGGGTGTATCTAAGTTCCATCTAGGTAATCTGAGCTTGCCCCTATTGTTCATGGTGGAGGTCTTAATGGTTGAATCTAGGGAATCACTGGTTTGTCATGCACTTTCGTTATTTGACTCCTTAGGTAGTCTGGATCCAAAGGGATAAATAGAAATCATGAATTAGATTCGAGTCGACCTCAAGAGATTTGGAATTCGTCAAGTTTCAATCAGTTCATGAAAAGTCGAGCATGATGAAGGTTTTTCAGGATTTCGAAGACTCCGCGGATTTTCCCAGATTCCTTCATCTTCCCAGAAGTGTGCTCTGAGTTCAGAGTTTTGGGTCATCCGCAGAATTCTGGTTTGGCCAAATTTTTCTGAATTCTCTGCTATGCTTTGTGGAATATAAGAAATTGGATAAAATTGATGAATCTAATGATGAATGCTTAAACATATCTTGCTTTAGCTTGATGAATTTCATTGTTGTATGCTACTTGTGTTCATTTTGGTGTTCCATTGTTGACATTGGTGCTTCATCGGGAGAATCCACCTGGTTCGGAATTTTCTGAAATTCTTTCCAGATTGTTTTTCCCTGGTTAACTTGAAATCTTGAACTTCACAATGTTGATGCTTAATGGCTAATTTAATGGTTTTATCATGATTTTAAGCTAACATTTGGATGAAAATGTTGTCAACATTTAGATTCTCACATTGGTGTTTGATGAATGTAGGTTGGGTCTGGCAGGACGATGGTGGCTGGAGAGGCTAAAGGACACAAAGGGATCATCCATCTCTGAAGCAAAAAAAAATGAAGTTGGACGAAAAGAGTAGGATTCCTAAGGGCAAGATGACATCAATCTGGTTTGAGGTTTCAGATACGAATATGAACACCCTGCTACAAAGGAATAAGGCTATCATGGGATACAGTAACTAGGCACCAACTGGATGATGCAGCGACCTACAGTGCAATCATTAATGAATACCAATCCAACAAGAGAGACTGGGACAATATAGCTGAAGAATAATATTAATGCTATTCAATGGTGAACTAGGGTTTTGCCTATGCCACTTGCAGATAGCTTGCAGAGGACGTTCTTGGTGATGAAGGCCAGAACAGAACAAGGTATGGGCGAAGTGGGGGAAGTAGTTAATGCAAAGCTGCATCGAAAGTTGTGCTTCCTCATCGTTTTGCTTTGCCTATTCTTCACGCGTTTTGGTCTGAGTCATGTGGGAGATCCTGGGCTGATCTGGTTGGTGCCCGTGCATTTAATGCACGTTTGACTTTCTTTTGAATTCTTCTAGGGTCGACTTGTTCTGTGACCGACTTATTGTAAACCCTAACTGGGCTGACATGTCTAGTGGGTTTTATAAATATGGTGTTTCGCCTCTTTTGTAAGAGTTAGAAAAGGTTAGAAAAAAATTTAGCAGATTAGTTAGCAAGCTGGAGGATTCAGAGGGTAGAGAAAATCAAGAAGTAGAGTAGGAGTTAGAAGTTATTTTATTTGGAACAGTCGATGTAATACAAAAAGACTCGAATTGTTGCTATCTTTGAGTGATTCAATACAACTGAAGACCTTGTTTTCTTGCAGGAGGAGGAGGTGATGTATCTTCCTAATTTTCTTAGCATAGATGGAGATAATTTGAAGACATGGGTTTTTGTACACTGGTGATCTTGCCAAATTTGTAAATGTTGCTTATATGTTTCATTAATAGTAGGAGCAGCCATACTTAAACCTACTTTATAGTATGCTCTAGAATGGTATTCATTTTGGGTTAATCATTTGATTTGAAAAGCTTTCAAGGAATGAAATTTTATCTTATGTTTTGTTTGAATGATGATTCGCAATCTATTGTTAAAGTTTTCACTATGAATGAATGAAACTTTGTATCAATTACAGGTTAATTTTATTTTGCAGTTCTAATTTAGGAATTCCTTGGAAGGTAACAAGTCTGATTAGTTGAATGAATCAACATTATTTTCAGTTTGAAAACCTTGATCTATCTTTTTCTGTTTCTTTAAAACCCCCGGTTAAAGTAGGTTTAGATAGATGTTTGATCTTGCAACAATCCAGAAGCTCAAAACCAGCAGGCCCCTTGAATATTATAGCCATATTGACCACTTCGTGAAACAACAATGTAGTGAACCAATATCAAGGACCTTGGGAGGTGATCAGTTTGATTATTGATTGTCTCTTTCAGGAGAGGTGAGATACTTTTACTTTTATCTTACCTACATGTCGTGTGTCAACTTGGCACCTCAATAGAACTAGCGCTAGAAGGAGGACCAGAAGAGAAAACTGGATAACATTGGGTCTTTCTCACTAGAGAGGTCCCATAGAGTTCTTCGATCAACTGAAAACCCACCACCTTTGATAGAACTCGAGACCCCAATGATACACAAGATTCATAGGGCAACCATTCTACCACCCTTGTCAGCTCCACTCACTCCACCAGGCTTTTCACCAATACCCCAGTTGATACCCGTGAATCCACCACCAAATCCACCTCAATTGCCATTACAGCTGGTTTAGTCCATCCAACAGCTGGCTCAACCTCCACCACTGCCACCAATGGAATTTTTTGTGAATAATCCCTCTCCATTGGGGAATATTCCTAGAGGCTTTCATGATATGCCTAAGAATCCTGAAAGATTTTGTCTCAAGTACATTCATGGAAAATCAAGGAGTGTTGAGGATCACATACAAGCTTTTAAGGACACTTGTACCAGAGCCTAGATAGCTCACCATGATGTGGTTTGTAGGTTGTTCTCCTATTCCTTAGGGGATATGGCATACAACTGGTACCTAAATCTTCCACAAGGTTCTATTCTGAGCTGGAAAAATCTGGAGAATGCTTTCATCAATTAGTTTAGAGTTTATGTGGATCCAGCCATTTTGTTCCATCAATTTGCTACCATTAGGAAGGATCCATGTGAATCATTGCCCTTGTTTAATACAAGGTTTCAACGAATGTATAGGAGATTGCAGGACCCCTATCTAGTTGTTGAGAATAGTGCCATTCAGGCATATTTTAGAGTTATAAACCCTTTGCTTGGATTGTTCCTACAAAGGACTTATCAGCCGACAGATATTGATTCTATGTCTAAAGTTTATCATCTAGCCATCAAGTTGCAACAGCAAACTATCTCTCAACAAGGAAACTTGGGAGGACGTTTTCCTTATATGGGGTATCAGATGCCTAACCCAACCCCTTTATTCAATATTGTCCCAGGGATGTCTCCTTCCCATTATGGACCTATTTCTAAGTTGTAGACTCAATCTCTTGTTCCATTCTTTTCCAATGGAGCTCCTAACTTCTCTCAACAATCACAAGCTCATCACAGTCCACATGGTCATCATAATCAAGCTGGAATACCAAATCATGTCGGTCAACCACCTGTTGCTAGGAATGTTGAGAGTGAAAGGATAGTTCAACTCACAAACAAGGTGGAGACCCTAAAGAAAACTTTGTCTCAAGTTACAAATGGCATGGCTCAACTTAAACTGAACCCATCTCAAAAGCAAGGTAATTATGCTAATCAAGGTAATTACCCTAATTAGAATAATAATAATCAGGGTAATTATCAGAACAACAACAATCACAGCCAGAGGAATTATCAAGGCCAAAACTTCCCTAACCAAGGCTATCAAAATCAAAATAGAGGATATAACCAGAGATCTAATAATAACAGACAATGGAATACAGGGCCAAATAATGGTGGGGTTTCTCACAATTATCAAGCTAATGAGGACAGGCCACATACTGCAAATGTGGCTTACCTCAATTTTATGACTAATTAGTGCAGGCTGCATGATACTGCAACTCATTCTGAGGTGAATTGCCTGAAATGGAGAAGGTTGTGAAGATGGCACAGGAAGATGCCCAAATGTTCCAAGGGAATTCAAATAAAGGAGGTTGATCGGTGGATACAGTAATGGCTTATGACCTCTTTGAAGAAGAACCTTCATTCCCAATACAAAATGAGAATGAACCAGAGGAAGATGTGTATGATGCCCAAGCCTTTCAAACAAAGGGAGGACACTTCTTAAGAAACCAGAATAAGGGTCTGTTCACTACATCAACACCACCTAACCACATGGTGCCTCTGAATCAGAGTGCTGATAACAACCCTCCTCCATCGAAGGGTCCACCTAACTTCCCTAGCAAAGGTAATTCATCTGGTGTTTTTAAATATAATGCAAGTTATAACACAGAATTTGATATTGTTTCTGAGATGCAGAAACAGAAAACCTCTTTATCATAATTTGACATCCTAAAATGGTGCCCTTCCCAACAAGATATAGTGCTGAAAGCTTTGGAAGAAGTTGATAAATCAAAAGGGAAAACCAAGGTGGCACCCGCTGCGGACATGAACGCAGCTTTGTTCATAAACAAGGTAAGGACCCCACCATTTCTTTTAAGTTTGAGAATCTGTGGGAAGAATCTGTACAATTGTCTACTAGATTCAGGGGCTTCTGGCAATGTTATGCCATTTTCTGTATGCAAGAAATTGGGATTGAATCTTGTCCAAACAAACAAGAAGGTCATCCAACTTGATAAAACAGAGGTTAATGTAGTTGGAGAATTGAGAAATATACATGTACAAGTAGGGTCTGACCCTAGGATTCAAACCAATATGGATATTTAGGTAGTAGACATTCCTGAGACTTACGGTATGCTTTTGAGCATAGATCTAATGAAGAGTATAGGGGGATATCTCTCCCTTGACTTTTCACATATGTGGCTACCATGGAGGGGAATGCCTACGCAGATTAGGATTGAGAGTGAACCTCACCTCAAACATATCATCAATGAGTATGACTGTCTCAATGAGGTAGCTTATTTTGAAATTGAGATACGGGTTTATAAAAGAGAGGAAATTATGACTCTTTCGGTTCTTGATTCTAATGATTTTTCAATGCAATAATTTCTTGATCCCATGATTAGTGTAAACCAGCAGGTATTGATCAGGAAGTTGCAATAGGATCAGCTGGTCTTAGGGGAAGATATCGATTTGTGGAGTCTTCTACTCCCAAATTGGTGTAGGGTGCACTACCAAAATCATTCGAAATTGACATGTCAACCCTGCATCAATGTTCTAAATCATGTTTGCCAAACTGAAGAAACTAGCCCAAGTCACCTTGAAACCATTTCAGATCACTTCTCATTTGAAGCCAAAAATGCAATAATGTTAACCAAGGATAATATACCTTCAGAGGAAGTCCCTCCTCAAACTGAACTTACCCCAGTCATAATACCGGACCAACATAGTTATGTTGAACAACCCCAGGGTTTGTTTGATACCCCTGCACTCACAAGTATACCAAAACCCAAGGGGTTAATCAAAGATACAGATAACTATTAGAAAGATATCCTAGGATTACATGATATATATGAGCGGGAATTGGATATTGTACCTGATGAACCTATTGAACACCCATTCCCAATATTTGATGCAAAAGATCAAGTGGCCCCACCTATGGTTCATCTTATCCAAGCACCCAAAACAAGCTCAAAGAGATCAACCCCAACTCATAATCAGCTATGGACCCTCACATTTGATGGATCCAAATCTAAACCAAGGTGTGGTGCTAGAATTGAGTTAACCAGCCCAAAAGGGAAAACATTTTTTGCTTCTTACAGGTTACAGTTTGGATGCACTAACAATATAGTAGAATATGAAGCATTAGCTCGGGGACTGATGTTCGCACATCAGAAGAAAGTTACTGCCTTGATGGTTAAAGGAGACTTGAAAGTGATCATCAAGCAAGTATGTAGCCAGTACACATGTCACAATAAAACGCTGGCAGCTTATAGAAATCGGGTGTGGAACCTGATTGAAGACTTTGATGCTTTTGGGATTAGTTTAATCCCTAGAGAGGAGAATCAAATAGTTGATTCATTAGTTGTTGTTGCAGGTACCCTGGAGCCCATGCAAGGCTCCAAGCTCAAGAGATTCTCAGTAAAATTGATATCCACCCCAGTTGTCCCTGATAATGTCGGGAACTTTCAAGTCTTTGACGATGATGGACATATCCTTGCTTTTCTAGCAAGCTCAAATGTTTTTGAAGGAAAAATCATCGATGAGTCTAACATGGATCAAGGAGACTGGAACCCCGAAGACTGCGATACATAAGGTGTCCTCAACTTAAAAATTAATAGCATTCCCAAGGGAATGGTGGCCTTAGAAAGAATTTTTGATTCAGATCCAAGGGCTCAGGAAAAGGAATCAACCGAAGATAAGGGAGGTGAATATGAAACTATTAACTTAGCTAACTTTGGCCCTGAAAGGAATGTTTACATAGGTCAAGGCCTATCTAAAGCAATGGAAAATGCTGGTAAGAACATTACTTGTCAGCAGTACACAACACAATCCTTTTCTAATGACTCTTGGTATGCCAATATTATTTATTTCATGCTCAATAATCGGTGCCCAGAGGGAATGAATACAACTCAGAGGAGAGCACTGAGAATGAAAAGCTCTCATTATATGCTCAAATGAGGATTGTTATACAAAAATAATTTTGAGGGGGTTTATCTACGATGCCTTGATCAACAAGAAGCTAAGCACACAATTGCTGAATTTCATGGGAAACATGGCATGGGTCATGGTTTTATGGATTCTTTAGCACATCAGATCCTCAAATCTGGTTATTATTGGCCATGTGTGTTTAAGGATGATATATTTCAAACTTCTGCATCAAGAGAGTGTCATCCAGCCATGCCATTGCAGCCTATTTATGTGGTAAGGCCATTTTCCCAATGGGAACTTGATTTTATTGGGGTAATTAACCCAAATTCTTCTATAGGAAATAAATTCATTTTGACTACCATGAATTACTGCACGAGATGGAAAGAAGCTATACCTTGCAAGAATAGCACAACGGAGGTAGTAATCAAGTTCCTCACTAAATGCATCACAACTAGGTTTGGAGTACCCTTTGCACTGGTATGTGACAATGGCCCTGCCTTTTCTTCTGTCGAGTTCATTTCATGGGCTTATGATCATAGGATTGTTTTAAAGTATTCTTCAAACTATTATCCGCAAGGAAATGGATTTGCAGAATCAACTAATAAGAATCTCCTCAGAGTAATCAAAAAACTATTAGAGAACAATCCTAGAGACTAGCATACCTAGTTAAGATTTGCATTATGGGCAGATAGGACTAGGATCAAGGTTGCATTGAAGACTTCGTTGTTTAAGCTAGTGTATGGCCAAGAGCCTGTGTTCCCTATTCACTTGCAAATACCTGTCCTAAAATTTATGTAGGAATTTTACTCTAGTGATGATAGGATTGAAGTAAGGTTAGCTGGCTTGATGAAATTAGAAGAGCAGAGAGATGCTACTTTGGAGCAATTATTTTGGCACCAGGTTGTTGTCAAACGTTGGTTTGACAAAAGAGCCAAATTCAAGGCTTTCAGGATATCAGACCTTGACTTACTGTGGGATAAATCCAATGAAAAGAAGGGTGACCACCAAAAGTTTGATAAGCTCTGGTTGGGTCCCTATCAAATTGTTGAAATCCTAGGAGAAAATGCTTTTCGGCTGAGTAGTTTAACAGAACCTGTTCCATTGCTTGTCAATGGACAATTTCTCAAACATTATTTTGGGTCATAAAAGGTTTGGTATTTTGTTGGGTTGTATATATGTAAATAGTTTGTTGTTTTTTGGTTTTGTCTTTTCCTTGTGTTTTTTTTTTCTTTTTGTTCCTTTGTTTTTTTTTGTGGGGACCTTCATTTTATTCAATTGAGTAAGGGGGTTGTTATCTGAAGTGTACTTTGGTTACTAGGAGAGAAGTTGGTTTAGATATTTTCAGGTTTTCTGATTGGATGGTTTTGTTCTAAATTCATTGTTTTATGTCCATTATCAATGAGATTTGTGGAAAGTCATTGAGAACAAGGTGTAAAGTAAGCAATCTTCACTAACTACGATTGAATCTGTCACAAATCATCATAAACATCTCCTTTTGTAATGGTATATTTGTCTTAGGATGATGGTGTTGCAAGATTTGAGTGAAAAATCTGATTCCCCAGATGTTATCAGGTCCATGGTAGTTTTCAACCCAGTACAGATGTTGGACATCTAACGTATTAAGAAGGAATTGAATGAAGTAACTTCAAAAAAAAAACTCAATACTAAATGGGTGATTCCAGTATCTCTACCGAGGCTATGGATTCCTGACTGGCAGTAGAGCAATGATGTGAGAAAACTAGAGGTATCTCCGTCAGAGCTATGGACGCTTGACTGGTAGCGGAGCAATGCCCAGGATATCAGTGCACAACAGTTAAAGGGAATCAACTCATGTAGTTCAAATCCTGCTCATAATTGTTCAAAAGATGAGGAAAATTTTGTAAAAGGGTGATGCACCATCAAGCACACACATAGATTCAGGGGTACCTAGTGTTGATTTACATTTGAGATTCTAGCTCAACCTTGTTTACTGAAACTGACCTAGCTGGAATTGTGATGTCCATAAACCAGGAGTTTTGGGTAACTGAATCCCTCAATTTCTTGAAAATGCTTAAACCATTTTCCCAGCCAAGTCGCTAATTGTTATGCCTTGCATAACCACCCCATTTTAAATTTGATTAAAATGGGACCCCTTCCCCCCCTCTTTTGCTCTAAATTCTAACATCTTTTGGGCATCTGGATTTTATTGCTTTGATTTCTTTCGAGGTCCTTAGTTGTTCATCTCGCCCATCCAAGTCATTCCCCTAGGTTGCATGTTGAAAACTTAAGTTTTAAGGCAAAGTTCAGGTTTTCACCCTGTTTCGGGATTTTTTGACCCATCCAGATTTTCCTGGATTCCATCGTAAACCCGGCAAAGTAATTTCAATGTTGGAAGTTCGGAGTTTCGGGCTCTTCAAAAAATTCCGCTTGGGCCAAATTTTTCCAAATTTCACTTCGTTGTCGGGTTTCCGAATTTTGGGTCGCTGAGACTTACCGGTCACTATGAGTTTCTTAACTCTCTCCGCCCCAGTGGATCTCTCGCCGATGTGTGTTCCCAAACGGTTTACGTGCCTTGCCTTGTTTGTCATTCCTCAGTTTGATTCGGGTGGGGTTTTATGAAGCCCAATTCAATTTGACGTGCTCTGAGTTGGTTGGTGAGTTTTTCCTTTATTTTATTAATCAAGGCTTGCTCAGGAATGGTCCATTATTCATTGCAAACCCACTGCGAACCTTGTCAGGTGTATCTGAGTTCCATCTAGGTAATCTGAGCTTGCCCCTATTGTTCATGGCGGAGGTCTTAAGGGTTTAATCTATGGCATCACTGGTTTGTCATGCACTTTCGTTATTTGACTCCTCAGGTTGTCTGGATCCAAAGGGATAAATAGAAATCATGAATTAGATTCGAGTTGACCTCAAGAGATTTGAAATTAATCGAGTTTCAATCACTTCATGAAAAGTCGAGCGTGATGAAGGTTTTTTGAGATTTCGAAGACTCCATGGATTTTCCATGTCTCTGGATTTTCCCGGATTCCTTCATCTTCCCAGAAGTGTGCTCTGAGTTTGGAGTTTTGGGTTATCCGCAGAATTCTGGTCCGGCCGGATTTTTCTAAATTCTCTGCTATGCTTTGTGGAATTTAAGAAATTGGATAAAATTGATGAATCTAATGATGAATGCTTAAACATACCTTGCTTTAGCTTGATGAATTTCACTGTTGTATGTTGCTTGTGTTCATTTTGGTGATCCATTGTTGACATTGGTGCTTCATTGGGAGAATCTGCCTGGTTCAGAATTTTCCAAAATTCTTTCCAAATTGTCTTTCCTCGATTAACTTGAAATCCTGAACGTCACAGTGTTGATGTTTAATGGCTAATTTAATGGTTTTATCATGATTTTAAGCTAACACTTGGATTAAAATGTTGTCAACATTTGGATTCTCACATTGGTGTTTGATGAATGTAGGTTGGGTCTGGCAGGACGATGGTGGCTAGAGAGGCTAAAGGACACAAAGGGATAATCCATCTCTGAAGCAGAAAAAAAATGAAGCTGGATGAAAAGAGTAGGATTCCTGAGGGAAAGATGACATCAGTCTGGTTTGAGGTTTCAAATATTAATATGAACACCCTACTACAAAGGACTAAGGCTATCATGGGATACAGTAACTGGGCACCAACTGGATGATGCAGCGACCTACAGTGCAATCATTAATGAATACCAATCCAACAAGAGAAACTGGGACAATATGATGGGGCAACTGAAGAATAATATTAATGCTATTCAATGGTGAACTAGGGTTTCGCCTATGCCACTTGCGGATAGCTTGCAGAGGATGTTCTTGGTGACGAAAGCCAGAATGGAACAAGGTATGGAAGAAGTGGGGGAAGCAGTTAATGCAAAGTTGCATCAAAATTCATGCTTCCTCATTATTTCGCTTTGCCTCTTCTTCACGCGTTTTGGTCTGAGTCATGTGGGAGATCCTGGGCCGATCTGGTTGGTTCACGTGCATTTAATGCATGTTTGACTTTGTTTCGAATTCTTCTAGGGTCGACTTGTTATGTGACTGACTTATTGTAAACCCTAATTGGGCTGACACATCTAGCGAGTTTTATGAATATGGCATTTCACCTCTTTTGTAAGAGTTAGAAAAGGTTAGAAAAAAATTTAGCAGATTAGTTAGCAAGCTGGAGGATTTAGAGGGTAGAGAAAATCAAGAAGTAGAGTAGGAGTTAGAAGTTATTTTATTCAGAGCAGTTGTTGTAATACAAAAAGACTCGAATTGTTGCTATCTTTGGGTGATTCAATACAACTGAAGACCTTGTGTTCTTGCAGGAGGAGGAGGTGATGTACCTTCTTGATTTTCTTAGCATAGATGGAGATAATTTGAAGACATGGGTTTCTGTACACTGGTGATATTGCCAAATTTGTAAATGTTGCTTATTTGTTTCATTGACAGTAGGAGCAGCCAGACTTAAACCTACTTTATATTATGCTCTAGAATGGTATTCATTTTGGGTTAATCATTTGAATTGAAAAGCTTTCAAGGAATGAAATTTTATCTTATGTTTTGTTTGAATGATGATTTGCAATCTACTGCTAAAGTTTGCACTATGAATGAATGAAACTTTGTATCAATTACAGGTTAATTTTATTTTGTAGTTCTAGTTTAGGAATTCCTTGGAAGGTAACAAGTCTGATTAGTTGAATGAATCAACATTCTTTTCAGTTTGAAAACCTTGATCTATCTTTTTCTATTTCTTTAAAACCCCAGGTTAAAGTAGGTTTAGATAGATGTTTGATCTTGCAACAATCCAGAAGCTCAAAACCAACAGGCCCGATGAATATTACAACCATATTGACCACTTCGTGAAACAGCAACGTTGTGAACCAACATCAAGGACCTTGGGAGGTGATCAATTTGATTATTGATTGTCTCTTTCAGGAGAGGTGAGATACTTTTACTTTTATCTTACCTGCATGTTGTGTGTCAACTTGGCACCTCAACAGGTTCTTTGACTTGTACACCAAGACCTCTCATAGCACTTACCAACTCATCAACTCTTTGCATGTAGGTTGTAATCGTTTCATCTTCAGAAATTCACAAGGTCTCACATTGTGCCTTCAGATTCTATAACTTTGCTTGTTTAACCTTTTCATATCCTTCATAAATACTCTCAAGCTTATCCCAAACTTTTTTAGTAGTCTTAAGATTCATAACTTTAACCAATTTAGAATTTGAAAGACTGCTCATAAGAATAAAGCTTGCCTTACCATTTATTTCATGTGCCTTGATCTCATCACTTGTGCTTGGACCATTCGGAGGTGTAACATATTGATTCTTTATTTCCTTTTCAATTTCAAATCCATAAGATTCCAAATATACTTCCATCTTTGTCTTCCAGAATGCATAATCATTTCCATCAAATCTAGGGAAATCAATATGTTTCACCATCTCAAATCTACCTCACATAGTTAAAATATTTTCCAAGGAACCTCCCTCTTATATCAATTTTTGAATGAACAAGACAATTGAGAGGGGGGTGAATCAAATGTAGCAAATTAAAACATCAAAACCCTAAACAGTCAACAAATCCACAAACATTCATTAAGCCCTTATTTTGTCAAAGTGTTTAATCATGAAATGCAGATAACAAAACTGAAATAACAACACCATGCATAAGAGAACACTAGATTTATGTGGAAAACCAAATGAGGGAAAAACCAAGGTAAGGATTAGCTCACAATATAAGTAATTGCAAAACTAGTGCAAGAGCTCGCTGCCATAATAGGACACACTATCCAAAAAGGCTCACAGCCAAGGCTCATTGCCATAGAAAGAAATATAAGAAGATAGAAGATAAATGTTACACAAAGAACAACTTCTCAATGGAACAAGTAATCCACCATAAATGCTCCAACAGCTTTGTAGCCTTGTTTGAAAGAATGCAGACACCATCTCACTACATTCAAAAGTCCAACACTTTGAAGTTTGCATTGCTCTGCTCAAATTCACATCACACACATCACTCAAATTGATCTTGCATCTATCTTGATTCTCTCTTACATCTCACAACAACTCCCCTCTTATTTATATCAATCTCAACATTGAAAACTTTCTCCATGGTCGGCAACACACGCTTCACTTTTGTAATTTCAAATTAGGTTGGAACTAAACATTCCTGCAGTGGATAGGAGTGAAAGTGGACCAAAGTAACACTTAACTTGGACCCAAATTAAATCTCACATGCCACGCTACACCTTCATTAATACGAAACATCTTCAAATGTAGTGTAAACACCAAGTCGGTCGTTACCCGTGAAAACACATTAAACATTAAGTAGATGCTTCCTTAAATCAATCTAAACCTTTCAAACAACAAAATTCACTTGAACATGATCCAAGAACATCCTAAGAACCAACAAATTTGCAAAAAATCTCATCTGAAGATTATAATCATACTGTTTATCCAAAAAACACTACCAAATATTGTAACACTCTATAATTCAAAAATATCTTCTTCTGATGTGCCTAACTAGGAATCCTCTTGACATAGACAAGAGAACAACACCATTAACTCTCCTTCAGAACCACAAGTCCTAAAAAGCAACTACAGAGAAATGTGGAGCAAATACATTTCTCCTAGATACCTCTGTACAACACTGCAAAACTAGTTCACATACTGGTGAACACAACTTTCTTTGACCAGCGATCCAGAAGCCCAAATTCTGGATATAGAAACTCTAAACAACGCTAACCAACATATCCAAACTACAAAAATAGATCTTCAACCTAGAAGAAATGCAAAGCAAAACCAGAACACCTCTACAACACCCTGTTTTCCTCTTTTCACAATTTTCTCAACATCCTCAACAGCTTCATCATGCAACAAACTTCCTCAATATATAGTTGACATCAATGACAACACCAACCAGTATACATCCTATTAACATCAATGAAAACACCTTCATACTTGCAACAATGTCTTCCTTCTCCGTTCTTGTTAATGACTCCCCCTCGCCTACCTTCTCTACAGGATGATAACTCAAGCAATGGGATCCTCTTTCCTCTTATCTATTTATTTTGATGGCTAAAGGTTTTGGGAGGTTGTTGAAACAACACAGAGATAGAGGATTCATTTGTGGCTAGCATTGGGCGCAGGGTTTGGAGGCACAGAATCATATCCATTTTGTTGGTGACATCAATCTCATGAGCGTTGTCGGGATTGAGGAGGCAGTTAACTTCAAGAAAGCTCTGGATGTTTATTTAGCTATGTCTTTCCAACGTATAAATGAGGGTAAGTCTTAGATTCTTTTCTTCAATTCTCTTGAATTGATCTAGCGCAAAATAGCCAACATTCTCCATTTTCATATTGGTAAACTTCACCTAGAGTATTTGGGGATTCCCCTTTGTGTTGGAAATTTGAAGAAGAATGATTGGCAAAAAGTATTGGATAAATATTGGTCTAAGGTCAACCACTAGACCTTTAGATGGTTATCTTTGGCTAGTAGGGTGACTCTTGTGTTTTATGTTCTCCAGGTTCTCCCTTTGTAAGGTTCATGGTGTTATCTACTCCTAAGAGTGTGCTCAAGGAGCTTGATTCTCTTACTAGGAAACTTTTATGGTTAGAAACTCCTTACATTAGGAAATGGAGTTTGGTGAGTTGGAATCAAGTTTGTAGACCAAAGGAGAATGGTGGCCTTGGACTTAGGCAGTCGAAGCAAAATAGTCTTGCTTTGGTTGCTAAACTATATTGGAGGTGGTATAAATTTCCAGAGCAGCCATGGGCACATATTCTAAACTATAAATACTTGGGAGGGATGGGTAGTGAGGATATTCCATGAATGGATTTATCTGGTAAAGTTTTTAAGATTTGGAGCACTATTAAGAGGGGCTTGACTCTCATTAAGGAGGGTCTTTTCTAGATCATTCAGAAAGGGGAGAAAGCTATTTTTTGGATTGATTCTTGGGATGGTCATCCTCTAATTCTATCATATTTCCCTCATCTATGACCTTTAAGTGATATTTTTGTGGTTACAGGGTGGTCCAAGGTGAGCAGTTTCAAATGTTCTTCTTATTTGGGAGGTGCTAGAGTTTATCAGTGGTGAAATCCTAATAGTTGGTCGAATGGTGGTTCTCATGAGGAACAAAGTTTGTTGGCATCTATTATGGCTGAGAGGCCTTGTTGTTCTTTAAAGGATAGTGATTTGTTGGCTTGGGGTCATGAATCGAAGGGTATCTACTCTATTTCTCAAGGGTATGTTGCTTTGGTGTCTCACCAGGCTGAGGTGAGACCTTATCCTTGGTGAAAACACATTTGGAACAAGGATGGTTGGCCCAAGTGTAATATGTTCTTATGGTTGTTGATTCATAACAAGTGCCTCACAAGGGAGAATATTAGGAAATGAGGTTTCTATGGGTCTTCTCTCTATTTTATATGCAGATGCAGTAAAGAAAGTACTACTCACCTATTTTTCCAATGTACTTTTTCTCTAGAAATTTGGAGACTTTGGTGGAAAACTTGGAGAAGACTATTCAGGTTTGCTTTATCTTTGCTAGGATTTTGGGAGAATTTGGGTCATCCTCTAGCATTTTCATCTTGGGTTGCTTGGGAGTTGGGACCTTCTATTATTTTCTGGCAGATTTGATTAGAGAGGAATCAATGCATTTTATATGAGTGTCATCTGAGAGCTTTGCAGGTTTGGTACAAGGTGTAGAGTATTTTGAAATAAACTATCTCATCTAAATTTGACTTAGGAGAGTCTATCTCTTCATTAGACATGTAGATAGCTTCTAACCTTAAGCTTTCTTCTTCCCTAATCCCCTAGGGGAATAGGGGAAGCAATCCAAAACCTTTTAAGAAAGTGAATAGAGAGGGGAGGTGGTTTCCCCCTCCTGCAGGGATTCTCAAAATTAACACTGATGGTTTTGCTCAAGGAAATCCCAAAGAAACTAGGATCAGAGGAGTGGATAGTGATATTAGCAGGACCATGCAGTTCTTCTCCATTCACATGGGTGTGCAGTCTAACAATCGGATGGAGGCTTGTGTTATTCTTAAGGCTTTAAAGAGAGCATATGATTTTAGTTGGAGGAATGTGATTTGTGAGACTGATTCTATGATTTTCGTCTCTCTTCTTAATAAGAGAAATTTTCAGAATTCTTCGTGGAGAGGGGTTTTAATTGTGAAGAAAAAATTTCATCTTGCTTTGAATTTTAAAACCATCTTGTTTATTCACATTCTCAGAGAATGGAACAGGGTTGTGGATTTCCTTGTTAAATGGGCCTCTAAAGGTATGAGGACATGGAATGTGGCTGAATGGAGATAGTTGGACCTAGATAAAAGCAACACTTTGTGTAGATATCTTTAAGAGAATCAAAAGGTGTAGCCTTGTGTTATGGCCGAATGATATCTTTTGGCGTTGGTTGGTCTCTTGTGCATCTTTGTATGGTTTTGTTTTGGAGTTTGGGGGTAGTATGTATTTTGATGACTCTGGTCATATTGGTCTCTTGTTGTACTTGGTTGCTCTTTATTGAATAAAAAAAATTCACCCCTTTTTATTAAATGATTAATATTATGTAAATATAATTAAAATAATTTCATTTAAAAATAATAATGATGAAGAGTTAGGTGAGGGTTAAGTTTATTATTATAATTATAATTATATATATTTTTTAATTAAATTAGGATTAGAGTTATAATTAATTAGAATATTTTTAATTAATTTAAGTAAAATGTGATTTATTATAACTAAAATTATATAGATTATTGTAATTATTTAATTTTAGGGTTAGAATGTATACAAAATATAATTCTAACTTATTAATTAATATTTAAAAATTTAAAATAATTATAAAATAAATATAAATATTTTAATCAATTAGTCCTAATTAAATAATTATTAATTAGGGTTATTATAATTAACTTAATTAATTACAACCCTAATTTTATAATCATTAATTGTGATTACTATAATTCTAAAATCATTATAGTTATGGTTAATGTCAGAACTAAGGTTAGGCTTAGAATTAAAGTTAGAAACTATAGACACTAAAAAATGTCCTAATCGATATTATACACTTGAAACAGATTTACTAACATCATTTCCTCTTTAACCCATCATCTTTTTCGCTTAATTGATTTAATTAGCCTAGCTAATTAATTAATTGCATCATTTTCATCTATTGGCCTAATTAATTAAATCAGGTTAATTCATCTCTTTTCGCACTAACACTTCATCTAATTAAATTAAATAAATCAAAATATTTAATTTAATTCCCTAAGTCATCTTATTTAATTAAATAACTCAAAGTTATTTAATTAAATATCACTTCCACCCCTCCCCTATTTATTAAATCATCTAATTTAATAAATATCTCTTTAATTCTTTGAACTCCCTAATTGCATAAATTAAACCTTATTTAATAAACAATTAAACTAATTTTCCTCTAAGCAAAGGAAATATTCCCATGGAATATTCTTTATCCCCTTTTTGCACAATTAAAACTTTGTTTTAATTTGTAAATTACCTTTTTACTCACCCAAAGGAATATTCTCTCTCCTCCAATCAACTCACTTGGCTTCTTGAACAAGCTAAACCTTCAACCTCTTGAGCAAGTTACCTTTGACCTGTGTGAGCAGGTCAAAAGTGTGTTTGTTTGAGGCAAGTGTGAGCCCTTGATTAACTTTTATCATGCATTCTCATTCATTGATGAGAATCCATAATCCATGCATCTCATCCCTTCCATCTTGAACCATTGATTAAGCTTTTTGATCTCAACCATTCATTCCTCATTTGCTCTCCTATAAATAGATAACTATTTGGAGACAAATGGATCCATCTTTCAATTGCAAACTTATGTTTTTGAATTCAATTGCATCCATATTCTCATTTTACTCACTTTTTAGCTCATTTTAGTTTATTTTCATTGCATAATAGCTTAGAGCATTCATTAATGGCTTCCATGCATCCATCTTAGTTTGCATATGAATTAGGGTTTTCATCTTTTAGCATAATTTTAGCTTAGATTAGCTTAGCAATAGCATAATTAGATCATTTGTAGCATAAAATCATGGTAAATTAGCTTGCATCATGTTCATTTTTAGCATAATCTAGGTTTTCATACATCAATCGTAATGGTTTCATCGATTATCTTCTATAGAATCGACTAAAACAGGATCACTAGTCACGGGATTGGGAAAGGGTCATCATTTCACATAAACACAACACCAATTCCAAAATAGGATAAGTTTCAGATGGGCTAGGTTAGGAATTTAACTATTTTTGTGTAGTTTGTAGCTTTCATTTTCAATTAGATACTTAGTTTATATTTCCATTTCAAATTATCTTGTTTGTAGATGTAGGTATGTTTGGCAAAGTTATGCTTTGATTCATCATGAGTCAAGTGTAACAAAGCCTCACCGACATTTCCCACGTCTCACATTCTAGTGCTAGAAGGAGGGAAAACTAATAATCTAATCATTTTTAGCTTGAATTTCATTTTATGTTGTTTTGCAGGTTGCAGCGACGCTCAAATCACAAACAGTGATGCTACCATATAGCGACGCCCTGTCAATTTAAAACACCGACATGTGTTTAATATGTTGACACTGATTTAAATATGGCGATGCATATTTAATCTAGAGGTATTGAAAAGTTTAAACGGCGATGCTCAAACTCACTAGTCTGACACTTTCAAATTCCAAACAACAACGCTACCATTATCAGCAACACCCATCAAAATACTGACGCTATCGTGCTCATTGTTCTTGTTGCATAGTGATGCCCATTTTCACCAGAGTGACGCCCAAATCTCAAACTACGACACTATCATGTTTAGCAACGCCCTGCCAAGGTAAGAAATTTTATGTTTTTTTTGACATGTGACTTAATTATTTAGTTTATCTAATCACTGATACATGCTTGACTATGTTTTGGTTGTTATTCTAACAAGGTTTTGCAGGATTTAAGGACATGGAGCGAAAGTGAAGAAAGTCTTATATCTAAAAATTCTATAATTGTAACAAGTGTTTGACGCTTTGGGGCAATTATAACCCAATTCCATGCTTTCTACTTTCTGCTTTAGGAAACGCACTAGAGTTTAATTTGGTTTAAAATGAATTCTCAAAGTTGGATAAAATTGAACCCTCACATCACATCTTTCAATTTGGCTTAAAATTGAACAAGGAAAATTTCATCTTTCAATTGGTGCTTAAAATGAACTCATCATTACTTTGAAAGGTTAAAATTGACAACTGTTTGCTATGTTTTGTGATTTTCAACATTGTTGGTGAATGCGTATGCAATTCTCTCATGCCATTTGGAAACTTTGAGAAATATAAACATTCTCTAACACTTTGCAAAATCACCCACATCTTTCAATTGGATTTAAAATTGAACAGCCATGCTAGTGTGAGAAAGAGACATTGTGTGTGCTCCCTCCTTGTGCTTTACGTGAACTGGGTGGTCGAACTACAAGTGTACTCCCTCGCTTTTGTTATCTTTAGAGGGACCTGCCTAAGACCAATTCGAAGGTGAATCCAACCAGTTTTTCAAAATATTTGTTGGTGCAAGAATGGTCATTCTAAAGCCGCCCCACATCTATACTATTCAATTGTAGAAACAAAAAAAGTCTTTTTAATCTCTGGATTTTAAGGATTTTGAGATTTGGTGGTCTCAAGAAGTGTGTGTCATGGAGGGGAGCTAGTGTCACCAAATCTCTAACTGTTCACATTGTCTAGTGTTTGGAGAAACCCTAGTGGGGACTCAACAAATATAGCCATTTCTATCCCATCGCAACAACCATCATCTCCTGCAAGACCATATGAGATCGAAGACATCACAAACAACCCATTTGAGCTTACTAGGGAAGAACTTCTAGAACATCGAGCCTTTGAAAGTGTAGCTCCTATCTCCCCAATGTTTGTAGCACAAAGTTTAACACAAGATTTCACAACTCCATCACAAGGGCTAAGTCAAAATTACATACCTAGTCTTGCAACCAACCTTGCTAAAGATTTTGGTCACACCTCACCATTTGAAAATGGTACACTTGTGGGTACCCTTGAAACTAATCTTCCACCTCTCACCACCACTTGGACACCTACCTTTGGTGCTCCTCCTGTTCCTGAAGCTCCAAAATAGCTACACACTCTGCTTGAACTTCATTATTCCACCACCACTTTGACATTTCAAGGACACCTAAGTCTTCATCCACACCTATGAGTACCACAAGTGTGCCTACCATCACACAAATCAATATAGACCAAGTATCTCAAAACAGCACACAAGGGCATGTCAATACTATATCACATAATCAACCCTCAACGCAAGTAGTGACATCTTTATCCAACCCTCTAGTGGGTTCACCCATTCCATCTACCATTTCCACATCATCCACTATCAATCCACCTCAAAAAAATCCCTTGGTTATGAGTTCTATCAATCCCAAGAGTACCTTGATCACAAATCCTTTGTTCACATCTTTTGCACAAGGCAATCCTCAAAACATAGGACAAGGGAATCTTTTCAATCAATGGACTTAGGGTCCTAGTGTGTCACATTTCCATTGCAAAATTTAATGACATCATCTTTTCCCATAGTCCCCTTTACTACGCCAAATCAATTAAGACCTCAAACATACATTCATCCACCTCATTCTACCATATTACAAGGAATGTTAAACCAAGGGAACCCTCCACCCCTCACCAACAATTTGCTACCCACTCAAAACATCAATATCCATAATCCTTCATAGATGTCTCAACAACCACCTAATCCCACATTTTAAACACATTCCTTAGCTCTATAGCAAGCACAAAAAGCCTATCAATAAGTTGTACAAAAACAACAACAATAGCAAGTAGCCTTAGCACAACAATAGCAACAAGAGCAAGCAGCCTTAGCACAACAACAACAAGCAGCTATCACACAACAAGCAGCCTTAGCAGCACAACAAGTCATGCAACAGCAACATCAAGCACAAAAAGTAGCTTTATTAGCACAACAACAACGTCAAGCACAAAAAGTAGCTTTATTAGCACAACAACAACATCAAGCCCAACAACAAGCCCTAGTGGTGCAACAACAATAGCAAGCCTTACTAGCTCAACAATACACCCAACAATAGCAACAAGGTTCCTATTATCCTCATTTCAACATCGTCAATCCAAATGCATCAAGAACATATTTATCATTTTCACAAAATCTCACACCTTCATACACCCCGTATAACTCATCTGTCATCCCACCATATGTTCCTCCACCTAATCTACAAGATGATCTAGCATCACAATTAAAAACACTCTCACAAGAAATGCAGGACCTTCGCATGGGCAAGACAAAGAAACCTCATACACAGAACTTTTTTCCTTACCCATTTGATTGAAACAGAGCACTGATACCATTCCCTCCTGGTTTTGAAATCCCCAAGTTTGACAAATACAAAGGGAGAGGAAGTCTTGTTGACCATATCAAAGAATTTAACGTCATGTGCATGGAAGTGGCTTACAATGATTCATATATAATGTGCCTCTTCCCTCGAAGTTTAATAGGTAATGTTATGGATTGGTTTTCTCATTTTCCTCCTGATATCAAAAAATTTCAAGAAATCACTGATAAATTCATCGATCACTTCTCCTTCAATCTTGACATGGACGTTAGTCTAGAAGATTTGTACACTCTTAAAAAAAATCAAGGAGAAACCTTCACTAATTTCTTACAACAATGGATACAAAGAGCTAGTAAAAGCAAGGGGCCTCTTCCTGGCGAACAACAAGTGGGAATCATTATAGCCAACCTGGATCCAAATCTATCATTCCACTTGAAAATGTAATGCATCACATCATATGACGAACTTGTTCTGAGAGCCCTCAACATTGAAAGAGCCCTAATCTCACAAGGAAATACTCAGGATTACAAAGACAACCGTCCTTCAACCAGTTTGAATGAGAAACCTTGTGTATGGGCTAAGAACAAAAATGTAACAAATGATGGTGTGGTAGATGCTAAGGTTATACTAAGTGCTCCTAGGCCCAATAACAATCAAGTTGCTAACATCCAACCAACTATGCAACAAACGGTACCACCTTAGAACAATGAAATTAGTAACACCAACATGCAACAAAGGCAAACCGGTAATAGGAACAACTATCCCAAATGCAAGTACACACAATTATCGGAACCCATCAAGACAATCATGAAGAAACTGGTAGATTCAAATCTAATAACATTCCTAACTTTGAAAACTACCAAGAACCGCAAGAGAAGCCATTCTAGTACGAGTGTGATCTCTGTGACTTTCATAAAATAGAAAATTGCATGAAACTCAATAATATCATCCAAGATCTCATAGAGAACAATACCATATCTATTGAGGTACCAACTAGGAACCAAGATCTCAAGATATATAAGACACCTATGTCGGATCATAACAAATCAAAGAACAAAAAAGCGAAGGATTACATTGATGTACATCATACTTATTCCAATGTAGTGGCCTCCTACGATAGCATTATCACTATTGTCACCATCAAATGAGCTAGTACGAAATGTGGAGTCACCACACAATGTGGCAAAATAATCATTCAAGGAGTTGTCTCATCTTAATCTAGGATATAGCCTACTTTTCCCATATCTAATCTTAGCAAGTACAATCTTCTAGATCAGCTTAAATAGACACCTACACAAATTTCAATCTTAGAACTCTTAAGGTTATCCCCTACACATAGGGAAATACTAGAAAAAGCCTTGTTTGAGTCATTTGTTCCCTAGAACATTGATATAGATCAATTTCAAGTTATGGTAGGGCATATCGCCAACCATCTTCTCACCTTCTCCAAGCAAGATTTATCACCACAACCATCTCATAACTGTTCTTTACACCTTGAGGTTGTCATTCATAAAAACAAGGTCAAAAGAGTCTTGGTAGATGGAGGTACTAGTCTAAACATTTATACCCTGCAGTTGATCAAGAATCTAGGCTATTCAGAAGATACTATTGAGAAGACAAAGAGTACTATCATCAGAGCATATGACGACCAAGAACAGGTATCACAAGGAATCATTGCACTTCCAATCCAAGTGGGACCTCTTATTGCAGAAACTACATGCCAAGTACTTGATCCTGATCTTCTCTATAACATACTACTTGGCCGACCCTGGATCCATGCTCTGAAAGTTGTAGCCTCAACCTATCATTAGTGTGTGAAGTTTCCTTTTGAAGGCAAAGAAATCACTTTCCATGGAGATCCTGAGCCTTTCTACTACTGCAAAATTCTTGAGGCCAAGTTTTATAAAATCCCACAAATACCCAAAAAATATGAAGGACCTACACCATCAAGCTCATTTATTGACTCATCATCCCTAGCCTCTACCTCAGCATCAAAAATACCCATCGTGAAAAGCATACCTGACGTCAAAGTAGTGATCCAAGATGATGGTTGTGGAAGCTAAAAACTATTGAAGGACACCTCTGTCTTATGAGAATTACCAATTTCTCCTCAATCTCATGGGAAACCTACATCTAGCACCAAAGAACCAAAAACAATCAAGATGGAAGCTACTGCCTTCACCAAGTGGGGAGACCTGAATCAAGAAGACGTCAATGAGAAATGTGTCTCTAAACTCCTCTATCAAGATGAACAACACGTTCTTGTTCTTCCCATGGAAGATGACAACAAAGGCCTACAACTAATGCAAAGCATGGCATATAGAAAGAATGGGAAGCTAGGGAAAAATGACAATGGTTTACTAGAACCCATCGTTCCTAAGAAATAAATAAAAAATCTTGGCTTAGGTTGTACTACTAGCAAGGTCACACTTATTGGAAAAGGTATTTCTGCTAAATGAGTTGAGACTTCCTATTGGTCACCTACATCACATGATACAACCTTGGATGACTTTCCCCTTGATGTTGCTAACCTATTTGAGAACAACACCCTCTTTATGATATTTGTAACATCATTTGTCTCAAACAACCAACCAACTGAAATACATCTAGTATACCCACAACTCATTGACATGGACCAACAAGGACCACCAATTCTAGATTTATTCAAAAATGATGAAGTGATCTCATAATTCATGGGACTTCAAGACAACTTATCATGGGTAGATCACAAAGCAGGCTTTGACATAGAGCTTAATACAGGGGCATACTATGGGGAGACAATTGAATCCTTTAGTCGCAAAATAAATGAAATGTAACTAACATGTAGATCCTTGAGTGAAAACCACCTAGTGGCACTCTTTGGTCCCAAAATAATAAAAACATAGGATGCATCCAACAATGAAAACCTCTTTGAGGTGCCCAAGGATGAGGGATTCAATCTCCCCCTTAGTGCAATGCATCTAGAGAAGTCAGCAGTACTAGTAGAAAAGGCTACTCTAATCAATGTGGGAACAGAAGCACCTAAGATTACTTTTTTATGTTGAATCCTTATTGGACAAAGAACAGAAGAACCTAACTATGTTCCTTAAAGAAAGAAGAGATAAATTTGCATGGTCATACACAGATATGCTAGGCCTTGATCCAAAAGTGGTTGTACATCACTTAGCAATTTCTCCTGACGTCAAACTAGTCAAGCAGAAATTAAGGAAGATGCACCCTCAAATAGCATTCTTGGTTAAACTAGAACTACAAAAGCTTCTTGACGTTGGATTCATCTGACCAATAGATTATCTTGAGTGGGTTTCAAACCTGGTACCAGTCTCAAAACCCACTGGGGGCACTAGAATTTGTACTAATTTTAGAGATCTGAACAAGGCATACCCAAAGGATGATTTCCCTCTTCCCAACATCGATCTCATTGTGGATTTAACAACTGGGCATGAAATGTTGTCACTCATGGATGGCTTTTCAGGCTACAATCAAATCATAATCGCCAAAGAGGATCAACATAAAAACTGCCTTTACTTGTCCATGGGGAACCTACTACTGGAATGTAATGCCATTTGGGTTAAAGAATGTAAGAGCAACCTATCAAAGGGCAATGACCCTCATCTTTCACGACATGATCCATAAAACAGTTGAAGACTATGTGGATGATATTTTGGAAAAAGAAAAAAAAGAGAAGTGAGCACATACAAGTCCTAGGACCTATCTTTGATAGGCTTGAAGAATACAAGGTATGACTAAATCCAAAAAAGTGTGTGTTCAGGATCACACTAAGGAAACTTCTTGGCTTTATCATTTCACAAAGAGGGATAGAAATTGATCCAGCAAAGGTAAAATTTATCTTAGACATGGAACCACCATTGACATTGAAGTAGATGAGGGGATTGCAATGAAGATTGCAATCCATCAAAATATTCATAGCCCAACTATCGGATAAAATTCATCCCTTTTCACATCTTCATAAAGGGATAACCTACAATTGGGATGACAAATGTGATAAAGCTTTCCAATAGATCAAGGATTATCTACTAACACCTCTGGTGCTCGTGCCACTGATACCAAACAAGCCACTAATCCTGTACATCTCAGCAACACCAGCAGCACTAGGAGCTCTTTTAGCACAAAATGATGAAAACAGAAAGAAAAGAGCCATTTACTACATCAGAAAAACCTTGGTAGGCTATGAGATGAACTATTCACCCATTGAGAAAGTGTTCCTAGTAGTAGTTTTCACTTCACAAAATTTCAGGCACTACATGTTGTCACACCAAATCAAGCTCATCGCAAAGATTGGTCCATTAAAATATTTTTTGTCTAAAGCAACTCTCACAGGACGAATGGCTAAATGGGTAATGATCTTGACAAAGTTTGACATAGAGTATGTGAAGCACAAGGAAATCAAAGGACAAGTGATTGTAGACCAGCTAGTAAAAGAACCCATCTATGATGAGAACCCTTCAATATATGAATTCCCTGACGAATCGGTGTTCCTTATTAATCTCGCGGCTCATTGGAAGATGTACTTCGATGGATTGTTCACCCAACATGGATCAGGAGCAAGCAGTATTTTCGTCACCCCCCAAGGTGATTGCATCCAAAATTCATATAGGCTATCATTTCTATGTACCAATAACATTGTTGAGTATGAATCCTTGATCACAAGTCTCAGGATAGCAGTTCAGTGGTAGATTCAAGAGATGAAAGTCTATGGAGACTCACAGTTGGTTATCAACCAAGTCAATGACGACTATCAAACTAAAGATGACAAGCTCACTCCTTACAAGAAGATGGTGGAGAATCTCAAAGATATTTTTATAGACATAACTTTTGAGTAGATTCCTTGCATGAACAATAGAGCAGCAGATGCCATGGCAACAATCAAATCATTACTAGACATGTCGAACAACATTCTCCAATGTGAATTCTTGGTAGAATAGCTTCTCGTACCAACTTTCGAAATCCCTGATTCTGAATTTGTGTGTGTCATTTTTGGTCTTGGATCCCCGTGGTACCATGACATCTTTACTTACCTTAACAGAGAAACCCTTCCATCTAATATCACCTTGAACCTTAAAAAGACCTTTGTGAAAAAGGCATCCCGATTCATGATCCTAGGTGATACCCTTTACCGTTGAAGCATCAAAGGGACATTACTATGATGACTTAACCAAGAGGAAGCCTTAACTACTTTAACAAAACTACACGATGGTATATGTGGGTCCCATTCTAGCGGTATGACATTAGCTAAGAAACTATTGAGGATGGGATACTATTGGCCAACCATGGAAAAATAAGCTCATCAGTATGTGTGGAAATGTATCCAGTGTCAACAGGATGGGGATCTGATTCATGCTCCAACTCAAGAATTGCAACCAATGATCACACCATGGCCTTTTTCGCAATGGGGAATTGACCTTATCAGAAAAATCACTCCAACCTCATCCAATGGCCATAAGTTTATCATAACTACCACTAAGTACTTTACTAAGTGGGTTGAATCCATTCCTATGACCTACATAATAAGGAAGTAGATAGCCAAGTTTATCCTGAATTACCTAATTTTCAGTTATGGTGTTCCATAAACCCTCATCTCAGACAATGGAACACCATTCAAGAATTAGGATGTAAAGGAGTTGTTCCAAAAATTCAATATCCAACATCAATTCTCTACCACGTACTATCCCCAAGACAACATGGCCAAGCAGAAGCAACGAACAAAACTATCCTAAAAATCCTAAAGAAAACAGTTAATGAAGCTAGTCGTGACTGGCATATGCAGCTAAATCCCGCTCTTTGGGCTTATCAAACCAATATTTGCACGCCTATAGGTGCAACCCCTTTCTCCTTGGTTTATGGATTAGAAGCCATCTTGCCTATTGAGATTGAGCTCCCATCATTGTGAGTGTCACTAAAGAATCTGATAATTGAGGAACAATATAGAGTGTCTCAACTAAATGAGCTAGAATTCCTGGATGAACGTCGTTTTAACGCCCTTAATCACTTGCAAGTATATCAAAATCGACTGAAATAGAGCTATAACAAGATAATCAAATGTTGGTTGTTCCAAGTAGGTGATCTTTTCTTAAAGAAAAATCAGAAGAACCTTCTAGATCAAGACAACAAAAGAAAGTTTGAGCCTAATTGGTTGGGTCCCTTTGTTATCATAGCAAGCTACAGATCAGAAGCATAACAACTATCAACCCCTGAAGGTGAACCCTTAAAAGATCCAACTAATAGCTTGCATCTCAAAAAAATTTATGCCTAATCATGAAGGGAGTAAATCAAAAAATATAAAAAAAATCAAAAAATGATCAAAATCCAAAAAAAAATTGAGAAAAAGGATTGAAAAAGTAAAGAAAAAAATTTGTCCTCTAGTGAAAACCACTTCGGTGGCACTTTGGGAAAGTACCTTGGTGAAAACCTGGCAAACAGGTGCCTTGCGTAAATAAAGCATCTCCATCTATTCTTTGGCTCTTTTGGCCCATCATTCTTTGCATCGCCATTCATCCCTCATCTGCATCCTTATCATGGCTTGTCACTGTAAGGTATCATGAACTCTTTAGCACTACTTGGCATATTTCCAAGGTCAATCTGTCTTGCCTTTATCGAAGTAGGCTAACATGTCACACTAGGGACATTTCATTATGCGTCCCAATTGGGTTCTTGTATATCTTGAGGTCATGGCACATCTTATCAGAAAACACCAAAAACATTCATAAAATCTTATCCAGAAAATCCAAAAACATTTGCAAAATCTTGTACAGCGAAAATCCAAAAAAAAATTTAGAAATTTGTATAGGAAAAATCCAAAACATCCAGAAAACATCAAAATCCCTAAAAAGGTCAAACATCAAAAAACCAAAAACATGAGTCCTCTTGTCAAACTAAATCATCTCTGAGCTTTAACATAGGCAAGGACATCATTGATGTGCCCCCGAGACACCCTAGGTTGGTCCTTTAGCAGTCCATCATAATAAACTATCGTCTCTCATTTGTTCATATCTTCATCTTATAAATAGGTCGAGTCAGTAAAACTATGTGGTCTCTATGTGTATATCGTAGGCAAGGCTAATCTATGATTAGCCCCCAAGGCCCCTAGGATAGGTCTTCAGGTTAGGTCCTTGGTCGAAACTCAGAAAATAAAAAAACCCTAAACATCCAAATATTGTGAAAATCCAAAAAATCCAAATATTCAAAAAACACAAAAACATTTGAAAATGAAAAACACAAAAACAATAGAAAACGTTCAAAAAACCTAAAAATCCTAAAATATTCAAAAAATCCTAAACATCCTCAGAAAATCTGAAAATCCTAAACATTTGCATAAACATCCAAGAAGACCAAAAACAATCTCAAAACATTTCAAAAATACCAAAAACATTGAGATATTCTAGAAAATCCAAAACCCATCCATCCCACCTCGCTTTCACCCATAATAATTGATCATCACCTTCACCCTTTGGTGAAACAAGTAGAAAGAAAGTATAACAACTTGTAAAGTGCGAACCTAAAATTCAAAATCTAACATCTAAATCATAGATAAATGTGTTAGTGAAGTTTATAGCAATGGCTCATCTTAGCATCATCGTCCTAACATCAAACAACCCTCTAATCAACATGTCCTAGAATGTATCCTTCCTGCAATGGACATCAGTATCAAATATCACTTTAAGCTAAACTTAAAACTAGGCAAGAGCTATAGATAACATTGATTGTTTATCTTTGATCTTTTCTTATGATTTATCTTAATGGCCCATTCCAAGGACCTCTCGATGATGTCTAAACAAAAAAAAATAGAGAGAAAGGAATGGGGCATCGATCATTATCTTTTGTTTGTTGTGCTTGTGGATACTCTTGTAAAATAATCTTGGTGCATACTTGCTTAGTTGTGTGTAGGAAGGTCGTTTGGAGTATGTCGTTGACTATTGTGTATGCTTTGGTCCAATATGTTCTAAACTTCTAACTTGCATTCCAACGACATTTATGTATGTCAAGGTGTGAACAAGAACTATCCTATATGCTTGTCGAGTCAAAATCCATTACACTAGATACAATGCCATCCTAGTTGTCAATACCTTGATGCATTGTATCTATGTGTTATATCAAACAATAAGGAACGACAGAAAATCCCAATCTTGAAGTGTGAACATCTCATCCTGCATTTCATCCTACATTTTTTGCATTGTCTCGTCACCTTCTCCAATAAATTCTTGATGGATCAAGGACTTGTTGGATCTTTTGAAGCAATCATCATCACCGACAATCATTTATTCTTTATTCTTCTATCTTCTCTCTACGCTAACCTGGTATCATTACAATCAACAAAAACATCATCAAATGCATCCACCCTACATCCACAAACTATCAGCATAATCATTTGCATATCACATCATACATTCTACATTATCATTTGAGTTGTGATGAATAATATAGATTTTTTATTCTAAGCATCTTAAATCATTGCATATCATAAGCATTTGCATCCATACATCCATATGCATACATCATCATCATAAAACATGCATAGAAAATATACAAAAAGAAATGCATCCACATCATTTGCATTCATAACATTTGCATATAATAATCATCCATTCATATCATATCATGAAAAGATAATGAAAAAGACATAACATTGCATCCATCCATATCATGATCATCACATGTCAGATAGGCATAAGTAAAGTGCATCCATACATCATTAAAGTAAATACATCCATATCATACCATCCATACATGAAATAAAGTAAACACATCATAGCATTAATCATCTATCTCTGTATCATATATATATCAAAAAATGTGTCATGGTACAAAATCTAGATCAATGCATTTACATCGATCAAAAATACAAATATCCATGAGGCTATCAAAAAGGAGCTCATGAATGTATATTAGTGATAAAGAATGGGGCAAAATTAAAAAGTGTTCATACATCAAAAAGCTAGCCCTGATGGCTACTACCCTCTCCAGCCTACCTCTCAAGTTGATCCTCTACTCAGGGGCGTGCATCGTTGTGCCGTGAAAAATTTGGTTGTCAGAGAGCCGATGGAACATCTCGATGATAATGCTACCTATAATATGCAACCTCTGTAATGGCCTCTATGTATAACCACATTGACACGGTCTGACCATGTGTGGCTACCATCATAGCCTCAATCTTCTATCTCTGAGCCACCTCCTGGTCTCTCTCCCCTATAACAGCCTATACCCTCTGTAGTGCTTGATCTCTCTTTGTTGTCACTGCAACCACCTGTTGTCAAGCCTGGTCTCGCTCAATAGTAATAGCCAAAATATGCTAGCAAGCCTAATCCCGCTCACCAGTCAGTATCTGCACCTGCTGCTACAACTATTGTATCATAGCATCTCATGCATCTGGTGGCAGTGGTGGTACTACCTGTTGTTGTGGTCTTTGTTGCTGAACTAGAGGTTGTTATTGTGGTCCCTGTTGTTGTGCAACCGGAGGAGCCCCTGAAACTTGTTCATCTTGGCCATCCTAGCCTCCCTATCCCTTACCTCTAGCTCCCCTACCTTGTAGTCTCCCTCTAGGAGGAGCACCTACTAGATTTGTCAATCATCAGGGTGGGACAAACCATGCATCATAGGCCGGAGTGGTTTGAACTACTGGCTAACCCTAATCATATGCCCAAGGCTAGGCCACCAACTGTCTAAAACTCTCAATAGTCTCTGGAGTTGGAATGGTCGGTCCCCATGTGGAAGTCTCTTTGGTCGATCTCGTAAAAATGGCCCTATATGCATCGTCAATCCTATCTTGTACATCTTCGAACTACCATGCTACCCTATCAGGAAGATATCTCTTAATCATAGTGTGCTCTTGACCTTGCATGTAACGGGTTTTTCTGGCAAAATATAGTTTATGAATATCATCAAACCATGGTGCCATCTGTAGCCATGGGTGCCAGCGAAAAACTGTCATATCATCTATAACTCGTCTCCAATACCGGAGCCCAATCTATTTAGTGTGCCTGAGTGTAATGGAACCTCTATATCTCCAAATGACAGGATCATCCAGCTCCACGTATGTTATTTGAACAATCGGTCAAAGCACGACAATGTGCTCCCATGCTCAAATGTGTAGTAAAGTCACCCCTGCACTGATGGCTCTCCCATCACAATAGACAAAATCATGGTAGAAGGAGGCTAGCATCACATGCCCCCACATAGAGTCCTCTTGAACAGCATTCGATGCCATGCCAAGCCCGATCCTGGGCTAAATCCTCTACTACATCTTTCTAGAGCCACCAAACCAAAAATAATGGTTGTGATGATCAATCTAAAGGTCGGCATGTGAACTTTGTATGTCTCCAAATCAATCTAAGATGTGACCAATGCAATCTAATCCATCTCCATCACCTCAAGGCAAGCGTCGAACTCGGCATCGGTGTTGTAAATCATGCGATCACTATGAATAGGAAAACACAATATTTTCCACATGTCCTCCAAAGTAACTATCGCCTCCCCCATCGAAAGGTGGAAGGATGAGGTCTTGCTATTCCATCTCTCGCACAAAGTTGTCATCATCACCAGATATGTCCTAATCATAGGTGCATATACAACATACTAGAGACCAATCTCTCTGAGGTGCTCCTAGCGTAACTTTGAAAGATCACCTAATCTCTCCAATACCATGGGCCTGTGCTCCCTCAACATCAATGGTGGGAAGACCTCATGCATCCACAAAGCGCACAGTGTCAAGAAATCATCAAAATTTGAAGTTGTTTGAAGTTTTCGGCTCAGAAATCATAATAGCATTGCTATTTACAATAGCGTCGCTATATTCAAATTTCAAATAGCAATGCTCAATGCATTTAAAATTTCAAATCAAAAAGTGTGTCGCTAGATAAGCTAGCATCACAATTTAGCTTCTAGTCTAACCTAACCCTAATTTCTAAATCAACAAATGTGTCGCCAAATAAGCATGTGTCACCATTTAAAATTAGGAACCCTAATTTTAAATCGAGAAGTGTGTCGCAATATAAATATGCATCGCTATAAATGATTTGGGCATCGTCGATTTTAGTTTGGGCGTTGCTATATAGCAACGCCACCAAATTCTAAATTTTAAAGCATCATAAATGCATCAAAAATTCAAATTTCAAATCAGGTTTTGAATCACATACTGTTGGTCCTACGCTAGGAAGTCGTTGGAACTCTTCAACTCAGTCGGACGTGCCTAGGAAGCTCTCAGCACACCATTCCATCGAAGGGTCAAAGCTCAAATCACAAGAATTCCCTAAGGTGTGAATGCACAAATGAATTGAAAATGATCCTTCTTTGCTTATTTAAGCTAGAAAATTAGGGTTTTTTGCCCTAATTTAACCTTAAAGATGGGGTTTATTATCATTTTCACCAATTTTGCCAATCTGGACCTAATTTTGCATCATTTTTTCATTTTTGGCATTATTTTTGCATCTTAGAGCCTTTTTGAACCCTTGGGGCACCTTTTGAACCTTTATCGAGAAATCAACCCAAATTTTGAAATTTTTGCCTGATTTCTAGAGGGAGCAGGGAGTCAACTTTATCCTTCTATTGAGGCATCTAAAAAATAAGGAATTTTTTATTTTTTGATTTAGGCAATAGTTTTGATCTAAAAAGCGTTATTCTTTGAACTGAAGTAGCAGGTACCTCGCTTCAAAGAGGGGCAAAATGTAGACAATAAAAAATATCCTAATCGATATCATACACTTGAAACAAATTTACTAACATCATTTCCTCTTTAACCCATTCTCTTTTCGCTTAATTGATTTAATTAGCCTAGCTAATTAATTAATTGCATCATTTTCATCTAATGGCCTAATTAATTTAATCGGGTTAATTCATCTCTTTTCACACTAACACTTCATCTAATTAAATTAACTAAATCAAAATATTTAATTTAATTCCCTAAGTCATCTTATTTAATTAAATATCACTTCCACCCCTCCCCTATTTATTAAATCATCTAATTTAATAAATATCTCTTTAATTCTTCTAACTCCCTAATTGCATATATTAAACCTTGTTTAATTAGCAATTAAATTAATTTTCCTCTAAGCAAAGGGAATATTCCCATGGAATATTATTTATCCCCTTTTTGCGCAATTAAAACTTTGTTTTAATTTGTAAATTACCTTTTTCCTCACCTAAAGGAATATTCTAAGGAATATTCTCTCTACTCCAATCAACTCACTTGGCTTCTTGAACAAGCTAAACCTTCAACCTCTTGAGTGAGTTACCTTTGACTTGTGTGAGCAGGTCAAAAGTGTGTTTGTTTGAGGCAACTGTGAGCCCTTGATTAGCTTTTATCATGCATTCTCATCCGTTGATGAGAATTTATGATCCATGCCTCTCATCCCTTTCATCTTGAATTGTTGATTAAGCTTTTTGATCTCAACCATTCATTCCTCATTTGCTCTCCTATAAATAGATCAATATTTGGAAACAAATGGATCCATCTTTCAATTGAAAACTTATGTTGTTGAATTCACTTGCATCCATACTCTCATTTTACTCACTTGTTAGCTTATTTTAGTTCATTTTCATTACATAATAGCTTAGAGCATCCATCTTAGTTTGCATATGAATTAGGGTTTTCATCTTTAGCATAATTTTAGCTTAGATTAGCTTAGCAATAGCATAATTAGATCATTTGTAGCATAAAATCATGGTAATTTATCTTGCATCATGTTCATTTTTAGCATAATCTAGGTTTTCATACATCAATCACAATGGTTTCATCGATTATCTTCCATAGAATTGACTGAAACAGGCTCACTAATCAGGGGATTGGGAAAGGGTCATCGTTTCACATCAACACGACACCAATTCAAAAATAGGATAAGTTTCAAATGGGATAGGCTAGGAATTTAACTATTTTTGTGTAGTTTATAGCTTTCATTTTCAATTAAATGCTTATTTTATATTTCCATTTTGAATGATCTTGTTTGTAGATGCAGGAATTTTTGGTGAAGTTATGCTTCAATTCATCATGAGTCAAGTGTAACCGACCCTCACCGACATTTCCCATCTCTCACAGAAACAATGTTAGGTAGAATTAGAATAAGGGTTAGAGTTAGGATTAGATTTTGAATTAGGGTTAGAATAAATGTTATAATTGGGTTAGAAAAACGTAAACAATGCTCCCCTTGATCACACTTCAAAAATTGTCTCAATATTAAGGTTAAAATTAGAGTTAGGTTTAAAGTTAAGTTTAGAATTAGAATCAGGGTTAGGGTTTTTGTTAGGGTTATAATTATGTTTAGGATTAGGCTTAGGGCCAGGCTTGTAATTAGCATTAGAATTAGGGTTATGACTATGTTTACAATATTATTAGGGTTAGTGTTACAATTAAAATTATGATTAGAATTAGAACTATTGTTAGGGTTACAATCAAAGTTACAATTTGGGTTCAAATAAAAATTAGGGTTACAATTATTGTTAGAGTTAGGATTAGGATTAAAGTGAAAGCTAGACTTAGGGTTAGGGTTAGGGCTAGAATTAAGTTAGAATAAGGATTAGAGTTGAAGTCAAAATCAAATAAAAATAACTCTTCATACAAAATCTAGATAAATAGTAAATATGTATTATCTCTAAAGATATAATTCTTGAAATTTTTTATTTATTTAATATTTAACTTATTTTATTTTATATACTTAAGAATTATTTTATCTTGAAAATACTAAATTTCAACTAATTGTGCAAATATTTATATTTATTTAGTAGTTATCTTATTTTACTTTAAAATTATTTAAGCATTATTTTATTTTTTATCTTTAAGAGTTATTTTACTTTGAATATACTCAATTTCAATTAATTGTGCCTAGTACAAATCATACTTAGAGTTTAGGTCAAACCTAACAACTATAATATTATTTTTTATTTATTTTTGAATAAAGAGGGTAAAAATTTATTGCATCTAGAAAATCACTAATACAAAGCAGTCATGGTCCAAAATAGACACCTAGAGAAATAATAGGAAGCCTGAAACAAGCAAACAACCACAAAAGAGTGGAATACTCAACAAGACCACCCAACAAAACATCATCCAACCATGTCATCCAAGATTAGCCTCTAGAAATCTTGGGAAAATCCTGGGATAACTACTCCCAACCTTCAACCTGTTAGCCACTAGCATGCTCAGAAGCCCATTTAGCCAAACAATTAGCAGCCTTGTTTCACTCACGTGAAATGTGAGTAAAAGAAACAGATTCAAGCATGGAGCTCAGACGCAAAATATGCCTAAAAATATAGGCAAGTTTCCAATTAACCCCATGCAACTTCCACTCAGCGAAAAAATTAACAATGATTTGAGAGTCTGATTCACATATGATCTTGTGCTAGCCAAGAGCACAAGCTCACTCAATAGCGAAGAGGATCGTCAAACCTTCCATGAAGTTATTGGTTTGTTGCACCTTATGAATGAAAAAGAAGAAAATTTCCTTGCCAAAGCTATTTGTTCAACTTCTACCAACCCTAGCAAGCCCAAGATTACCCCTTGAAGAGCCATCAATATTGATCTTTAAAACACCCACCGAGTGAGGGGACCACCTACCATCTCTCTGAACCTTCTTTTTGGCATGGTGACCCCTTCTAACATAAAAAGAGTCAAACACCAAACCATGCAAACCCAAGCTATTCATGATCTCTTCATCTCCCCTTTCCAAAGGAAAAGACACCTAGCATTTAGCTACCACAATCTCCTAAATCATACCAACAACTCTCTGCCAAACATGTTGAATCATCAACTTGCTTCCACAAAAATTCATGTGATTCCTCTTAATCCAAATCTTCCAAAGGATGAAAGTGGGACCAATATTTCATACAATTTGGAGGAACGAAGCTTGTGTTGGAGGCCTCCCTAGACTACTCCACAATTTGATCAGTGAAGACACATGAACACATGAATGTCTCTGGATACCCCACCAAAGGTGTTAAATAAGCATAGAAAAATTGCAACGAAAGAACAAATGGGATGAATCCTCTTCACAGTAGCCACAAAGAACAGATACCAGAGGACCCTAAATGTAAGATTTGCTAACTGGCCTACCCAAGAATCTAATGATTGAAGGAAAGCAAAACCAAAAATATGAGGAGGAATAAATTGTATTCCTCTCAAGAATACAAAGTTATATTCAGCTTGAGAATTGAGAATTACAAAGGAAAAGCCTTGGTTATATAGGCCAAGGGGAGAGATAGATGCAACCAAATTATGACAAGTGTTGGCATCCTATGAGGTGTTACAACTCATGTCATTAAAGGCTCAACCACCTTATCCCTATGTAAAGTTAAGCTAGTGCAAAGAGGACTTTAGTGGAGAACTAGCTAAGAATAAACTAGTTAGATAAAATACCCCTTTCACACTAACACCCCCCCTTAAGTGCAACTTAGCGAGAAGTATATAATGCAAAGATGCATAATGGGTCCCGACTACTAGGCCTAATGAGGTACCCATGTACATAATAACCTCTCAATGATAAAGAAGGAGAAAACTCGATGGGAAAAAACTCCTTCCCATGAGAGGGTGAATGAAGAAGGTCTAAGTGACCCCCCAAAAGAGATGTGCCTCACCCCTAAGAGAGACTGAAGATGAACATACTTTCTCTCAGTGAAGGGTTTGGTGAATATATCTACAACTTGATTTGTTGTAGGAAAGTATCGCAAATCAATGACCTGCTCTTGAATCAAATCCCAGAGAAAATGCATATGGATCTCAATGTGTTTGGTTCGTTGATGATGGACCGGGTTCTTCGAGATTTGGATGGCACTCTGGTTGTCACAATAGATTACTGATGGCTTCTGAAAGGTGATGCCAATTTCAATGAGGATATTTTGAATCCAAATAGCCTTAGCGGCAGCATTGACAGCTCCCTGATACTCAGCCTCAGTTGAAGAAAGATCAATGGCATGCTCTTCTTTCTTTGCCATCAAATGGGGCCAGAACCATGGTGAAAGTTGTAGCCAAATGTGGACTTGCGATCATCAATATCATGAGCCCAATCAGAATCTATGTATCCAAGTAAGTTTGAACTTGTTCCTACTGCATAGTGAATCCCATACCGATGACTGCCCTCGATGTAGTGCAAGATGTGTTTGGTAGTTTTCCAATGAAGCTCATGTGGTTCTATCATGAAGCAAGAAATAATGCAAACTGCAAAGGAAATGTCAGGGCGAGTATGAGTCAACTAAATGAGGCTACCAAAAAGCTAATGTTATAACGTAGCATCAAGTAGTGGTGTGGAACACTTCACCTCAAGCTTAACTCCAGACAAAAAGGGAGTTGATGCAGGCTTACAATTAGCCATATGAAAATGTGACAAAAGATCAAGAGCATACTTGGGTTGTTCAAGTGAGATCCCAGAAGAGGTCTATGTGATCTTGATCCTAAGAAAGTAGTGCAAGAGACCCAAGTCAATCATGGAAAATATTTCATGCAAAGTAGTCTTGATAGTCGAGATGATGGATGAAGTGCTCCCAATGACAATCAATTCATCAACATAGAGAGCCAAGAAGAGAAGAGCATCCTCCTTCCACAAGTTGTAGACATTCAAATTTGAGTGGCATCTGGAGAACCCAATGGAGAGAAGAAAGGAGTCCATTTTGGCATACCAAGCTCGTGGAGCCTATTTGAGGCCATAGAGAGACTTCCTTAGTTTTCAAACCAATGAAGAATCTTGAATGAATCCTTGTGGCTGCTCCATGTAAATTTCTTCATGTAGATCCCTGTGAAGAAATGCACTCTTCACATCCATTTGATGTACAGCCCAACCATGAGCTGTAGAAATAACAAGTAGCAAGCGAATGGAGTTCATTTTGGAAAGAGGTGCAAAGGTATCAGTGTAGTCAATACTTGGTACTTGAGAGAAACCTTTGGCCACAAGTCATGCTTTATACTTGTCAACTGAGCCATCCATTGCAAATTTGGTCTGATAGATCCACTTACATTGAACCAATTTTCTTCCCTGAGGAAGTGGAACAAGATCCCATGCTTTATTTTGCATTAAGGATTTGTACTCTTCCTCCATTGTGAAATCCCACTCAACAATACCAGATGCTTCACGAAATGACTATGGATCTAAAGTTGTGGCGATGTAGGAATGTGGAATGTCTTGATGTTGTGATCGAGTCCTCCTTGTATTTGAAGGATCCCCAACAAGATCTCCTATAGACTCAAGTGTTTGGAAAGCCCAACAAGGCATGGTAGGGGATGGAGGAGGAGATTCTAAACTCTCTGAAGAGGAAGATGAAATCTCATGATCAACTCGACAACTAGAGGAAGTTTGAGGAAAATCCTCAATGTCAGAATCCTCTAAATCCACTGTGGAGGGAGGAAGAGTAGAGGATGAGCTACAAGAGCTTTCCTCAAAATGCACACTACACTCAATGAAGAGCTCGTGTGTTGTAGGATCCATCAACCGATATCATTTGACACCATTAGGTAACCAACAAAGATACAAGATCGACTATGAGGTTCCAAGGCCTTGCGCTTCTCTAAAGGAATATGCACCCATGTTGGGGAGCCAAAAACTCTAAAGTGCCTGACAACAGGTTTTCAACCACACCAAGCTTCGAAGGGAGTGATACCCTTTAATTCCTTATGTGGAACTCTATTTTGGATGCGAGTAGCACAGTTGATAGCTTCTACCTAATATGAAGGTACAAGGGAGCGGGCATGGATCATGCAACCAGCCATCTCTTTCAGGGACCTATTTTTCCTCTCAGCTACACCATTTTGTTGTGGTGTGTAGGCAATAGTATGTTGAAGATCAATCCCTTCAAGATTACAAAATTGCTCAAATTGGTGGTTCACATATTCTCTGCCATTATCAGTGCAGAGAATTTTGACACTTTCTAGACTGCTTCTTAGCACAAGCCTTAAACTCTTGAAATATATCAGACTTCTCCTTTGTGTCAAAGAAAGTAGACCCATGTATATCTGGAATAGTCATCAATGAAGGTGAGCAAATAATGAGCCTTACTGAAAGATAATTATGGAAAAGGACCTGCCAAGTCACTATGAACCAATTCAAGGACTTTTGAATCCCTCCAACCTTCCCTTTGTCGAACTTCTCCTCAAGATGTTTGCCCAAGGCACAACCCAAATATACACCATCTAAAAATTGATTTGAGGAAGACCCGTGACCATATTTTGTTTGTTGAGTTGTTGAAGATAGTGGTAGTTGAGATGGCCAAACCGCTCATGCCATAGTTTTCTCATAGCATTTGAATGGGTGAGCAATGCAATTGAATGTGAATCAGGTACAAAATGAGAGAAAGCATACAGGTGAGACTCATGATTGGCCTTACCAACTGCAAGGAGTGCATTATCTTCAAGATTCATGATGCTGACAAAATCTGGATTGAATTCAACTTTTCTACCATTTTGAGTGATTTAGTAGATGGAGAGAAGGTTGGATGACAAATCAGGCATGCAGAGGACATCCTCAAATGTACCATTTCTAGTATCAATTGAACCCTTCCCAATTACATCCACTAGAGAATCTTCCCCGATGAGAATGTGGGGCACAGAACAAGGCTCCAACAAAGAAAATTGTTCTTTCATAGAACCCATGTGATGTGATGTGCCCGAGTCAAGAATCCACTCTTTTGAAGAATCGTTAATAGAAACAAGTGCATGTTTTTTCCCTTTATCTGATTTGGAAGTAGAGGATTGTTGAGCAACAAAAGAAGGCAGATTAATGTTGTTCATTTTAAGAAGATTCTTTAACCCATTGATCTGCTTCTTATGACAAGAATGTTCCTCATGACCAAGTTTCATGTAGTAACTACAAATTGGCCTTTTCTTCTTTTGAAAATTCCCCTTTGAAGAGGAGTTGGAGTATACTTTTGTTGTTGAAGATGATTTTGCTTGATCTCTTTGTGACTTCTTCTTGAACTACTTTTGTTTGTTGTCAGGTTTTCTTGATTCTTTCTAACCCTTTGGTTGACCAGCCATCAAAGCTTGTGAATGTGAAGGCTTGAGAAGACCCATTGAAATAAGCTTATGTTGTTCTTGCATCAACATTTCAAAAAATGATGCATAAGAAGGTGTAGTGAATGTAGATCCCATTGTCAACCTGAGTATGAAAGTTAGAAACAAATACTGCAAATTTAGGTCCAAGTTTGTTTAGAGTGTTATAGACAAGTTGAATGTCTTTCTTCTCTAAGCCACATGATTTACATTGTGCTCCAAGGTCATTAACCTTTGTTACATAATCCTAGATGTTATCAAAAGACTTCGGATCAAGACCCATTAGTTTGTTATCAATTTGATAACCACAAACTTCATCAGTTGTACCATAGAGAGTTTTTAATTTTTTCCATGCACCCTCTGAATCTTTACATGCTTCAATTTGAAACATTATATCAAGAGAAACTAAACTCCTTAGACAACCAAGAGATTTTGTATGTTCAAACATCCATTTCCTTATCATTTGTGAGTTCAGTTACCTTCTTCTCAACATAAGGTGTATATCCTAGTTGCATTAAGGCATTCCATGTATTTTGATGCCATGTGTTGTAGTTGTAGGGCATGAGCAATGAAAACTTAAATGTACCCATAGTGAAGGAAAAATAGAGCACAAAGTATGAGAGATGTTTAAGCACAAAGACAACAAGAGACCCCCCCTTCTTTACTCAATCAAAGAACCCCCCCAGAGAAAAATGATTTGGCACTTTATATTTAGTGTAGTTACAGATTTTTGGATTTCAATGCTTTTACAATTCCTCAAGAAATGAGCATGTGCTAAAAGTATACAATTGGTACAATTTCATACAAAATAAGTAGCACCAATGCGAAGTACATGAAAATAATGCACTTTCAAAAAAAGAGTCAACTCAATCTGAGGTAGTATGCAAAAGTTATGCAGCTTTGAAGTTTGCAAAACGAGAATGATGAGTCATCCCTGAGAATCAGAAATTTTTGAAAAATCCATATACCAAAATCTAAAACCGTCTTCACCAATGTGTAGAGCACGGAAAATTAGCCTAAATAAAAAAAAAATGCACTAAATTTGGAGGTCAGGAGCCCGAGTTATGAGCAAAGTTGGCCTTCAAAAAACAATGCATCAATGAAGAGGGGTAGAAACTTTTCAACAAAAAATCCGCCAAATTTAGCGGAAATGCCACCAAAGTTAGCAATCTACCAAATATAGATATCCACCAACTAGTTTAAATTTCCGCCAAAAGTAGCACTCCGCTAGATAAATTTAGCAATCTGCCAGTTTAGCTATCCGCCAAAAATTGCCTCCAAATTTGATGACTTTGAGATTTTTATATTTTTGAATTAAAAAATATCAAAAATTAATGTGTGTTGACAGATTTTTTAAAGTGTCGGCAGACTTAAAAATTTATAATTTTTAATATTAAAAAATATTAAAAGAATAGTAAAAAGTCAAACTAAATTTAAGATGCTTATATTTTTTTAACACTAAAAAGTATTAAAAAATGTTTAAAATGTCGGCACATTTATGAAACGTCTCGGGACTTGGCATTAGAAAATATTATAAAAAAAAACCATCGATGGAATCCAAAAAATATTATTTTTTTATTAAATGAAAAAGATATTTAAAAATAGAAAAAAAATCCTATAAAGGCCCAAAGGCCGAACAACATATCACGAAGGCCAAGAGCGCACGCAATACAGAGACCAAAAATTTTGGCGAAATCTAGATAAAATTGCATGGATTTTTAGGTGAAGATTTAAAGGAACGCTAAAGCCTTTTTATTTCGCAGCTATCTTGGAGAGCCTTGAAGTACGTGGGGATTTTGCATATAAAAATGCATAAATGCATTTAAAAGTGTTTAGCATTTATAAAATGCATTGAGCCACCTTTTAAGATTTTTATTGTTTTTTTTTAACAATTTGTAATTAAAATCTCAATTTTTATTTTTTTAAATAAAAAATACTTTTAATTCAAAAGTAAAAAATATAGATTTTTTTTATCTTTTGAAAAATATATTTTTAAATTAAAAACAAAAAATACATATATATGTTTTATTTTTGTTAAATAAAAAATATTTTTAAATTTAAAAGCAAAAAAATTAATAAATATATTTTTAAATAAATGTAAGATTTGCTAACTAGCCTACCTAGGAATCTAATGACTGAAGGAAAGCAAAACCAAAAATATGAGGAGGAATAAACTGCATTCCTCTCAAGAATGCAAAGCTATATTCAACTTGAGAATTGAGAATTATAAAAGAAATGCCTTGATTATATAGGCCAAGGGCAGATATAGATGCAACCAGATTATGACAAGTGTTGGCATCCTATGAGGTGTGACAACTCATGTCATTAAAGGCTCAACCACCTTATCCCTATGTAAAGTTAAGCTAGTGTGAAGAGAGGACTTTAGTGAAGAACTAGCTAAGAATGAACTAGTTAGATAAAGTACCCCTTTCACACTAACACTAAAAGCCTCACTTTTGAAGATTATCCCAATTCAAGCATCTATTCCAGGCTAAATTCCACAAGAAGCAATTACACTTAGGCCAAGAAAACTTATTCCATATGTTTTTCCACCATGAAACTTCCATCCCCCCGTACTTCCAAAAAATCAACTCTCAATAACCACTAGCCACTATGTAGACCCCCTTAAGATCGAGGCTCCGAGCTAAAATATCCCTCTTCCTTATTGAGTTGCACTCTCTACTAACTAAAATATTTCTTAGCTTAGCGTGATCCTCTTCTAATCCCCTAATAGGCCACTCACTAGGGTCCTTCCATCTAGACACTTCCACATGTCCACAAAATTGAGTAGATTAACCTAGGACCAACCAACCTCTAGGAAGTGGTGACAAAGATCCTACAAATTAGGATGCCTAGTCATGATTGAGGAAAATCCATCTCAAGATTCATACCAAAAGAGAGCACCAAACCCCCTATTGCAAGTCCAGAACAAACCATCCTTGATAACTTAGCTCCTTTTTTAAGTGTTTCCCAAATAACTGAGCCTTTACACAACAACGAAAAAATGAGGAACCTCCTCCTTCACCACCCCCTTTAGTTATTTATTAGAAATAATCTTGTCATAGGCATGGTCTTTATCAATGCACCATATCCAATATAGCTTGGTCAATAAAGCCAAACCAGTAGGACTGGCCTACCACAGCCCAAGGCCCCCAAACTGTTTCGGTCTACAAATAGTCTCCCACTTCACAAGACTCCACTTCAAGGATGCTAAGCTACCAGCCCATAAAAATTACCTAGTGAGAGAGTCTATATCCTTAATAAATCTTGGAGGAGCCACCTGAAGCATACACGTATAAATGGGAAGAGCCTGCACCACCGACTTTAGAAGTAGCACTTGACCTGCAAAAGATAGCCACCTATGGGTCCAGTGATTTACTCTCACATGAAACTTGTCTAAAATACTTTGCCAAGAACCCTCGGGTAGGGTAACAGTGGAGAGAGGAATTCCAAGATAGGTCAAAGGAAAATGACCAATCTCAAATCTTGGGATATAGGCAATCCACTGTTGAATAAGCACAAGAGTGTTAAAAAACAAAATAGAAGATTTTTACCTTCATTGATTTGTTGTCTTGAAGTTATGAGATAAATGTCCAACACCTTGCAAAAATTAGTAGCTTCTTTGACCTTAGTCACACCCATTAGAGTGGTATCATCAACAAATTGAAAATATGACTAAGGAGGCAAGTTATGACCCCAATTTCATCCATGGATCAAGCCTTGATTAACATGACTCTTAGTAACCCTCCCTGAACCCTCAGCCAAGAGAATAAATGAGGAGACAAAGGGTCCCCTTTATGAAGACCTCTGGACACCCCAAACAAGGTGAAAGACTCCCCATTAACCAACACCAAGAAGGAAGTAGTCACGATACAACTCATCACCCACATTACCCACTCCTCAACAAAACCAAAAGCACCAAATGTTTTTTGCATAAAAGACCATTTAACCCTATCATAGGCTTCCGCTATGTCTAATTTGATAAACATAAATTTTTCTTTTGAGGCCATCATGGAATGAATAGTTTCAGCTGTGATGACCACTCCATCCAAGATTCTTCTGTCAGCCACAAATCCCCCTTGTTCCTTAGAGACAAGCGTGCTAATCCACCACTTCAATATTTTTTGCAATCAACTTAGATAGAATCTTATAGACCACATTACAAAGGGATATGGGTGTGAACAAACTCAGCCTATCAGCCTCATTACATTTGGGGATGAGGGAAATTAGAGTGGAGTTCATAGCCCTCAACATCTATTTGTTCCCTTGAGATTCTTGCACCACCTTTATTAAATCCAAATTTATGATTTCCCAGAATTCCTGAAAGAATTCTATCAGAAACCCATCAAGACCAAGGTATTTCCCTTTCTTCATCTAAAAAATAATGGCCTCCAATTCTTCCAGGGAAAATTAAGCACATTAGGTTTTCATTCACTTCTATATAAACTAGAGAAGGCATACAAGTGAGGATATGATTTTCTTCCTCCATCACATTAGGGGAATCCTCCCTGAACAAAGAGGAAAAATATTGAGAAGCCTCACTCAAAATATCTCCTAGAGAAGTTAGATGATCACCCCTAGAGTTCACAAGACATGGGATCAAGTTACCATGTCTCTTGGCCTTCACAGAGTTAAAGAAAAAAATAGTGTTTTTATCCCCTTCCTGCAACCACTCAACCTGTGCCTTTTGTTTCCAATAAATCTCCTCCTACGACTCACACTCCTCCAAACCTTTCAAATCCTTTGAATCGTCCTAGATCAATTCATTAGAAATTCCATGCTCCCTCATCCCACGAGTGATAGCATCCAAACTAGCCTGAATAGCGGCCTTAGCATGGAAGATATTGCCAAAGCACTGCCTTTTCCACCTCTTGAGTCGATAAGTACTTCACAAAATACATCTGCTTGACAAAGGAGTACATCATAGTGCCAAAATAAGGTCTACCCCAGTGCCACCACTCAACCATATGATCCTGCAAAGAGGGTTCCCACAACCACATAATTTGAAACTTGAAAGAGGGAATTTTAGCAACACAGGCCAATGAAGCAGATAACTTAATTGGCTAATGATCTTATCCCCTCCAATCCAGTATCTCAAATTTGGCAGTCCAAGATCCACCAATATAAAAACAAGATACCAAAAACCTATCAAGCCTCTTAGCAATACATTCTTTACCATGCCTCTTATTATTCTAGGTATATTGACCATTACTAGGTTTTATATCCACAAGATTTAAGGATGAAATATTTTCTCTGAGAAGAAAATCCGATGGCTCCAAACTCATCATTCCTCCCCTCTTTTCCTCCAAATTAGTAATAGCATTAAAGTATCCAACAACAATCCAAGGATATATAGGAGCAGTACTCCAAGTAAATTGAATATGAGACCATAGACGTAATTTTCCAAGCATATTAGTTGGGGCATAGATATTAGAAAAAGAATAGTCTCTCCAAACTTTAGAATTGAGGCAACCATGGAGATAGAATACTTACTAGAAATCCACCAAATAGAGTTGATCTTCAATGGGTTCCATAAGCAAGCCACACCCACAACATTATCTTGAGCACCAATACACTAGCAGTGGCCCTGCCACCAAATTTTTGGCACCAAACTACACATACTTTCCACTGAAAGTTTAGTTTCCTGAATAAATAGCATATCAAGTGAATGAATTCACACCAAATCATAAGCAACTTTTTGTTGAGGGCCACTATTTAAGTCTCTCACATTCCATGAGAGAATAATCATCTCTCAAAGTTGGAAAAGTGGGAGTCCAAAGTTTAGACAAACCCTGACTCCACCAATGTCTCACCCATTAGCTTAATTTTATCCAAATCATTTTTTTCTCCCAACCTTGGAGGGTTTCTCATGAGTCCCCTTTGGATTCTTCTAAAGAAGCCCTAGGGTGCGAGAATCCTTTTTTCCTTTCTTTGAATCTCAAAACCATCCTCTCCAGAGGGAATGTGTTGTCAACCAAGATTGGGTCCTCAAGCCTTTCCATAATAACAAAGGCCATAGGAGTTGCAAAAACCATGAAGTTTAGATTTGTATCCATTTGGGATAATTTCATACTGCCCTCCTAAATGTTTTGGAAATCAACAGACTTAGTACCCTCCTGATCCACCTCCAAGCCACTTGATTCTAGAACCATCATACCGAAATTCACCTCCTATTGGCTAAAGTCATCCAACACATTAAAGCAATTAATAACTTCCTCCTCCTTTCTCTCCTTAAAGGTTCTCTTCTATCCTTAGTTCCTATTTCGGGCCTTGATAGGAATAAAACCTTCTTTGTCTACCACTTCACTTGAATTCAGAGCCTTTCCTTTATCCTCCTTAGAAGGATGGCATGGGGGTTGGTTAAGATGGGGCTTTGAAGAGAAGAATGTAGGAAATATTTTCTGTAGATGACCATATTTGTGACACAATCGACAATGAAAGGGGAGAGCCTCACAATCAAGCTATTGCACCCATGAAGACGAGCCCACACGAATTTCCAAATAATTTGGAAGAGGGTTACTCAAATCAATTTCAACATAAATGTGTGCAAAAGTTAGTACCTTTTTGTCCAACATTTGTTGAGAGGACCCACTGACTTTTCCAGAAATAGAGCGACCATCAATAAAATGCCATTCCTCCAAAATTCAAATGGGAACCAAGGGAAGTGCACCCAAATAAGAATTCAATTTGAGAGCTCCTTTGAAAGGGTTGAAACCAGCATGCCATGACGTGATGAACAAACCAATCCAGTTATGGAAGTAAGGCCTGTTAGAATTTTGAAACAAGCACAAAACCATGAGCCACTGGATCAAACAAAGAACAAAGACACCTTCCACATAAGAGATCTGCAAAAAATATGTCCAAAATTCCTCAACAAGAAAAACTACATAATCAAGAGACTTTCAAAAAGATATGAAAGCTCGAGATGATAATTACAATGAGGGTTGAGTGCTTTATAGGAGAAAACCCCTAAATGGTGCTCACTTTAATTAACAAAAAAGCACTTAGTTAACTTAATAAAGCAATCCTAAGTTTAGCTTAAGTGCATGAGAATAAATTAGACTAATAATCAATTAAAGATTAATTAATTATTAGCTAATGCATGATAACTCTAATACCCCCCCTTAGGATGAACTTAGGGAGTAGCTAAAAACCCTAAAAAGAATGTATGATGGGTCTCGACAAACAAGGATTGGTGAGGTACCCATGTACAAACAAAAGATCTCTCAAAACTAGAGAAAAAAGGAGAAAAACCCTATAGGAGAAAACTCCTCTCCAAAAGAGAGAAAGGAAAGTGAAGGAATGAAGAATCCTCCAAACAAGAGTGAAGAACAAAGAAGCCTCCAACAAAAAGTTTTCCCAAAAGATAGGAACAAAGGATGAACAAAAGAACACCACTGAAGCATGAAGAAGCTACATAAACTATCGAAGACTGATTGTTGTAATGCCAAAACAAGAACCTATTGAAACAAATGATGACTAGGATCAAGAAGACAAGAATATGTATGAGTTCCCCCAATGACGCTACTCGAATCAGATGGCAAACAAAGGCAAACACCTGGAACTCGAAGATACAGATGGCAAAGGTACCAAAATTCTAATTAACTGATCATGTGAAAATAGAAGGTTGCCTCTGAAAACATGAATACAAGAGCGTCCATATGGTAAGTGATCCATCACACTAAAATGCAACCACTGATGTACGCTGCATCCAAAAGTACATAGAGACAAATATTATATACATAGTAACAAGTCTATAAAATAACTTATTTTATGTTGGTTTTATGCAAACTTTAAGATACTTTTAACATACTTTCTAAACAATATTCCATATCATACTATATGTTTTATATCCATTATGCAGACCTAAACCCAAAAACATGGTGATGGAATTATGGTTTAATATATTAGCATTAAATGGTTTATATGAATATGTCTATGGGAATGTCGATGGAGTGCTATGTTTAATTATGATGGTTATCCTTTTGTGTGTGTTTTCTGAAACTAACTTGTTTGAAACTAAAGGAGGAACCATGATACATAGCAGTTGTAGGATGAACCCATAGCAAAAGAGTCATTGGACACCGAACAGGGGAAACTGCAGAAACAGTTGAACGTGATGATCATTGGTTGAAGGCATTTAATGAAGATAGAACGCGCGCTATTATAATTAGTTAATAAATGTTGAAGAGGTATTTCTTACATATGACTTTGATAGATGGGTATATGATTGCATGCATTTTGTTTTGACAGAGTTCTAGTTTTGATAGGATTCTCCTTCTTTTTTAGTTGTGGGTTGAATAATTCCAAGTCTTAAATCCACGCTCTAGATATTTGTAGTGGAGTTAATGATTTCTGTTAAGTTTTTGCTTTCAATAAAGATTCCCTCAATTTGTATATAATTGTTGGTTGAATCCATAGGTTAGTTTGTTTGTTTTTTGTAGTTTTATGCTATATGTTATTCTCAGTTTGAAACATGAATCTACAAAATGATTGAGTACGATTTGTGCAAGAATATTTTGTAATCTTTCATCTCATGCAATAAATGGAGATCAATTCATGGAATACATGAAATCTATTAGTTAGATTGAGTTTAGTTAAGTGGGAACATTGACTTGAGAAAGCTACTCAAGGTATTGTTCTTAACCTCACCTTTTCAGCTATTTATTTTTGTTAATAGCTATTATTAGTTTATTATTGTTCATAAATCATATGCAAGTTAATTGAGATTTCATTTCTTGCTTATTATGAATAAATGCTTAGGAACATGCATGTAATGATTATTAGTAACACTCCAGAGGATAGTTCAATTGAGTCAGTAGTCTTTATCAAGTTTTCAGTTAACATAGTTTCATTTCATTAGCAAAAGTTCAATCACAACCTTTACTATAGGTACCTGTAGCAACTAGTTTCAGTTTATACTTTTACTGTTTTACAATTTTGTGAAATTCCAACAATTAAAATGACTTTGGTAGGATAGTTTAAGTAGTTTGAGTCCATAAAGGTATATATAATGTTGCACCATCATAAGCTTGTGCAACTTGGTTGATGATTTAATGTAGTCTTAAGCAGTGTCAAGTGGACTGTTCAATTAGTTGACCCTCTAAATTGAGTGGATTCCACCAAGTTTACAAAAAATTAGCTTAGACTCTACATTTTTAGCATCGTTGTTAGGGATGGTGCTATCTTCATAGACCTATTTTTACAGTTTTCATAGCTAATTTCTCTTTTCAAGCATTAGGACTATTAGATACCACCTTTTTAAACACCAAGCTACTAACATTGTGCAGGCCCGTTGAATTTAAAGTCACATTTTATGTATGCGGAGGTGGAGAGATCCCTTGGGTAGGTTCCTTCCGTCTACACGCTAGGAAGCTATTACAAAAATTGGTGACCCTAGTACTTAGAGCGAAGGTACCACTGAAGAAGAAATTTCCTTTTCACCAACTTCTAGCGCACATACAAAAGGAACATATCACACCATGGGTGATGCAGCGGATGATGATGATTCTCGAACAACTTTTGGGTTTCCTATTCCTAACCAGGAAAGGGCCACAGTGCTAAAGAACATTCCTCCTTCAGCCTTTCCAATGTTCTATGGGTTAATGACTAAAGACCCAGATACCTTTCTCTTTAAATTTGATGTCTTATGTAGAAGTTATGACTATACTTTTGATGTGCATAGGTTAAAGCTTTTCCCTACCACCCTCAAAGATGTAGCTTTGAGATGGTTCATGGGATTAGGGAGAGATGTTGTTCCTAACTAGGACACCATGAAGACATTAGTTTTGGAGAAGTATCAGGACTAATATAGAGGACCTGATAGGAGGAAGGATGATATATTATGAATGACACAAGAGGATGATGAGCCTTTAGAGGATTCTATTGAAATATTTCAGTTTGCTCTAAAGAAAAACCCCCAGAACAAGTTGTCAGAAGAGTCTCTTAAGCTAGGCTTTTTGCGAGGGGTTAATGAAGGCTATATGGATGCCTTGAACCTCATTGGTCGGGGATATATTTCTCAGTAATCATTTTCAGACATTTTTAAGGCCTATCAAAATTATTCCAGGACCTTTACAAGGAGGCCAAGAGATAATAGGACATCTGTTCTTGGTAAATCATCTACTGGGGTTTCAAAAGTTGAGTTGAGCAATATGTTATTCAACATGAAAGAGCATATAATCAATCATTTGGAAACATAGTTGGATACTCTACACATTAAGAAAAAGAAAGAGGAAGTTGAGGCTATGCTAACTAAATATTTTCCAAGCTGCAGGCAAAGAAAAGAAAATTGCAAATACAAAAGAGTGGCCAACATCTAGCAGGATAAAGTTGAGAATCTTGACTTTCAACCCATTGAAGGAGATGGTGGACAACTCTTTTATATAGCACAAAGGAGGCCATGGAAGTAGATACAAGGTATGTCGCAAGACCCCCTTAGCTTTAATTCATCTTTTCCTATTGGCAACCAAAACTTTTCTGCCTAGAACTCTCAGCCCTGGCAAGTAAATCAAAACCAATGGAAAAATCCCCAATGGCCAAACCCTCAACCTAATTGGAACCAACAAACAAATCCTTGGCCATAATAGAATTTTTTAGGTTCCAATTACAATCCACAATGTCCAACCCAACAGAATCAATGGTAGTTTCAGTGGCAGAAAGGCTAGCAATGGCAGCAACAAAATATGAATTATCAGCAGCTCGTGCTTCCTCCTCCACAACAACAACAAGCACTAATTCCACTATCAAATCTTGCATCCTAGCCACCCAAGCAGAAAATACCTATCCAACCTGCACCTAACCCTAATACTAAGCCTATTCAGCAAGCTTATACTAATGAAGCTATGCAGTACCCCACTTATGGGGTGGAGGTGAGTGATGTCCACCTTAGATCAAGAAAACAACTTGCTAGACCTTCATCGCCCCAAATTATAGAAATGGAGGATGAGGAACCTACAGTTGAGGCTTCTGATAAACCACCTTTGGAGCTTGAACAAAATCAAGTACACCAAACTACTACAAATCCCAAGCCACCTTTTCCTGAATGCTTAGCTCTACAAAAGCATCACACACAGGCTGAGATGGACCTTTTAGGGTAGTTGAAAGATGCCAACATCAAAATTCCACTTATCCAAGCTATCAAAGACATCCATATCTATATTAAAATAGTAAGGGATCTCTATCTTAAGAAACCAGGAAGGGAAAGGAAAGATCCACAAATAGTTCATGTTTTGGGGAATCTTATAGATATCATGTTGGGAAACATTACAGTCCCTAAGTATACTAATATTGGTAGTCTAGTTGTGGACGTTAAGATCAATGGGACCCTCAGTAAGAACACTTTGATAGACTTGGGGGAAGCCATCAATGTCATGACAAAAGAAACAATGCAGTTCCTTCAGTTGATCAACCTCAGGCCCACACAAACTATCTTATAATTAGCTGATAGGTCTACGGTCTAGCCTGAGGGAATTATTGAAGACCTAGTTATTGCATTGGATTCTTGGCAATACCCTATAGACTTTATAGTATTGCAACCCAAATTTAATCTTGCAGGTTACCCACTCATCCTAGGCAGGCCTTGGTTGGCAATAATCGATGCATTTATAGGCTGCAGATCTAGCAAAATGATAATATCTAATGGGACAATCACAAAGAACTTGGTTCTTTATCCACCCGCCCAACCATATGTAGATCTTGAGTGCACCATTTGGCCCAATTTGGGTGAGGAGGAGGAAGATAACTATTCTCTTCAAACACTAATGACTATAGAATGCAACCCCTTATTGGATGACCATGATGAAGATGATCTCATTGCTCATATAATCCAAAATTATTGTGGTAGGAGCCCACAGCAACAAGATTGTCCCATATGCCTACAAGACCCCTTGCAAGGTCTTGTACCTACCGATTCTACAAAAGATATATCACAACTATTTCATTCATTACTCCCTTGACAATGTTTACCCATCATACCAAGCCTTGATCTCTCATCAGTTCAAGATTCATCAAAGGAGTTGGAAATTATGCCAAGGAGGGTGTTAAATATTAATAATGCCTTGACTAAGGAACTACATATTTCTCTTCAATCAGTGTTGCAGGCACACTCAACTGCATATGCATGGGATTACCATGATATGAAGGGAATTGATCCTGATCTATGCATGCATAGGATTTATATTAATGATGGCTACAGACCTATAAGATAGTCATAGAGATGTGTGAATCCAACTCTAAGAGATATAGTGAAAGTTGAACTACAAAAGCTTTTAGATGCAGGTTTTATATACCCTATATCAGACAGTGAATGGGTTTCACCATTGGTAATAGTTCCCAAGAAAGGTGAGAAATGGAGATTCTATGTTGATTATAGGGAATTAAATGTGTCCACAAGGAAAGATCACTTCCCATTGCCATTTATTGACCAAGTTCTTGATTCTTTGGCAGGAAAGAAATATTTTTCATTTCTTGATGGCTTCAGTGGTTATAACCAAATCAAGATTACACCAGAAGATCAAGAGAAGACCACATTTACCTGCCCCTAGGGAACCTATGCATATTTTTTCTTACCTTTTGGTTTTTGTAATGCTCTAGCTACTTTTCAAAGAGCAATACTCAACATATTTTTTGATTTTGCACATAACTGCATGGAGATATACATGGATGACTTCACCACTTATGGTGAAAGTTATGAGGAAGATCTTAGTAACCTAGAGAAAGTGTTAAAAAGGTGTAAGGAACACAATCTATCACTTAGAAATGAGAAGTATTTCATGATGATGACACAAGGAATTGTGTTAGGACACTTTATGTCCAGCAAAGGAATACAGGTTGACCTAAAGAAGATTGAAATTATATCTACCCTACCTATACCACAAAAACAAAGCGATGTATGAAGCTTCCTTAGACATGCAGGTTATTATAGGTGATTCATCCAATATTTCAGTAAAATTGTTGCACCTTTGTTTATTTTGTTGACAAAGGACAGTGAGTTTGATTGGACTGAAAACTATCAGAGTTCATTTCAGAAATTTAAAGTAGCTCTAACTCATACACCAGTTCTAAGAGGTCCAAATTGGACATTTCCATTTCACATACACAGTAATGCATCAGACTTTACCATTGGAGCAGTCCTAGGCCAAAAAGAGTGGAATAAAGAATATGTAACGTACTATATTACTGTAGCGTAAAAAAATGTATCTTTGGACATTTTCACGCTCATTTGGGTCTTTCTTATGGATGTTGGCCTATTTTTTCCTATATTTAATGCTCTAATGTGGTCAACACATTCACATTAGGTCTTGGACCCTTATAAATCAATAAAAACTTTACGATGTCTTGTAAAAGTGTTGTGAAGTGTTGTAACCCACTTTCACACTTTTCTAGGACCTTATTAATATAATTCACCTAAATAACCTCTTACCAACCCTTATTTCAAAGTGTTGTAATGTTTTGTAACAAAATTTCATGCTTTTCTAGGCTTGTCATCAATAATTTGACCCTTTCTTATGATTAAATGGCCCCTTTATACACTTGCAAGCCCTACTTAAGTGTATTTTTTAGAATAATCCCATTAAACATCATTTATTACACTTTAATTCCTGACACCCACTTAAAATTCCCTAGTGGGACCAAGTCGCCAATAGGGGTGACTTAGTCCCACTTGGCTCAAAAATCAAAATTATTTCAAAATTTTGGCAGGATATTATTTTCTAAACCTTGAGGTCGACCTATGATGTGGTATTTTCGAGAAATTTTGTATAATCATGTATAAATATAGGGTTTTTCCTCTCATTTCACCCCCATTCATTCTCTTAATCATTCAAGCAATTATTAATCATTCTCAAGCATTCTAGACATTCTTAAGCATACATCCATTGGAGCTTCTACTTGCATATTTTCATATTTCTACTTCAAGGGTTTGGTGAGTTGTAGCATTGCATGTTGTTCATTAATCATTCTCTTTTAATTTCATTTCATTTTCAAGGGTTTAATTACCAAACCGAGGTTTGACCAAGGTAAACCCCTATTCACTAACCCTTAACCATTTTTCCCCCTTTTGCATGTGTTTTTGCAAGTCTAGTGTGCAATTTTTTCAAAGAGCAAGTTGTGAAAAGGTGTCAAAAATTCATCAAAGTCTTTCAAATTCAACAAAGCCCTAAAAGAATCTTGGAGATCACCTACAAACTAGATTCTGTAGATTCGGATTTGGAAACCTATCATGAACTGAAGTACAGACCGGGAGCTACAGATTGCATCTTCTAATTTCCCAAAATTTGAAGGTGGACTAAGTCACCATTAATGGCGAATTAGTCCCACTGCCAGGCTTGAAAAGTTTTTTCTATAGTTCTGAGTACCCTTTTGGCTTAAACCTATTCTGACAAAATTTCCCCAAAACATGACTAAGTCGCCCAGCTTGGCGTAAGTGTCTCAGTTGGCTTCAACAGAGATTTCTATAGGATTCTAGAGCTCCTCTTCATCACTTTCTAGTTTCCAGGTGCACCTCTTCAATCTCATTAAGTTTTGTTACAATTTACTTGCATCTTTAGTTAATTTTGCATATCACAATGTGTTTTCAAATAAAGTGCATTTCATTTGTTTTTCATTAATAATCCATCTCTTTTATCAATTATTTGCATTTAGGGCATTCTATTTATACATATTTCAATCATATTTGCATTAGTCTTGAGTGAGCCACCAAGGTTTTTGGGATTCCTTTCTCCTTTTAGGTGTAAAACCCTAGAAGTGTAAGAGAGCCCCTATCCTAAAAATCTTCGGTTCATTTTGGTGAACCTGCATTTAGAACATCATATTTATGATATACAATGAATTTACATCCTAGGACTAGCTGACATTAACATTGCATTGCATTTTGCATTGTTCAATTTGCATCCTAGGGTTTTAAAATTTGCAATAGTGAAAAGCTCATCTAGCTGCATTTTTGCATTGCATTTCATTAAAAATAAACAAAATTTTGCACATTCATATTATATTTGCATTTGAAAACCTAAAAAGCATAAAATACAATTCAAAAATTTTGAAAATTTTCAAAAAAATCACTACCTGGACTCATTTGCCACCTTGGGCAACTTAGTCCAGTTGCATCTTTTTCACTGCATTTTATGGCATTTAATCTATAATTTCTAAGTTTTTTGTTTTTGTTTCTACATTTTAGTTTTATTTTCCAGAATTTTAGTTTTAAGCATTTTCTTCTTGTTAGTTTACATTGCATTTGCATTCACCCTACATTTTGAAACCTTTGCATGAGTGTTTGGTGTCCTATTGCTAATACCTTAGTGAGAAGAAGTTCAAGACTCATGTTATCCCACGATAATACACCCATTGTGGATCTTGTGTTATCTAAAGCTTCCACTCCTAGTATTGCAACTAGTACACTAGGCATGGATAATACCTTTAGCAACTCTTTGTCTTCAAATGACATGCAAGTAGACACACAAACTGATCATATCCCGCAAGACAAAACAATTCACATTCATGAGGACTTAACACATCTCCAACATTAAGTAAGCTTGGAAAACATTTTAGCCACTACAATTCCTACCATAGAAAACATCCATCGCATGCTTGAAAGTGAAGAAGGCCTAGACGTTGTGAAACACATAGTTCAGATATATACAAAACATTCTCCTTCAACCTCTAGTGCCTCTCAACCAGCAAACACTGTGGTTAGCCAAGGAGGAACTCAAACTCCTCCTCTCTCAACCATAGCCTCAATACCTACCTATACCACTCCTCACATCACAACAACACTGCAACAAGTTAGTAATGTGATTCCTTCCTTGAGTATTCTTGTTAGCATCCCTAATTCCTATGTGGCATTGCATGTTCTATCCTCTTCTACAATACCATCTATAAGCATTCCATTCACTTTCCCTACCACTACATACACTCCATCACCACTTTCACTTCCACCACATACCACTTACAATGACCCTCTCATAACACAACTTTTCCAAACTGTTTCATCCATGCAAAAACAAATATCCACCATAAACCAAAATTAGAATGGACCACCCATATATTATGTTAGAAGTAGCCCATTATCTTTGGAAATATTACGAACACTGATGCCACAAGGAGTATAGATGCATAGATTTGATAAATATGGAGGGAAGGGAGATCCTTCTAACCATGTTAATTCCTACACCGCCTTATGTAGTGATTTTTTCCTTGATGATAAACTGTTAGCAAAATTGTTTCCTAGGACTTTAAAAGACACTGCCTTGAAATGGTTCTCATCTTTACTAAACAATTCAATTTTTTCATTTAATGAACTTGTTGATACATTTATAAATCATTTCCAAGTGCATATGACTCCCAAGAAGACCTTGGCTGATTTGATGATATGCAAGCAGAATGAGGAAGAAAATATAACTAATTTTATCTCACGCTATCAATCGCTTTATTCGCAAATCGATGTCAAGATTCCTAACCCACACCTTCAAAAGATGTTTATAGAAAACTTGAAAACCAAACTTTAGGAAAAATTCACTATGATGAAATTCCCCTCCTTCATGCACTTGTGTACTATCCTTTGCAATTATCACAATTCGATTAGTAGTCGAGATACAAGGTCCACTTCTAGTCAAGCTGAGAAATCTGAACATGCCAACCAAAAAAATTCCCAACCATTTCGAAAGAAAAACAAAGGGTTCTTACAGTTCAACCCCCCTCAACAACCAACTCAAACCGTCAACAACCAAGTAGCAGTTGTTAAAATCATGGTGTTGTTTAGTTATGGAGACCCGAAAAGACAATTCACACCTTTACTTGACACCTTTCATAACACAATGTCCCAACTTTTGCAACAACAAATGATTACCTTGCCTGCGATCAAAGCACCCAATCCTGCTAAGCCTTTACCTCTTAAATTTAAATCTAATGCTTATTGCCATTATCATAGACAAAATGGACATGACACGAAACATTGTAAGCATCTTAAACATCTTGTGCAAGACCTCATTGATTCCAGCCGTCTATCCATTGCAGGTGTTAATGATGAAGGTAATAAGTCTGTTGCCCCTCCAAATCAAAACTTGCAAATTTTCACTGATCCAATTCCCAAACATAATATTTCATTTGTCAAAGCTAGTGAAACTATGAAGAAAGATGTGATGAATGTTGATAAATATGATGAACATCTTGATCCTATCCCACATATTACCCATGTTAATCCTATGGATGAAATGGTAGGTGTGATAGACGTTATCCCTCATAAGGGCCAACCTAAGAAATCTCTTGATATTACTTTCTCCTCTAAGGACATACTTAAAAATCTCCCGATGGTCCATCTTTACATAGCTGATTGTATCTATGACAAGCCCACTAATGGGATACTAATAGATCCCTCCTATGGAGAGAACGTGATCACCGAGGAATTTTTGGTATTACATGACCTTTATCAAGATGACTATGATAAACTGAAAGCATGGATCAAGACACACAATGGTTTTGCTTTCCCTACAATAGGATCGATCATCCTTCCATTACAAATAGGACCAAAAAAATCGGACGTTACATTCTCCATCATCCCGCAGTCGGACCAGTTTCGTTTGAGGCTAGGCCATCCATGGCTTCACTTAATGAAAGATGTCCCTTCGGTTATCCATAAATGATTAAAGTTTCCATTTGACAATGAAATATTCACTGTCCGCCATAGCGGCTTTAACCCATTCTCTTCCAAAGGAAACTTTTCCTTAGAAGCCTTTTGGCCCAAGCCCATGGAACGTATAACGCCTCAACAAGACTTCTTTTTCATAGCTTACCAAAAATTTAAAGTGAAGAAAATAGCAGAATTATCTCTCTGCAACATGTCCTTGTCCACTTTTGACACTCCTATCCTAGATGAAACCATGCTTCAACCTAAACAAGAACTAATCAACCAAGATAAACCAACACCAGAAACTTCCCCGACATCATCCAAGAGACCAAGAGACAATGAAAACAACTATGTCATGCCTCCTTGAATAAAACAAGTTTACAAAGAAAAAGAGAAAGTGGATGACCAAACTTCCATGGATCCTTCTATTCCTCCCCTTAGGGAAGAAAAACAACCTATGGTTGATCAACCCGCTCCTTCACAAACACAACTCGACAATAAAGCCAAAATAAATTGAGGCGCTAGGGAGCATAGGCGTAGATGTCGTGTCCTTGCTCGCAAGTTACATGCAGAAGAAAATAAAGAAACTCAAAATCCACACTTGACAAAAGCAATGCATGATGACCCACCTCCCCCACTACAACAAAATGATCCCATACAACAATCACAACAAGAGGTACACTCTTCATTGGACATTATCATTCATTCTCCTATTGTGATTAATCTGGATGACGGTGATGAGATTACCAAAATCGACGAAGAGATGCATAATGATTTGAACACATGGTTTTCCTCTTCCATGAGCTTAAATGAAAAATCTCCTATAAAGAGTGTTGAACCTGGTGCTTCCCCTAGTTCGACACTTGCTCTTGTCCCTTTGGCTAGTTGCCCACCCTCGACATATCATGAACATGATTAGGAGGCGAATGACTTGCTCGATGGTTGACTCGCATTTTCCTTACTAGTCTTTTGCATTTTCTTTTGTGTGTTTGAATGTGCATAATGTGATCCCCCGTAATGTTTTGTTTGATGTTCTCTCTCTTTGTGGCATTCACTCTATTTGTACCTTCATTCTTCTCTATGTTGTACATAGCTTTCACCTTTTCCTTTGTCTTTTTCTTGTGTTTTCCTTTTGGGGATGACGCAAGGCATTGAGACATTCATGTCTCTTTCATGTTAACCCAAAAGGATTTTATTTTTCTTTGCCTTTTTCTTTTGTTTTCCTTTTGGGGATCACGCAAGGCATTGAGACATCTATGTCTCTTTCATGTTGACCCAAAAGGCCTTTTTTTTCTTTTCCTTTTTCTTGTGTTTTCCTTTAGGGGATGACACAAGGCATTGAGACATCTATGTCTCTTTCATGTTGACCCAAAAGGATTTTCTTTTTCTTTTCCTTTTTCTTTTGTCTTTTTCTTGTGTTTTCCTTTTGGGGATGATGCAAGGCATTGATATATCTATGTCTCTTTCATGTTGACCCAAAAGGATTTTCTTTTTCTTTTTTATTTTCTTATGTTTTCCTTTTGGGGATGACACAAGGTATTGAGACATGTATGTCTCCTTCATGTTGACCCAAAATCTTTTCCTTTTTATTTCATCTTTTCTTTTTCATTTGACTTGTGTTTTCCTTTTGGGGATGATGCAAGGCATCAAGACACCCCATGTCTCTTCCATGTTCTTTATTTTTCTTTGTTTTCGCTCTCTTTGTGTCATTCTTACAGCTCTATGTATTTGGGGAATGATGACATTTCCAATCTCTCTAAACAACATTGCAGCAAAGAACATACTAACCCCAAATCCATAGATCCCTTATGTTTTTAGTTTTTTCATTTCAAGGGCAACCCCTTCCCTTTTCTTTTTCCTTTCTTTCACATGACGTGGCCTTACTTGGAAACATATGACTTTGCATAAGGGATTTCCAAGTTGGCTCTCATGTCTTTCTTTCTTATTTGCATTTTTCATTTGCTACTTTAAAGTATTTCCTCATAGCATGGTATTTAGCAATTCCTTTAAAATGGGGGCATACATTGGCATTATTCATTTGCAATTTTTTTATTTTTTTTTTGGTTCTTAATGCATCCTTGTTACTTCATACAATGTGTTTTGTCACTTTGTGGATGACATTGGGTGTAATTTCCTTCATGAGCATGATCTATCTTAGCATATTACATTCCTCTTGGTGGGTTGATGTGACACACTACATCCCCTAAGTTGCAAATTTTCTATTCTTTGATTGGTCCTCTCTTGGAGACATAAAACACAATGTTCCCTAAGTTAAAGACCTCACATGAACTAAGCAAGAATCCTTTAAACATCCTTTGCATGTTGCATTTTTCATTTTTTATATGGCCACCTTGCATAACATAGTTTGCATGCCTATGGTGCCATCGTGTTTGTTCATGAGCTCCAAGCATACAAAGTTTTGCTTGTCTTGTGAAGCTCAAAAAGTAATTTTCTTTTGTGGCACCTTATTAAAGTTATCATGAGGTATAACTTTGCTATGGTTGAGTGGGAATCCCATTCCAAGGCATGACTTTCTCCATAGCCACCTGCGTGTGTGTGAGTGCATACCAGCCATGAGTGTATGTTTCTCACCTTTTTGGGCCTTCTCACATGGCAGACGGCCATGAGTTCTGTTGCCTCAGAGTGAGTATTCATTTTCAGACAAATAGCCTCGATCTAATCCACAACGGGATGGACAAATGATCGAAGCTTGATCTTATGGACAAGGAAAAAGTAACCTTCTACTTTTTCATGTTTAGGCCCTCTTAGTGGACTTTGGCTTGATTTTTTGCCTAGATTTAATGTTGTAATGTGGTCAACACATTCACATTAGGTCTTGGACCCTTGTGAATCATTAAGACTTCTAGGATGTCTTGTAAAGGTGTTGTGAAGTGTTGTAACTCACTTTCACACTTTTCTAGGCCCCTTTCATCATAATTCACTTAAATAATCCCTTTTTATCACTTACCAAGTCTTGTTTCAAAGTGTTATGAAGTGTTATAACCCACTTTCATGCTTTTCTAGACTTGTCATCACTAATTCAACCCTTTATCATGTTTAAATGACCCCTTAATACACTTTCCAACCTCCCTTAAGTGTGTTTTTGAGGATATTCCCATTGGACAACATTTAATTCCCTTTAATTCCTAACACCCACTTAATTTTCTTAAGTGGGAATAAGTCTCCAATAGGGGAAACTTAGTCCTTTTTGGTACAAAACTCAAAATTATTTCAAATTTCTAGCGAGATTTTGTCCTCTAACCCTTGAGGTCGGCCTGTGATGAGTTATTTTTAGGAAATTTAGCAAAATCATGTATATATAAGGGTCTTTCCTCTCATTTTAACACCCATTCATCCAATCATTCACTCAAGCAATTAACTTAATCATTCTCAAACATTCAAGCAATCTAAGCATAATCAAGTCATCTATTGGAGCACTTCATTGCATATCTTCAGATTTACACATCAAGGGTTTGGTAAGCTTGTGAAATTTCATGTTGTTTATTTATCATTCTCTTTCCATTTCACTTCATTTCATAGGGTTTGATTACCAAAGTGGGGTTTGACCAAGGAAAACCCCTATACTCTAATCCTTAACCATTTTTCCCTCTTTGCATGTGTGTTTGCAAACTTTGTAGGAATTTTTGTTAAAGAAATAGGTGTTGAAAAGTGGTCAACAAGTCATCAAATCTATTCAAGTCAACATAACCCTAATTCAAGCTTGGAGACATTTTTTATCCTATTTTCTATAGAATCAAGAGCGAACACCTGTCAGAAAAGCAAGTGCAGACCTGAGGCTACAAGATATTGTCCCAAGATTCCTGAAATCTGTAGGTGGACTAAGCTACCACTAGTGGAAGATTAGTCCCACTTCCAAGCCTGAAAAGTGGTTTCTGCATTTTTGGATGCCCATTTGGCAGATTCCTATTCCGACAAGTTTTCCCAAAACTGGGACTAAGTCGCCCAGCATGGCGTAAGTGTCCAAGTCAACATTTTCAATCAATTTTTAGGATTCCAGAGTCTCTCCACATCATATTTTAGATTCTAGGTGCACCTCTCCAATCCTGTTCAGTTATTTCATCATTTACTTGCATTTTTAAGTGTTTTTGCATATCACATTGTGTTTTCAAACAAGTTGCATTTCTTAGGTTTTGCATCATTAGATCATTTTATTTCCAAATCAATGCATTAGTACATCATTATTAGACACATTACATATCATTTACATTAACTTTGAGTGTAGACATTTGCATTTTGGACCCCATCCCTTTCTCCTTTTAGGTGAAAAACCCTAGAAGGAGCTAGAGCAGTTGGGAAATCCAAAATCATTGTCCACAGATCCAACTCTCTTTTTCCTTCTCCTTCTCTCCCTTTCATTCTTTTACATCATTTTCATGTGTGTTCCTTTGTGATAATGTTTGGTTTTCCATGGGATCTTGATCCTCGGGGCTTGATCATCCCTCTTGATTGTTATTGTCTCATATTGCCAGCATGAGTGCATTTGGATCCCTCTTGATGTGCATGTTTAGCTACTTTAGTGTGAGTTTGAAGCAAGTTCATCCTCTCACTAAAGTGGGGGCTAAATGTACCATAGAAAAATATATCTTTGGACATGTTCATACTCATTCGGGTCTTTCTTATGGATGTTGCCCTAGTTTTGCCTAGATTTAATGTTGTAATGTGGTCAATGCATTCACATTAGGTCTTGAACCATTATAAATCAATAAAAACTTTATGATGCCTTGTAAAAGTGTTGTGAAGTGTTGTAACCCACTTTCACATTTTTCTAAGACCTTATTAATATAATTCACCTAAATAACCTCTTACCAACCCTTATTTCAAAGTGTTGTAACAAACTTTCATGCTTTTCTAGGCTTGTCATCAATAATTTGACCCTTTCTAATGATTAAATGGCCCCTTTATACACTTGCAAGCCCTACTTAAGTGTATTTTTTAGAATAATCCCATTAAACATCATTTATTACACTTTAATTCCTGACACCCACTTAAAATGTCCTAGTGGGACCAAGTCACCAATAGGGGAAACTTAGTCTCACTTGGCTCAAAAATCAAAATTATTTCAAAATTCTGGCGGGATATTATTTTCTAAACCTTAAGGTCGGCCTGTGATGTGGCATTTTTGAGAAATTTTATATAATCATGTATAAATATAGGGTTTTTCCTCTCATTTCACCCCTATTCATTCTCTTAATCATTCAAGCAATTATTAATCATTCTCAAGCATTCTAGGCATTCTTAAGCATACATCCATTAGAGCTTTTGCTTGCATATCTTCAGATTTCTACTTGAAGGGTTTGGTGAGTTGTAGCATTGCATGTTGTTCATTCATCATTCTCTTTTAATTTCATTTCATTTTCAAGGGTTTAATTACCAAACTAGGGTTTGACCAAGGCAA
>VDFB02373365.1:37766459-37932422 GCA_007258455.2 Sequoia sempervirens
ATGATCTTAAGCAAGTTTGATATTCATTATATTGATCGCAAAGCAATCAAAGGAAAAGCTATTGCTGACCAACTAGCTGAAGCACCCCTACAAGTAGAACATCCCATACACATTGAATTTCCAGATGCTGATGTCTTCACAACAGAGTCAAAGCAAACTTGGTCATTATATTTTGATGGCTCATTTACTCAACATGGATCGGGGGTAGGCATACTCTTTGTTACCCCTCAAGGAAATACCATTCCTCGGTCATATCGGCTAATGTTCCCATGTACTAATAACATAGCCGAATATGAAGCTTTAATCACTGGGCTCAAAATAGCATTGGAATGGAGAATCACAAAATTGCAAGTCTATTGTGACTCACAGTTAATCATTAACCAAATCAATGATGATTATCAGACCAAAGATGACAAATTGTTTCCATATAAGAAAATGCTTGATGATTTCAGGAAATAGTTTGTAGAAATCAAGTTCATTCAAATTCCAATGCTTGATAACAAGGCAACTGACACTATGGCCACAATCACTTGATTGTTACAACTCCCAAAAACTTAGGCTCGTTACGAATTTATGGTGGAACAATCATTTATGCCTGCTTATGACACACCTAAAAGCCAAATCATTTTCCACTTAGTAGGATCCGATTCACCTTGGTATGGAAAAATTTATGCCTACCTAAAAGACGACATCTTACCAATTGACTTATCCCGTAACTGAAAATGCAACTTTATCTGCCAATCTTCTCGTTATACCCTTATCACTGACACTCTCTATCATCGTGGTCTTAATGGTACTTTACTTCAATGTCTTGAATGTGAGAAATCCGATAAGGTTTTACAAGAAGTTCATGGTGGCATTTGTGGTACTCATTCAGGTGGACTAACCTTATCCAAGAAATTGATTAGAATGGGTTACTACTGGCCCACAATGGAGAGGGAATCATTCACTTTTGTAACGAAGTGTTCTAAATGTCAGATACATGGAAATATCATTCATGCACTAGCACAAGAACTACAACCATTTGTACCAACCTAGCCATTCTCTCAATAGGGGTTGGATTTAGTTGGCAAGATTCATCCTTCATCCTTGAATGGACACAAGTTCATCATCATAGCAACAAAGTATTTTACCAAGTGGATTGAGGTAGTTCTTGATGAGGGCGCAGCCTGAGATATAGAAAATAACCCACGAACAAGAAAATAATTTTATTATTTAGAAAATGGAGCTTCTTACATGCAGAGGATCTCAAATCCCCAAGTTCTACAACACATGCAAGTTACAAAAAGCTACATAATAACCCTTTCACAATATGCAAGCTTGTCACCAAAAAGCTACCCAAAAATTAGAAACCCGCCCATAAATAGAGCTCCTCAATAGTTTGGAGCCAAAACAACATTCAAATTTGAGTTTAGGCGGTTTGGCGCTGACAATTTACAACATGAAGTTCAAATTTCAAAAGAGCATTTGCAATTGTATCTTCTAGAAAGTGTGCCAACTTCCCGGGGCCATAACTTTTGATCCGGGACTCCGATTCGCGAACCATTTGAACCGTTGGAAAGGTCTCAAAGTCAATAATGCATTTGAAATTTGCCACACTAATTTTGGAAAGTTTTGGGTCCGTTCTGGGAACTCTAAGTGCCTCAAATCTAACTTGGAAGATTTTTAGGTGCAAATTTGGGAAACTAAAACTGCAATATCTTTCAACCCAGGAATAGAAAATAAAAACCATAAATTGGGAATTTCATTATGACAAAAAGGGTATCCAAAAATGTAAAAACCTCTAAAAACTGAGAAACTTAAAATTTAACAGTTATTTTTGGGTGATGCAAGATTGCCCTTACATCACTGGATGCTTCTGCATCAGAAACCTAGGGTAATTTGAGAAGTGACCCCGCCACGTCTTAGATGGTGGAGGAAAAACCCAAATGGTCAACCTCTACCTTAGGCAACCAGGATGAATCTTCAACATGCCTTCCTTTCTATTTCACCAGATATTCTTCATACTTCCTGTTCCTGGTACTCCTTCCCACATGACTATCTAGGATTTCTTCAATCTCCTCCTTTTCTGAAGTAGGTGCTGGAATTCCACACTATTCCATTATTGGTACTTCCTCTGCGCCACCTTCATGATACTCTGTCAAATCTAAAATGTTGAACACAGGGGAAATGTTGAATCCATCCGACAACTCTACCTCATATGCATTCCCTGAATCATGCCTCTTCAAAATTTTATAAGGACCGAACTTCTTCATCTTCAATTTGTTATATGTTCCCACTGGAAATCTTTCTTTTCTCAAGTGGACGATCACTTCATCGCCAATCTAAAATGAGTTCCTTATACCTCCTCTTCTGATATGCCTTAGCCTTATACTGCATATTCATCTTGTTAATATGTTCTCTTACCTTCTCATGTATATCCTTGATGTGTTCTATAAAATCTTTAGCTTCAACACTTATTTTCTTCTCTTGGTCCATCTTCCTCAGTGCAGGTTGTTATGGGGCTACCTCCATACACAATTTGGAATGAGTGATCTACGGTGCCCACATTGATAGAATTGTTGTAGAAAAATTTTACAGGAGTAGATAAATACCATCCTTTGGGTTTATCTCCTACCAAACATCTCAGTAGGTTACGGACTTACATTAACAACCTCTATCTACCCATATGTTTGTGGATGGTGTGCAGAACTGAACTTCAACTTTGTCTTCAGCTTCTTCCACAAGGTCCTCCAAAAGTACCCCACAAATTTGGTGTCACGATCTGAAACAATACTCTTTGGCAGACCATGTAGCCTCACCACCTCTTTGAAGAACAAGTCAGCAATGTGGACTGCATCATGGGTCTTCTGACATGGAATGAAATGTGCCATCTTCGAAAACCTATCAGCCACCACAAAGACTGAATCATTCCCTCGTTGTGTCCTTGGTAAACCAAGAACAAAGTCCATACTTATATCCTCCCACTTGGCCTCTGCGGTATAGAGTAGGGTGATGCAAGCTATATTCTGGCTCCCCTCCTTTAGCCATCCCGTGACGCCTACTGACTTTGTACAAACTTTATATACATCTGCTGACAGCTGAGGCCATGTGTACTCTCACTTGATAATGCTTAATGGTCTTATCGGAGACCAAAATGTCTTGCGAACACTCCACTATGCTTCTCCTTTATGAGTTCTCCCTCCTTGAGACTCGGGATACACAATTGACTTCCATGAAAATAACATGCCATCTTGGATTATGAAATCCAGCCACCTTGTCCTGTCCACTGTAACAGGTTCCTTACAAGCTTTCCAAGCCTCTGCAAAATCAAGATCTTCTGCATACAGTGTCTTGAGTTCAGTGAACCCAACCACTTCAATATGCATCTTTGTCATCAATGTATGCCTCCTACTTAAGGCATCTACAACCCTATTTGACTTCCCACTCCTATGTTTCAAAACAAAGGTATAACTCTGCCAAAACTCTACCCATTTCATATGCCTCTGATTTAACTTTCCCTGACTATTTAGGTACTGCAAGGCCTGATGATCAATATATAGAACAAATTCTTTGGCAACAAATAATGTCTCCATTTATTTAATGCTTGAACTATCGCATAAAATTATTGATCATAAACAAATACTTTCTCTTGGCATCATTTAACTTTTCCTTTGAAATAGGCAATGGGCTTGCAGCTGTGGCTCTAACCAACTTTGCTCCAATGCGTAACCCCTTTGGCATCACGTACAGAGCACCTTGTTGAAGTTGGGAGGGCTAGAGCAGTACGCTCTGTCACCTTATGCTTCAACAGTTCAAAACTTTTTGCCGCTCTACTGTTCCACTTGAATTCTTTTCTATCCCCTCTGATTGTTTTAGTTAGGGGTCCACAAATACTACGGAAGTTTCTAATGAACTTTCTATAAAAACTAGCCAAACCATGGAAAGATCTCACCTCAGTAGCAATTCTTGGGGTAGGCCATTCCAAAATAACCTTCACCTTCTCTAGGTCCATCTTGAGACCTTTTGCTGAGACAACAAACCCCAAGTACACCAACTCCTTCTTCACATAACTGCACTTCTTCAGATTAATTAATAGTTTCTCTTCTCTTAACTTCTCAAAGGCTCTCCGAATATGCATCAAATGCTCATCCAATGTCTTACTGAAAATCAAAATATCATCTAAATACACAATAACAAAACTTCCCAGAAATTCTTTTAGTACCTCGTTCATGAGCCGCATGAATGTGCTTAGTGCATTGGTTAGCCCAAAAGGCATGACTAACAACTCGTACAGGCCCTCTTTGGTCTTGAAGGTAGTCTTCCATTCATCTCCCTCTCGAATCTGGATCTGGTGATATCCACTCTTCAGATCAATCTTTGCTTGAAATACTGAGCTCCACTCCAACAGTCCATCAGGACATTCATCCTTGGCAAGGGAAATTTGTACTTGATTGTTATCTTGTTTATGGTTCAGGAATCTGTACACATCCTGCACTCCCCATCTTTCTTTGGTGCTAGTACTGTAGGTACTACACATGGACTAAAACTCTCCCATATCAAACCCTTTCTCAATAATTCTTGAACTTTTCTATTCAACTCCTCACTTTCTACTAGAGTCATTCTATGAGCTACCTTATTTGGAAAAGCTGGCTCCGGGAATCAAGTCAATTTGATGTTGATCTTCCGCCGTAGTGGTAAGCCACCAGTGCATTATTAGAAACAATATCCTAAAACTCATCCAACATCCCAAAAACTTCTTTTGGAACCTTCTCACTATCCTCCTTACTCACTCTAGGAATCAATGCATAACACACACGCTCATGCTTCATACCTTCTAAAAAATTTCTTCCATCTATATAACAAATTCTAGCACTACTGCATACCTTTTCTTTGATCTCCTTCAGGGGTTTCAACTTGTGACGAACCCCATCCTTTGTCAAGGAATAAGTGTTTACATGGCCATCATGTATAGCTCGCCTATCGAACTACCACAACCTCCCCAAAAACATGTGACATGCATCCATGGGGATGATATCACAGAGTACCTCATCATGGTAGCTCCCGATCTTGAACTTTACTAGGCACTGCTCATTGACCAAAAATTTGTGGTCTTTCTACAGCTAGGCAATCCGATACGGATGTGAGTGCCTTTCCCTCTTCAACTTCAACTTTGTGACCATCTCCTCTAACACTAGATTATCGGTGCTCCCACCGTCAATAATGACATCACAACATTTTTCTTCACACTTGCACCTTGTGTGAAATAGATTCTTCCTCCATTCTGGTTCCTTTTCCTCAGTCACCAGGGCTCTCTTAATCACTAGGGCTTCTCCCCTTTCAGCATCATCTGAATGTTCAGATTGAGCCTCCTCATCTGCATGTGTAACCCTTCCACGACCTTCTGGCCTTTTTTCTGCCCTTCCTTGGTGTTGTGGACATTCATAGGCTCAATGCCCTTCTTCACCACACTGGAAACACGTTCCTTTGAAACCACCCCTTCCAGATCCTTGTCCATATCTCCCTCATCCTCTACCTCTTTGATCACCACTATTTTGATCACGAGGGTGGTAGAAGTTGTCATTCCTTTGGCTTCGGCTGGTACCCACATCTTCACTTTTCTTTTCATCATCATTTCGGCTTCCTGAAGGTCTTCCATTGCCCCTTCTACTTTTACCTCCTTGTCCTTTTTGCTTGCCATCAAATCTTTTGTTCAGCTTCTCTTCCACCTTTAGAGCAAATTGATACACATCCTCAATGGTGGTCATTCTAACTAGGCTTAACTCCTCCTGAATGCTTGGTCGTAACCCATTAAGATACCAGGCTATCTTCTCCTTATTGGCCTCTATGTAACCCATTTTGATGATTATCTTGTGAAAATATTTAGTATATTCTTTCACAGATCTGCTTCCTTGCTTCAAACCTTGCAATTTCTTCAACAGATCTAACTCGTAGTCCACTGGTATGAACTGCTTCTTCAGTTTCTCTACCATGCGATCCCATCTGGTGATCTTTCCTTTTCCTCTTTGATTTCTTTCCAACTAGACCTCTTTCCACCAAATACTGGCATGGCCCTTCAGCTTCATTTTTACAAACTTAACCCGATCTGGGTCCTCTATTTCCTCATACTCAAAATATTCTTCTAGCTCATTGATCTAGTTGATCAACTCTTCCGAGTTCAGACTTTCAGAATAACTGGGGACTTCTGCTCTGGGTCTTTTCCTAATCTTTGAAATGGCCTTTATTAGCTACATTTGGTCTTGATCAATTGCTTCTTCTTCCTCTCCTTTATCCTCACTTTCCTCCCTCGGGTTTAACCCTCTTCTCAACTGCTCTTGTAACGCATCAATCTGTCTCTGGAGGGCTGCCAGTGCATCTCTTCCACCAACATTTCTGCCACCTCGACAACCTCTGGCACCACCACGCCTACCAGACATCACTCTTGGAGGCATCTTTCTTAACCTCGACCCACAACCACAGTCCTGGTGTGAACTGCCTCATGATCGGTGATATGTCCACATGCTCAAGAAACCCCTGCTCTGATACCACTTGATGAGGGCGCAACTTGAGATATAGAAAATAACCCACGAAAAAGAGAATAATTTTATTATTTAGAAAATGGAGCTTCTTACATGTAGAGGATCTCAAATCCCCAAGTTCTACAACACATGCAAGTTACAGAAAGCTACTGAATAACCCTTTTGCAATATGCGAGCTTGTCCCCAAAAAGCTACCCAAAAATTAGAAACCCGCCCATAAATAGATCTCCTCAATAGTTTGGAGCCAAAACAACATTCAAATTTGAGTTTAGGCGGTTTGGCACCAAAAAATTACAACATGAAGTTCAAATTTCAAAAGAGCATTTGGAATTGTATCTTCTAGAAAGTGCGCCAACTTCCCGGGGCCATAACTTTTAATCCGGGACTCAGATTCGCAAACCATTTAAACTGTTGGAAAGGTCTCGAAGTCAATAACACGCTTGAAATTTTCTATGCTAAATTTGAAAAGTTTTGGGGCTATTCCAGGAACTCTAAGTCCCTCAAATCTAACTCAAAAGATTTTTAGGTGTAAATCTAGGAAACTAAAACTGTAATATCTTTCAACCCAGGAATAGAAAATAAAAACCATAAATTGGGAATTTCATTATGACAAAAAGGGTATCCAAAAATGTAAAAACCTCTAAAAACTAAGAAACTTGAAATTTAACTTTTTTTGGGTGATGCAAGATTGCCCTTACACCACTGGATGCTCCTGTATCAGTTCCTCTCACTAAGGTCACTGGCAAATAAATCTCATCTTTCATACTCAACTATCTCATTTGTCAGTATGGCATTCCCAACTCCATCATCATAGATAATGGATGACCATTGAAGAATTAGGATGTCGATGAACTTTGTGAGAGATTCCATATTCAACATAGATACTCAACACCTTATTATCCACAGGGGAATGGCCAAACAGAGGCTTCAAATAAAACAATATTAAATTTTTTGGAGAAGACTGTGAATGATGTAGGGAATGATTGACAGGTTCAACTCAATCCCGCATTATGGGCTTATAGAACTAGTATCCGAATGCCAACATGAGCAACACCATTTTCTCTTGTCTATGGAGAAGAAGCCATCGTACCTTTAGAAGTTGGGATTCCGTCACTCAGAGTATCTCTAAAAGGTCTAATCACAAATGATGAATACAGAGTTTTATGACTCCAAGAACTGGAACTTCTCGATGAAAAGAGACAACAAGCAGCTGATCATTTGAAAGCATATCAAAAAATGATGTCTCACAACTATAATCACAGAGTCAAAGCACGTACCTTTCATTTGGTGATCTTGTTCTAAAAGAGAACCCATGCAATCAACAAGACAGAGAAAAGAAGGAAAATTTTGAACCTAATTGGTTGGGTCTGTATGTGGTTATAGCAGAATACAGTTCAGGAGCATACAAGCTGTCAACGCCAAAAGGTGACCTATTTGATGAACCCATCAATAGAATGCACCTGAAAAATTATTATGTCTAAAACATTTATCATCATCAGAAAAAGTCCTGAAGAAATACAAAAACATCATAAAAGATCCTTAAGAAATACAAAAACATCAGAAAAGATCTTGGAGAAATACAAAAACATTAGAAAAGGTCCTGAAGAAATACAAAAACATCAGAAAAGATCCTAAAGAAATACAAAAACATCAAAAAAGGTCCTGAAGAAATACAAAAACAACAGAAAAAGTCCAAAAAAAAAAATCATCAAAAAAATGTAATAAAAAAAATAGTGAAAATCTAGCAAACAGACTCTATTTGTAGCTCTCTATCTATTAGTTCATGTTTTTCACTAGGATTTCTTTTCATGCATCTTTCCTTCATCTTAGGGTCATGCCAACATCATGTCACCATCATTTTCCTAGAGCGATAACATCTTACCATGGCTTGATTATTGTATATATCCATTTAAGCAAGTTGTGTCACATATTGGGGGCAAACATTGACATACTCTAGGGCAACTAACTTTCAGGTTCTACCAAAATAGCTTGACAAAGATATAGAACTCAGTCATGCAAACAAACAAACAAAACACATAAACAACTATCCAAACATTGACTCATATTACAATGGTTTTTCAACAAAATACCATATCATGACTCATATTTGGATGATCTAAAATCTGAATAATGATTAGAATGTCAAGTTTACATTTTGAACAATGGTTGTTTGATTTTTCAATATCATCTCTCTGGAGCACACTCAATGATGTACTGAACTAAAATGGCAAGGAAGAAGGATGATTTTTCTTTGTTTGTTGTCTTGAGGTTAACTATCGGTTTGATGCAAATATGTCGTGAAACATGATTTCCAAATCATATCATTGACGATAGTTCCACATTTGCATCAGAAGGTGGTTAGTCTTTGTCTGTTTATGCAAGAAATGCTCAGGTCATCTTGGTTCAATTATACTTTGATGCTTGTGTTCGCTTGCTATATCAAAAATCATGAAAGTTGTACTCAGGTCATCATTGGTGCTAATCTCCCCTCTGATGCTTGTACATACTTCCAACATTTTATAAGGCTCTATGATGATTCAAGAAAGCTACCCAAAGGCTCAATGAACAGTTGGTTTTATTTAGTTGCATTTCATTTAGATCAATGTCTATATTTTGAATACTAGATTCACATTAGAGTTTCAAACAAAGCTGAACAGATAAATCAACGGTTGTCATGTCTCTTTGGACTATATGTGGAATACTTTTGGATATTTTTTTCATCCTCATTTCATTATCATTTCATCTTGGTATTGTGCCTATCATATAGTTTAAACATTCATCATTTGGGACATTCTCAATTTTATCATCTTGGTTTCATTCTCGTACCATTCTGATTATTTATCATTCATTTGTTTTTCATTCTTATCCTATCCTTCATTTTCATTTTTCATTTCATCTGTTCATACCATTGCACATCATCTCATTTAAATTCATTACATTTCATCATCACGTATCATATCATTCCATTCCATTTATCATCCCATTTTATTACATTACATTGTATATCATGTCATTCAATTTCATTTCATATCATTTTACATTTCATTACATTTCATATCATTACATCACATGTTATTTCATTTCCATTTCATCATTACATTTTCCATATCATCTTATTTTCATTACATTTCATATCATTACATCTCATTTTATCATGCCATCAATCTTTTTCATATTCATTACATTTCATAGCATACATATTAATCCTTTCACATCATTTATCATTCACATCTATTCTCATTTTTCAATACCATTTATACAACATTGGATTCATATTACATATCATATTGCATAACATCCATTATATCATCATCATTTATAGCATTTGAAAAATTCAAAAAAACACAAACATTACATTTCCACATCATTAATCATTCATATCATATCATATCATCTCGACACATTGCATTTTACCATCATCATCCACCTACATGAGACCATTAGTACACATCATATTGCACATCATCATATCATAATCATATCACATCATCCTGAAAATCATGTTAGTTAGTCAATCATATATCACATAAGCAAGGAAATAAATGCATATCCATCTCATATCATCATAACAAATGCAACACATTATCAAAAATCATCGCGGCTACATATCATCACTCATTAAAATATACATACAAATGTCCAATAGTCCAATGACACTAAAAAGTCTAAAAAGATACATGAGATATGATCAAAAATCAATGTACATGCTCCAAAAAATATGAGATACATCACATAATATCCTACATACATCAAGGCTGGCTAGTGGAACCCCCTGATGGAGCGGGTCTCGCAAAAGGTGGCCTGCCACTGGTCCCTGTGTCTGGATCCCGTCATGGCCCGGTAACCCCCAGACTCTATGTGCCTGTCCGTGTCCTGCTCTTGGTCCTAGTATGAGACTGTGGGAAAGGCTCTCTACACTCATGAGGACACAACTCCTTGTATTTGAACTGGTAATACTCAGCCTCTCTGGCCATCTTGAAGCCCTCTACAATGGCCTCTCACAATGATGCACTCTCCACAGTGCCCATCAGCCTCTTTGCAACACCCTCGGCCTCTACCATTCTCCATCTTAATGCATCTCTCTCTATCATCACCTAGGATAGCTATGGATCTGGGGTAGGAGGATGTGCCTGTGCCTGTGCCTATGCCTATGCCAGCTGTGCAACCAATCCCTATTCCTGTACCAACTAACTCTGCAACTGCACCTGGGCCTATAGGGTGTCTATCTATCCTTGCTGTGATGAGGAACCAACCTTGATCACTGTCCTATGCCCAATCCCAATCCTCGGCTACCGCATGATATGTACACCACTCAAAAAGTCTAGCCTCGGTCTCCCTAACACCTACCCCTCATCTCCACCATCATCTCCATCATCTCCATCTGAACTCTCCTCCTCCCCACTATCTACCTCCTCTCCCCCAACCACTGCTTGCTCACCACCTGCCACATCCTCCTACCTCCCTACCCCTGGCTGCGGTACCACCAAAATGGGTGTTGGCTCATCCGAATCGATAAATCATGGAAAAGGATGTATATGATAATAGACTTAGTGCTTGTTGGACATGCCAGCATCAACAATATCTCATCTATCATCCCAAGCCTCGAGCGCTAAATCCATGTACTCTGTATAAGCTATCTGTTATGAAATACATGACCCCCATCCTGCCTTATCTCTGCTTTGTGCATAGTGAGCAACCCCCTATGGCATCCCCTGTGTGAAATTGAACTATCGCTGCACCCGCAACTCTAATAACCTCTCTATAATGAATGGTGTCTGACCTATCAAAAACTGAGGAATACCTACAAATGGAATCTCAAGGTGATCCATATCCCATGGCTCACAATCTAGGTATGGCCACCATATCACGACATCTAGGTCATCCAGGCACCGTCTCTAGTAATCTACCTTGTCTAGCTTGGGCTGGACAAGGAACATCACATATGCATAAACATAAGGTCTACCTTGTGGCCTCACTCGGGGACAAGCTATCCTCATCACAACAAGATGCTCCCATGCCCAAATCTGAAGCAATGTCACGCTACACGACAAATTGGATGCACCCTTGTATACCACATGATGTAAATCATGATATAGGTGAGCCAACATGCAACTCCCCTAGGCATACCTCCATGGCTGTACCAACATCTACTCTAGGATCCTCCCCCATCCCATTGATAGTCCCTTTGACCAATGATTTGGACAAAGGAGACCTCCAATGAATGTACCTAAAACTGCAGGAAAGGCTGGATATCCTCAGAAGTTATCCCATGGCACCCAGTACCCTGCTATCTGCGCATCACCAAACACTCTCCTTAGCGCATCAATACCATTGAGCTCCTTGTGATCATAGAACACAAGGGCACCAACCACAGGAATACCCAATATCTTGTACACATCCTCTAGATTCAAAGTCACCTCACCAGTTGGCAAATGAAAGGTGTTGTGCTCCGAATGCCACCTCTCTGCCAATGCGGTCAACAATCCTCTATTGACCCGAATCAGAGGCATGGCTAACAAAGGTCTCAATCCACATGTCCCTATCAATGCTACCTCATTTGGTGTCAGCTCGGCTATCCTATCCCACCCTACCAAGTGATGCTCCCTAATCTAGAGGTTTTTGAAAACCTCCTATTTTCGGTTATCATAAAAACAATCAATCAACATCATATCAATGATTCAATCTCCATCAAATAAAATCAATCTGACTCATATCTATCTATGATCCATATCAATGACTATAATCAATCTGACTCATATCTATCTATGACCCATACCAGTGACACGTACTCATCAGATCCATATCAAGTGACCCATATCAATGCACAATCTATCTATCTAAATCTCGTATCATCAATTACTATTTGTTTTCTTTTTTCAAAGAATGCAAATTTATCAACAATCAAAACATCATCCTATTTGTATTTCAATCACGAATGCAAATATGTTTTTCATCGATCATCTACTATTTGTTTTCTATCACAGAAAGCAAATTTATCAGCAGTCCTATCAATCATCTACTATTTATTTTCTATCACAGAAAGAAACTTTATCAGTAGTCCTATCAATCATCTACTCTTTGTTTTTTGTATAGGGGAAATAGAGGTATCAGCTATCTACTCTTTGATTTCTATTTTGGAAACAAAGTTATCAATTATTTATCAGATTTCAACATGATGATAAGACAATTACTCTATCTATTGACCAAGGAAGCAATATACATCATCATTTTTACATCAATTTCATCAAATCACACATTCTATCTCTTTTTACCAAATGCACTAATCTGTGGTCTCTATGCGCTAAAACTCATATGTGCTAAAAATCATATGCACTATTCTGTATCCTAGATGTGCTAAAACCCAAATGCATCATTCTTTGCATGAGATGCACTCAAACATTTCCTCTATGCGCTATTTCCCTAAAAGCGCTAAAAATCTAAACCTAAGTGTCACTTCATTTTCTAGATGCGCGATAACTCTATATGCGCTACTATTTTTCCTAGATGCACTACAACCCTAATTTTATATGGCATCTTATATGCACTCCTCTTTTTATCGAATGCGCCAAACTGGTTTCTATGCTAAACATGCTAAATCTATCCTATATGTGCTACTCTTTTTATCAGAAGTGCTCAAATAGCTATCGAAAGCGCTAAAGCTTTCCTAAAAGTGCTAAAATGGAGTTCTAAAACCTAAATCCGTAGAAAAATAAGAAAATTTTACTCAAAAACAAAAAAATTTGACAGCACAAGAGGTTTGGTTGAGTCACCGGTGGTCCATATGCAGCTGGCCTCTAATATCGGTGGGACTACTCAAATCTATGACGATGATATGGAATCTCCATTTTTCCAAGTCACTATCAGAGCTACAAGATTCTCAAAGTCAAAAAGGGCAAATGATCCATCCTTTTCTCCCCTTTTACCTTTTAAAGGTCAACTAAAGGTGAGTTTTATGACATTTTTATCTTTTTACACTGGGGCATCCTTATACATCATTTTTTGAGAGCTAAATCACTGAATTCAAATCAACATCTAACTCTCATCATCAACTCACATTTCTCAAATATTATCAAAAACTCATAATCCTCAGTGATTTACCTCTCGAGGGGGCATCATTAACACTAGCAACATTTTTTGATCGGAAACATATTAGAATTAGGTCAGGGGAATATTTTTCAAAAAAGTGGCAAAGTCAAACACAACAAATTTTGAAAGCAGGAATATTTTCTTTGAAGCAATGCGTTTCACACATCACTTCAAAGAGGGGAAAAATGTAGATGCATAAAATTGGTGATATCTGATTAATCCTGGCATTTAATTAAATATTTATTATTTAATTAATTTCTCTAATGTCTTCTACATATGATTAAATTTAAATAATTTAATTATATTGTTCATTCAATTTATTCTTCTATAATGATTAAATAAATCAATTTTTATTTAATTATTCCACATCCATATGTCTACTTGATTAATTAAATAAATACACTATTTATTTCAATTAATTATCACTTTTTGAATTTAATTAAGTCTTTTTGATTTAATTAAATTTAATTATCTCTTTTCAAATCTTTCTTCTGGTTAATTAAATATATTATTTAATTAATTTCATTTACATACCATTTCTTAAAAGGTTTAATTAAATATCTTTATTTAATTGAATATCTTCCATATCTTTTCAGAATCATGATTAAATATTTTATTTAATTATGAAATCTTCCATTATTCTTCAAATCTAGGGTAAATATTCTATTTTAAGAAAAACCTTTGTGTCACCCATAAATAAATAATTGAATTTTATAATTCATTATTTATCTTCTTCAAAATCTTTCCATAATCTCTTCCATTATTCTTCAAAAAGATGACCCATAAATAAATAATTGAATTTTATAATTCATCTTCATCTTTCCATAATCTTGATCATCTTCACTTATCTTACCTCTTTACAGAAAAAGAAAAAAAAATCTTGCTTTCTACTTCTATTTTTCTTCAGTCTTATCCATCCTCAACCGTTCGATCTGCCAGGAATTTTTACAATCGTTGATCATATCAACCAATTAGAAGCTTTTGAAAAACTCTATAAATAGCACAACTAATCCAAGCAAGGGTTACACAACACACATCAAAGTAATTAGAGATTAATTGCACTATAGCATTATAGTTTCATTATTCATGTAGCATCATCATAGTCTTTCATTTTCAGCAATTATGTTTAGCTTTAGAGCAATCATGTCTTTGTTTAAGCATTATTTGCATTTCATATTCAAATCTCATTCTTCGGGAAAAATGTTCATTAAGCCTAGCATACAATTTGAGAGCCAACTGGAATCAATGAAAATACTGGAGATACAGGACGATAGGACAACATCTATAACAGGATACTAATTTTGTAATATGTATTATTTTAATATTCTATTTTTAATATAATGTCTTATTGGTGTGATTGATTCATTTGTTTTTACATATTTAATGTTCACAAAATTGACCATACAATTTTTATTGCATGCACTTCACAAAACATATTAAACTCATGGGTGGTGAATTCACCACCTCTGTCAGTGTAAGGTCTAAAAATCTCAATTACAAATTTTATCCCTTATTTTCCAAAATAATTTAATAATCATAAAAAGGTACAGAATAAGAAGAATAATTTAAATAATTTCATCACTTAAATTCAAATGGATTATCATATATCAATGAATCAAGTATATCAAAACAAGGTCGAGCCTTCACTAGATTTCAAGAATTATCATGTCAGTAATACATGTAAATTCATATACTACAATGCAAATTAAGGAAATAGCAAGATCATGAATGCAACCACAAAGAACCATAACATAGATTTTTCATGAGTGGAAAACCCTCATAGGGATGAAAAACCACTCGTAAAAGTGCCTCACAAACTTAATGAAATGCCTCACTAGCGAGGCCTTACTAGCTATATAATATTACTAGTTACAAGATACCTTACTAGCAATGATACAAGATGCCTTTCTGGAAATAATCATACTGTCCCCCGGACATGACCATTTACATCTTCAATACACATTCTAAATAATAAAGCAAACAATTATAGAGGCAGACACGGTACTTCTACATAAGAGTTATCTTCTTAACACATCCACATTTCATATCCTACTATCCATAGAACTGGACTCTTAACATATAAGTAGCCCAATTGTCTAGAATGATGTTACAATATACATTTTATAGTTTCACTAAGGCATCATCTTTGCATACAAAGTTATTATAAGTGTATGTGGAGGATCATGATGGGCCAAAAAGTGGCAATATGATGGGTATGTGTAGGGTATGTGGCTAGCAACTTTTTTTACCCAAAATTGATGAAATGAAAAGGGTTTTTAAAGGAGATTCCCAATTTTCCACCAATATAAATTATGCTTTAATTTGAATTTAATAAATAATTATTATTCATTTTCTATTTGAATTATGACTAAATTCCTGATTGATAGGTTGATTGAAAAACATCTATATCTTTCAAATAGTATCACATTTTTTGAATCTGAAGCATGCATCACATTCTATGCTTCACATACTATAGGATTAAAAAATTGAACTTCATGAAGTTTTGACCAAGTTAAGGTGGTCAGACATACGGGTTTTTTATATTTTTTAAAAGTTTTAATAAAAAAATTATAATTAATTATTTACTTGGAAAAAAATTACAAAACAAATATGCATCACATTGGTACATGAGTCCTCTACTTATATCTAAAATCTTATAAAAAAATATTATCATTTTATTGTGGTTAGGGTGGTTAGACAGACACCTACTTATTTTTTCCTTGAAATTTAAGTACTACTACATTGAAATTTCAAATTTTCACCAAATAGATTTAAAAAAGAAAAGAAAAACCTAGTAGTTTAGAAACTTCATTCAATTTTCCACAGATTCTATTCTTACATATTTTTGAAATAATATAGATAACTTATTCAGATTTTTACGTCAAGTTGCCTAACTCTAATTTTTCTGAATTTTTCACCACTTTAGGGCTTGTTTTTTCCATGATAATCCTGCACATACCCATAATGTCAACACTATCATGAATCATTCTCAAGTATTTTTAGTTGGGACAATTTTACCTCCAACGACCTCTCAAGTATCACACAAGTACACTGAACAATCATAAGGCAACCAATCACATGAAGCTTTATGAAAGTAATTCTAGCACTGCTAAAATACACACATGCCTAAGCAATTATAACAAAAATGTTTACTTCATTGATTCAAAGAGGTTTCAACAATAATAAAATAATAATGTAAAAGAGTTAAGAAGGTATAACTCATGTATGTATGAGGATACATATATGAGATAGTGAATATATATGAGTATACATTCTTATGCAATAAATCTCAACATCAACTAAGTGAGATAACCATAATGCATGAGAAGAGTGTCATCATTGAACCTAAACTTTAATAAAGTAAGGTATGATTCAACATTTATTTATCTTTTTATAAAACCCCAATTTAATTTACAATACATAATATGCATAGGTGAATTGCAATCTACATCTATATATATAGGTCCAATGTAAGAAAATATCTCAAATTCCATATTCATAAGAGAAAAGCTCACAAGAAATAAATTCTACTCCTATTTTCTATATTTCACTTTTGACTCAGTTTAATCATTCCTCTAACATTTCAATGGATATAGGTAATTTAATGAAAATGTGTATCTTCATATTTAGTTTTTTAAAGTATCCAATAAGCCATTTCCAAATTAAATGGTTTAATCTAATTTTTTTTTAGATTTGCATGACATTTGTAATAAATACTTCCAATCATAAATGTATAAGAAAGTGTGTTCTTGCATTCAAGGTAGTCAATATTCTGTTTCTAATTAAATGATTTATTCTAAAATAATGAAGTTATATAATTTTAAAAGAAACATTCACCAACCAGAATTATATATATATATATATATATATATATATATATATATATATATATTAGGAAGTAAAGTTTTCCCATATTCATATGAATAGATACTCATACTTGTGAAACAATCTAATACAAAAATATTTGTTATAGCAAGAAAAATTTCTATGTCTATTCTTTTCGGGTTTTAAATATTTCTCTCACAGTTATTGTATTTTTAATCCTTTCTATACATAAATTTACATTTATATCTGAAGTAACTTACAATCTATAACACCCTGCCGTGCAAACCCCAAAGGACAACTAAAACTAACAAATTACCGCACATTTTTTTTTTGAAAGTAGAACATTACACAAGATGAACATGAACATACATTACATGTAAAACAATTATACAATTACAAGATCAACTACATCCTCTGGGGTACATGTGTCGGTATTACGAAACCTAAACTCATACCATAACAATAACGAACAAATTCCTCCAAGATTACATTATAAACCATGATATAGCATCCATTTACAATAATCATACATCCATTATAATCCATCAATAAGAAACATCCAGAGATAATAACTCAACATAAATAAGATTAACTTATTCCCAATAACCATAAGCAAACTATCATTATGTGAATTCAATGGAGCATATTTCCACAGATACAACACATCAAATAATGGCTACCATGAATCATTAACCACATGAGGGTTACAAAGTCAAAATAATACATTACATTTGTTTCATTACATTATATCATTTCAGAAATACATATGCACATCAGTGCATCCCGACACATAGTGGGAATGATACATCAAATACTAGAGTAATACAAAATTGAACATGATATAACTGAACTGTGGCGAAGCTCTAGATCCTTTGCAACAACATGAACTTCACACTTCACAAAACACTAACTGGGAACCCAATGGGGTGTAAAGCATGTTCCACCTTACCACGTGGATGCGAAGGCCTACCACTATGCTATGAGATGACAAGAAAGACATCCAACCAAGAACAGTCAAGTAGAAGGGCTACAAGACTCAACAACTCAAGAGTAACAAGAACATGATTAACAACAACATCAAAAAAACTACTCACATATGATTGCTTCCAGAGGCGCACAAACAATAACAAGGGATACTATAGGAGAGTGTCATCGCACGACCCTATCATGGGTTATCCTGGCTGCCTCTCAACAGGCGCCAACCCCCATCTATGGTTATCCCAGTGGCTACCTCTCACTAAGCATCGACCCCATAGGATGACACATGTGGGACCACTAGCCTCTCATGAAGACGAGGTAGTGATCTTACTGACCATGGTCTTCTCAACCTACCCTTAGACTTCTGTGAAAGCACTAATAGTATTGGTGAGGCATCATTATTTGTCTTATTTAATGTGATCATACTCAACCCTCTATTTTATTTTATTATATTTTCACTTATTTAACCAGCTCTTCCATGGGTTATCCAGGCTACCCCTTTGTGCACTGGTCCCCATGAAGAGCCACTCTCCCTGATAGCTTCGAAAAAAATGCACAACATGAAGGGGTACATACCAAAACAAAAAAAAGCACTAAAATCATAAAACCCAAGTGCAGATGCGAGGCATGAACCCTCTTGCTCAAATCCATATCAAAAGGAGAGAAAACCATGATAAAAGGTAACACCCACAAGAGCACGAAACCATAAATTCAATCAACAACTCAAAGAGATCAAAAAATGGAAATCCACATAAAACAAGTTTCCCATTGCCTTTGGAAGCCTAGATCGAATAAACTACCCTTAAAATCCTAGTGGGAAGTAACTTAATGCTATTGTATCCCACATAACTATACTCAAAATCTCATCAAATTTAAAATGATACAAGGGAAAAAGAATGCAATTGACATGGAACCATAAAACAAAACCCATCTTTAATCTACTAATAAACCCATATGATAAACTTAAAAGAACATGTAAATCGTCACCACATGTAATTTACACTTCCGTAAAGAAGTCATTTAATAACTCAAGAACTACACATTCAATATCTTAATCTTTAAAGTCCTTTTAACCAATCAAATTGCATTTTAATTGTATGTGCTAAACGATATTCTTTAAATGATTGAGAAAGCTATATAATCAAGATCTACAAAATGTCTAATCATACATTTCGAATTGCATGTTATAGTATTTAAATGTGCTTTTTATCCAAATGAATATCTTTAAAATTGAAATCATGATCTAAACACATATTTATAAATATATAAACAAATATATATAGATATATGTACTTATATACTTACGTATATACACATATATAAATATATATTTGTATATTTATTTATGTATATAAAAATATTACTTACTCTTATCTTTTCTATGAGACAATACACAAACTGTAAAAAGAATACAACATATATATAATTTGTTGTTTTAACACAACCTATCGAATACATAAGGGAACAACATATAAAATAAACACATGCCTATATTCACATATGTATTTACATATATATAAATAGATTAAACTGTATATGATCAAGATTATTCTGTTGTCATTATATAGATGACATAATTTATAAACAACAAATAATAATAAAATTCAAATGCCTTTACATATGCAAAATCAATTTCTAATCCCATTAAGAGGGTCGACAGTATAAGTAGGCGTTGGGTGCTAAGAATAATTTCACCAACAACCACACACAATAATCCTACTTGCATAACCCACATGCCTATGCAAATAAAAGTAGATTTCTTTGAAACAATATAAATAAATACTACAAAAAGCCATTAAAAAAAAAAACACCAAGGGTGAACACACCCATATGGCATTGCACAGTAGGCGGCTTCCATTGAAAAAAAATGGAAAAAATTAAATTAAAGATCAACAGATATGTTATTCTCTGGGTGCCACACACAAGACCACTTCAGCCAATTTCAATAAGCAACTCAAAATGAAATCAACACATAAGAATACAATGCAAAATTACTATTGAACTGGGAAAGAAGACAACCCAAAACTCCAAAAGGTAAAAGAATCAAACCCTCCTCTAACACTAGGCGATGCCCAAATAGAAAGTATGTGAATTTATATTCAGGTAAACAGTATAAGCTACTGGTAATTCTTAATGAGAATATGCAATTTCTCCTTAAATGGAAATAAACAATATAGAGTTTTAGATAATTGAAATTCCTAAAAGCATAACTCATCAAATTTATGCAGGGATGCAAACTAATAATCTGAAATAAGGGTTAAAAGGATACTTCAAAGTCTTTGGAATATAACCTATAGAGCCAGATATATGAGTTGTGATATGAGACAAAAAAAGGATAATATCACAAGTTGAATTATAAGAGGAGGTAATGGCTATAAAATTTATGAATCCAACAAGAGTTGGCGATACCCACAAAAATCTCATGGAGTATAATATAGAAGCAAGATTTAATAGATGCAAAGATAGGAAAAATGAATATTAACAAAAGGAAAATTGCTAACCACTGCAACAATATTAAACGGGCTTCAACAATGGCTGAAATATATGAAAAGAACATGACCATGGCACTAATTTCCAGCAATACAGTGAATGAAATGAAAACAATTAGCGTTTTCCTTAAAGAAATGATTTGAGGAATGAATGCAAACTCAAACAAAATGAGTGTAAGGTTAAGGATCTGAATAACAAGCATCCAATTGCAACAACAGATGAAAACAAGAGTGAGATTAAGCTAATATGGATTCAATGTTTGAAAATGGTGATGGAGAGCTGAGTTAATTCCTCTATCCAACCACTTCTTCCCAAAATTCTCTCGGCTGAAATATTCTTTTACTTTTTACTAGAGCACAATACTGAGTTAAAATTTTGTTGAAATTGCGAATGCTAGTTTCCCACAAAATTCCCCATATAAATTAAGGAAATTCTCTTATGCAGGAGCATCTAGGGTGTAAGAGAAATCTTGCATCACCCAAAAAAATGTTGTTTCTTTTTAATAAGGGCTAAATTTGGTAGGGTTACTATTTTACTAAGTTTGCATTTATGCACAGTTGGACACAAAATCTTACACAGACCTCTAGAATGGTAAATTGAAGCCAATGGTGAAGAAATCATTTCAATACCATTTTTCATTTGAGAGATATTAAAATTTTAATTTTCAAAAATCGTAGTAAAATATTCAAGGTCAATTTTGAGGCACTTAGAGGCTCCAGATAGGCCTGAAAATTAGTGGAAAACAAAAGTAGTTGGACTTTAGGCCCTACTTTTTGGCAACAATATTTCTTGAGACCTTTCCGAAAAGGTATTATAATAGAAAATACGATGGTCAGATCAAAAGTTATGACCCTGCGAAGTTGTAATACCAAAATTAATAAAATTTCAAAATATCTTCTCGAGGAAGTTTCACTTTCCAGAAGATTCTAGGGTAGTTACACCTTCCAAATAAAGGATGTAAAGGGGGACTATAGAGGGATGCGAGAGTAGCGTAGATGGTGGCTCCAATTTGCATATTTGCAAATTTATGTAATCAGAAATCCCATGTGATGGCAAATATAATGTTGTAATTTCATTTTCATTTCAGTGATAATATAATTAATTTGCTTTCCTTCTTGCATTTTGTTTGTGCCATTATTTATTGTTTTTGTGAGTATTAGATTGTAAGGGGAGTACCCTTCATCACATAATGTTTGTTAACTAGACTAATTTGAGACTCGAGTCATTCACCCTATTTACTTAGAACAACGAACCATGTTTAGACTAAATTTCTTCTAAAAGAATTTTCATTAATTAAATACTTTCTTGACCCATCTATATGGTCAATTCTTGATCCTTTAGCATTCTACAATCTACTTTGGTGAATAATTACCACTATGTTTTTTTGTTTCCTAAGCCATGTAAGTCTTCTATAATTTTCCTTACCAACATTTTATTTTAACTAACATAAAGAAGTTTGCACATTTATTCACACACACACACAGTTTAAATGTTTAACTGGTTTAAAATAATACTGATTCACCCCTCTCTTATTATTCTAGGTGTTCAAAAATTGGTATCAGAGCTTGGTTCCTTGGAAGAAACTTAACCACTTGGGGAAGATCTTGGAGGTTGAACATATGACTATTACAAGATTTCCTATTCCTTTGGAAGAGATACCTACTGTTGGATTTATAGAAGAGTGCATGGTTGACATGAATGGAGAAATCAAAATTTCCCTTGAAGATATGGAAAAGACTGAAAGTGAGACCAAAGATCTAAAGGAAAATTTCAAAGAAGTAGATGAATGTATTAGAGAGTTCATGAAGTTCAAGGAAAGACATAAGGAGATCAATGCGTAGCTTAAGCAAGAAAAGGAGATAATTACCATATTAAAGGTGCAAGTTGAAGAAGGAAAAAGAGTTGAGGAATGTGTGAATACAAATATGAAAATAAAATATGAGGAATTTTTAAACTTGAAGAAGAAGTTTTGACCTTGAGATTAGATCTTGAGAAAGCAAAAATTCATGAAGAAAAATTCAAGATGATTTCTACAAAGATTGATGAAATGATTGCAAATTTAAAAGGATCTAAAGAAAAAGGTGGATTATGGTTTGAGATAGGAGAAAGCTCAAAGATAGATCAAGCTCCAAATTAGGCCAAAAAGAAGACTAAAGATAAGTTCAAAGCAATGGGAAACAGGTCCAGAATCAAAGGAAAGACTTCAAAAGACCACAAGATAGATAACCAAATGCACAAAGGTACCCATATTTTAATGGTTTCTATTATTCTTGCAATAAATTTGGACATAAGGCTATGGAATGTAGAATCAAAATAAATTAGAATGTTTCATCTTTTCTTGATTAGTTTTTACATGAAAAATATTTGGTCATAGAGCTAGCGAATGCATAAATTCAATGATAAATAACTATAAAAATGGTATGCGGTTTCAATATTTTAATGGCTACTATTATGCATGTAATAGATTTGGGCATAAATCTAATCAATGTAGATCTAAAATGAATGGAGGCAAGCCTGTTCAAAAGAATTTCATATGTTACGATTGTAGTAGACCTAGACATATCTCTAGGTTTTGCTGAAGCAAGATGTGAAGAAGAACAATCTAGTAAAGAAGAATGATCCATTGAAAAAGGTTGATCCAGTAGAGATGAAGAAAGAGATGGAAAAGATTATGAAAAATAAGGAAGACAGTGAGACTAATCCTGAGTCTATACCAACACCTGGTGTAGATGTTTCCTCTGAAAACTAAGAAAGATTTGGCTTAGGGGGAGCATTAATAGATGATTCTTTATCCCTTTCTAGAAAACTAGTGTTGATGCTTCAACATATAGATACGAGGTGTGGGTCAATATGCTTGACCCATTGGAGAAAGAATTGGTGAAAAGTATTGAATTATGAAAGATTAAAAAGTATTTAAAGTTGACTGTGCATGTAGTCAGGGTTTGACAACTTTACTAAATGAAGCATTCAATTCAGAATTAGGTCAATCTCTAAAGGGTTTATAAGAATTTCATTTACTCAAAAATCATTTACAAATGAATATGAGAGAAGAGAAGACAAAGAGAAAAGTGAAGTGATCAAAGAAATTGAGATTTAGTGCAAGTGAAACCCTAATCAAAGAGCATGTTAAAAGGTATTTACAACTTCCATTTTCCCTAGTTTTAGAAAGCACTTTCAATTTACTACAAATATGTATATACCATAAGTGGTAGAGGTTACAAAGAATCATCACTCTAAATTCAAATGTCATCTCAAAAAATCATTGGTGGATGATCTAGATGGTTCATTTTTGCACATCCCATATGGATTTTTGCACTCAAAAGATGTTAGGGCATACATTCATGTTAAATTGGAATAATATAATCATACAAAATTGAGTGATGTATGGTAGAAAGAGCTCATCAAAGATTATTTTGAGTTGAAATTGAAATTTGAGAGTTTGGCAGAGAAGAAACTCAATGTATGGAATAGTTTTCATATCTTTTGCTATGTGTATGAGAGGGTGAGATACACCCTAAGAAGAATTCATGAAAAATTTCTCTGGTTAGACATACTACATTTGATAAATAAAGAGGCAATTAGGGATGTGACATGATTATGCTTAACCAGGCCATCTTCACTGCTCAAATCAGTGAAAAATGAAATAGTGATGGAGTGAACATGTGTAGAGTATTATAGGAGAGCCTTGACCATCAAGTAAAGTAGGAACTTGATAGTTAAATATTCTTTAATGATGATCAGATACAAGATTTAGTTCACCAACAAAGAGAATTTAGTATTAGCTACCAATATTAATACAACATATGAGATGGTTAAGAAGGGTGAAGAATATGATCTATGTGATTTGTTGAGATTGCAACTTATGGAAAACCTATAGAAAAGAAAAGATTCTAAGTACTTTTAATATTGTAATTTTGACAATCTATTTACTATTCTACTTTTTGAATGAAGTCCCTAGAATAAAGGACATAGTGTGGCTAAATGATATGCCTGTAGCCCATCAAATCAAAGATCATTTGATGAGGTTGGGAGACTCAGATGCACAAAATAATTTCCTCTAGGGGTTCTTCAAAACTTTCCAAGAAAAGATGCAGGAAATACAAAGTATACCTAAAAGTATGGTTGAAAACTAAATGAGTGACACCACTTTTCTTGTAACAATAGATCACTGCATTATATAGGATATTGAGCCTAGGACCATTTGGATCCCAGAGATGGGATATGAGTTTACTGAGGAAGAAATCACCGATTAAATAGAATTTATGTTGAGCAAGCCAAAAGAAACCTCTGAAGAGAGGTATGGTACATATGAAGAGAAATCCATGGAGGTACACATGGATCAAAGGAAATCATAGATAAAGAAGACTGTTGAAAAGATGACTACAACATTTGTAGAGGAAATATGGCTCACAAAAGAACATGTTGAGAAGGAAAAATCCATGTATAACTCATTGAGAGGATCATAAAGTGTTAAATATGGTAGAAAAAATACCACTCCTCTAGTTTCCACAATGTCCTTCAGGACTAAGACTTCTATAGGAGAGAAAATGAAAGATTTTGTAAGTACTCTAGTAAAGGAGAAAACACCTCTGATTAAATAAAAAAAGTGGCCCAAAAAGGAAAAGTCTACTCTGACAACACAACATACAATTGGCCCTACAAGGAGAATAAAAACAAAAGATACAAGGGAATAATACTTGGGAGTGAATGTTGAAGATGAAGAAGGACCACAATTGGTCGAAAAAAGGAAGCCTAAAGTAGCACAAGGAGAAGCTAGTGCAAATAAAGTAAGATTTTATATTGTTGACATGAATAGTGAGGTAGAGGTCGAGAAAGAGAAGGAAGGATATATAATGAAGATGAGAGAAAATAAATTAGAGCCTAGTAAAGAGAAAAATTCATCAGAAGATAAAAAAAAGCAGAAAAATGATTTGGTAAGTACTCATAGCCCCATGAAATTGGACGCTCTATTTAATGGGATTGTGGAGGATGAGGTACTAGAAGAGACTGATGCATTATATATTGATGGTGATGAGGTAGAAAAGATCACCATTGTAGAAGCAATTATCAAGTATTTTGTTACAGCTGAGGTTAACATGTAGAACATTGAAAATAATTTTTTGGAAGACTTAAAGAATGCATTATTTTTCAAAAGGTAGGAGGCTATTGAGGAAGAAGTAAAGTTAAAATATTTTTCTTTAGAAAAGATCTATGCACCTCACTCTAAACAAAATAAAGACACATTGGCTAAGTTCTAAAACAAGGAGTTCCAAACAATGAAAAGGGTGACCACTCTCATGAGAAAAGATCAAAATGATCTAGAAGGGATCTAGAATGATATTGTGGAGAGGGTTGTAGAGTTAGCACCAATATTGGATAACTTCAGAGAGAATAAAATAAATGCATGTTGATGTGCTAACTCTAATTGTGAAAATTGAATAAGAATCACAACATGATGATGCTCAACATGAAAATGTAATTGAAGAAGGAAATGTGCAAGACAACATTCCTCTAGAAGTGGAGGAAATTATAGAAGAAATTTTTGCAGGTGAGGAGAATGATAAAGAAGAAGGAGCTATCGAAGAAGACATTGTAGAAGAAAAAGATATTGAAACCAAGGAGGATACTTCCACTACACATAACATATCCGCTTTGGTATCTGAGGCACATGTTGAGGGTACTCAAAGCCACTTGAAGACAACCACTCTAGATAACAAAGATCAATCCATTGGTGAAAAAGGGACTCTTAAAGAATATAGAAAAATATAATCTTAAAGAATAGGAAGCTTGAAGCATGAAGCAAAATTATAATGGAGTATTTGAAGATACTATGAAAAAGTGACTCCCATTCAATGAATTTATAGTTATAATTGACATAAAAAGATCATTTATCCAAAAAATATACAACACCATTTTATTCTCTAAGAATATGAGTAAAAGAAATGGAATTAAAATTTGGAGTAATGTGCATAATTTTTTTCACTAGTGACACCTATCTTCAAGAACAGTCATGAAGCTTACTTTTATTCCAAATAAGGTTCAATATCAAAAAATCCTTCTAAAAGATGATATTTTTCCAATCTAATTCGCAAGCTTTCATAAGCACCAAAATGGTAGCCCAATCATTCATCTAATTAATAATTCCAAACCACATAGAAAAAGAGAAAAATAAATGAATGCAACCATCACTATCACATTCAATTCCACTAATCTTATTAGAAATAAGCCACTCCCAAATGATTATGGGTTGACCAAAGAGGGGCTAGTAGCTCATTCGGTAGAGAACTATAGCAACAAGGAAGGTCCTAAGTTTGAATCATAGCTATTCCATACGATTTGTAGCTCAAAAGGTGACCGTACTAGGACATGTTGATCAATCAAAAGATTATTGCAAGTTCATAGTTAAATAAAGGTTACAACCTAAATGTTAAAGAGATCGCTGTTGTGTGTCGCCTAGAGTTTGGAAGATCTAGAATCCAAAGCCACTGATAATGTAGATAATAGTTTTTTGAAGGCATGAATACTGAGATGAAAGATTAAATCATAGTTTTAAGGTCGGTTAAGAAAGATCCATTGTAGGAGAGGTAGATGTGTTTTTTTGCAAGATAAAGAGATTGTTGTTCTATGCAGAAATTATCCACTGCTAAGTGAAGAAAATGCTTTGAGAGGATCATAGTTTACAATTTGTTGATTAGATCACTTCATAGTGAATAAAATGAAGGGAAACTGATTAATCCTAGAATAAACATCTGGGATTAGTAAGTTCCTTTAGTAATGTTCATTTCTTTAGACAACCTCAAAAGCACATACTACTATGCCATAAAGCGAAATTAGACATAGTTTATTTCCCACCATTAATCCTTAGAGGAAATTTCATGCAATTTAAGATCATGATAGATCAACCAGTTTCAACAACATGCATTAAGTAGATTCAATAAACAAAATCATTAAACATGAAAGATAAAGCAAAAGACATGAACACAAAGATTTACGTGGGGAAACTTTTTCGAGTAAAAAACCCCATACTCCAAAAGCATAGATCCATTGTATTATTTAGCAACCAAATACATAGCTATAATACAATTGTAGCCTCTAAGCCTATACATGGAGATTTACATCTTGTTCCATCTAGAGAAGATATGACAGCATAACCCTTGTGAATTTAGTCTCTCCTCTCTCAACTCCTCAAGTAGAGTATCATATTTATAGAGCTTACAATGCACAAATTAGACATTTCTAAATTGACTATCAAAAACAACATAGAAATATAAAATTCCTTCATGCATAAATCCACTTGTAAAATTAACTTTCCAACTTAACTCCTCCACCGAATAGAAACTACAAGTTGTAACTCACAAGACAATGTGAGAAATTTAGTAACATTCAATATTTAGAAAAATAAATGCTATGGGAAAAATAAAAGGTTGAAACACCTTTTTCCTAACATTCTCCCACTTTTTGAAAACCTTTGAAGAGTCCATGAAAGTAACTTGATTTAACTGCTAAGAGTCAATCGATGAAAACACATCATCACAGCCATACATGCAATCAAAAGAATCTCAAACAATACTTTCATGCTCCAACCAATACACTTGGAACAACATCCAAGATGTCCAACATTTCAAGCAACAGTTCCTACCATCCTCCAAAGGAAAAGAACAAGCCATGGTGTATATGCACAAGTCCAAAGAACACAAGCATCAGATCCAATTGATACAAAAGGCTACAAGATACTACCACCACTCCACTATGCTCACAAGCTATACAAAAGAATCAACAACATCAATTTCAAAGCCTGGAATCCAAACAAAATTGTGAAGTCATCCTCCAAAAAACAAGATAGAACATTAGTTAGAACAACAACCAGGAAATTGACTGCTCGCATCCAAATGACCAACCCACGTGACTGAAAATAGCACCCACAACAAGTGCTAATCCATCCAATCACCCATACCTTGAAGGTGTACCATATAAAAATGGATCATTGACATTTTCATGATCATTTAGGTCTTATTTCCTTGATTCTTGGTCTATTTTTCTTTATTTAATGTTACAATATGACTTTAATTATTCACATTAGGTCCTTAATATTCAAATTATGATGTCTTGTGAAGGTGTTGTGAAGTTTTGTAACACATTTCCACACTTTTCTAGACTTTTCTTATCATAATTCATCTAAATATTCTCTTTTTATCACCTACCAAATCTTATTTTAAAGTGTTGTAAAGAGTTGTAATAAACTTTCACACTTTTCTAGACTTTTATTAAGCATTTAAATCTAATGTTTCTTCCCCCCCCACTTTTGAATTAAATATTATTTTAATTCAAAAGTTAGCTTTTCCCTCTTCTTCTATAATTAAATAATTATTTTAAATTATTTAATTATTCATTACCCTTTTCTTCTATAATTAAATAAATATTATTTAATTATTCCCCACTTTCCCTCCAATATTAATTTTTTTAAAATTATTTAATATTTTTTCCTCCTCCCCACCTTTGAATTAAATATTATTTTAATTCAAAAGTTAATTTTTCCCTCTTCTTCTATAATTAAATAATTATTTCAATTATTTAATTATTCATTAGCCTTTTCTCTCTATAATTAAATAAATGTTATATTTATTTAATTATTTATCCTTTCTTTATCTCCCAAATTAAATAATTATTTTAATTATTTAATTATCCCTTCCCTCTCCATTAAATAATTATTTTTAATTATTTAATTATTTGTTCCCACCTTTCTTTTGAAATAAATAAAATTAATGTTCTATTTATTTCTTCTATGTTGGCCACCTAAAGTAAATAATTTTCTCCAACCTCTTTTTCTGTGCCAATCTTATCTTCCACCTCAAGTCTTTATCTATCCATGTCTTTCTTCTCTCAATTAACCTCCACCCTTGATTAAGTTATTTTCTAATTTAATCTTGTCCCTTGATCAGGATCGTTATTATTTTCTATAAAAAGAGTCCTTTAAACCCTAAATCATTCATAATTCAATAATAATTTTCAATCACCTTTCATCATTCATTCATATTGTCAAATCAAGCAAGCAAGAGTCAAGCATTCAAGCTCAATTCTAAAGCATTCAAGAGCAAGAATCTTCATTCATTGTTGCAGCAATTCAAGATTAATCATCATGGAAAGGTACTAATTCCATTATTTCATGTTCATGCTTCATATTATTTCTTCATTTGGTTTAATTACCTAAAAGGGGTTTGACCAAGGAAAACCCCCATGCCCTAACATCCAACATTTCTTCTTCTCTTCTTGTGTGTTTGCATATTTACGAATCTTGAAGGCTTAGAAATCATTGAAGGTTGTATTGTAAAGTTTTTCAAGTCATCTCTTCAGTGGATAAGACAAAATATCAACAAAAAGTCACTTTCATGCCCAAAGTTGATAGTTCTAGATTCGGGTTTCCTTCAAGAAATGTTGTGCAGGTGACAAGATACAGATGTGAGATTTGAATTTGTAGAAAACTAAAAAAAGACCAATTCACCATGAATGGTGAATGAGTACCCCTAGAGGTGGCTTTCAAATTTTATTGCAGATTCCAACACCCAATGAGCAGAAACCAATTTATGGGCAGAAAACCCTGACCTGGGACTGATTCGCCTAGGGTGGCGAATGAGTCCCAGTTACTTAAAAAATCATATTTTCCAGATTTCTAGAGTGATTTCCATTCTTCATTAGTCTTATAGGTGCACATATTCTAAGATATATCTTTCTGTTTGATTCTATTTGCATTTTTATTCATCTTTTAGGTCTTTTGCAATTCTCACTGTGTTTTCAAACATTGCATATTTCATTAGTTTTGCATTCATAATCATTCAATTACATTATTTAGTTGCATTTACAACATTTAATTTATCTTTAATCACATCATAAAATCCTTTATTTGAGTGAACCACCTCAATTTTTGTGGCCCTTGGGGATTCTATCTCTCTCCTTTTAGGTGAAAGATCCTAAGAGTGTAAGAGAAGCACATAGAAACTTCCCCACCATAAAAATTGTTGGTTCATTTTGGTGAACTTGCATTATTGAACATTTTCTTTTTGATTTCCATTGCATATTGCATCCTAGGTTTAACTTGCATTAACATTGCATTAGGTTTTGTTTTGTTTTTGCATCCTAGGGTTTCTAAAAAATTGCATTAATGAAATCCTCATATAGATCTCATTGTTGCATTTCATTTCATCATATGATCACAAAATTCTATATTTACATTATTTCTCTACATTGAACAAACTTCAAAACATAGAAAACATCCAAAAAATCAGAAAAATTTCCAAAAAACCCCTGCTAGGACTCTTTCGCCACCCTTGGCGAATCAATCCCAGTACACATTTTGCATCATTATTTTCAGCATTTCATTTCCCATTTTCTAGTTTCTGTTTGCATCAGTTACCTTTCTATTTTAGTATAGTTCTTTTCTGTTATATTTAAATCATTAATATAAGTATCCTTTTTCTTTAATGGTGATTATGGATAGTCTTATATTTTTGCAAGTTTCATTTTTAACTTTAGTTCCTAGTCCTTTTCTAAAGATCATATTACAATCAACAACCATTAGAAAATGAAAACAAAAAACAAAAAATGTCAAATGACCCAATTCAAAAGATGATTGAATTTAGGAAAACCATAACATCCAAGCCCTTTAGTAGTGATGACTTGGACATGTTAGATGAAGCCCTTAAAGACTTCATCTCTCCTAGATCATCCATTGAAGGTTTGACACAAGAGGATGAAATCATTGATACTTGTGATAATCATACTTGTTCTTCTCTTGATATCTCTCCCATTGGTGACAAAGGTATCTTGGTGAAAAAAGATACAATCATTGAAGATCATGAAATTATTGGTTGTCTTCCCCCTCCTCCCCCTTGGAAAGAAAAAACTGAGATCATGGCCACTACTCCCAACCCTCCCCTAATTGTGAAAATGCTTTAATGAATGAGGATAAAATTGTGAATGATCATGAAAAACACATTTGTGTGGAGGATATGATTGAGAGCTACAAAAATCCTACCTCCCCCTCTCAAGAAGACATTCTAGGACATGAAGATGTAAGTGTAGATAATCATGTAATTCAAACCTTTTCTTCTCCTAATATGTTCTCTAGACATGAAGAAGATAGTTTAGAGTAAGAAGATATCATTATTGAGACTCATGAGAATATTATTCCTCCCTTTCATGATGCCCCTCCCATTTGGGAAGACCTTTTTGAACAAAAAATTCCAATCATTGGTAACCATGAAACTCCTAGTCATCCTTCCAATCTCTTTCCTAGCTATGAGAGTTTCTTAGCGCAATAAAATGACAATGTTGATACACTCCATAGTTCCACACCTAATATATCTTCTATTTGTGGGAATGAAGTGATAGAAGAAGATGAAAGAATAGAAAATCATGATAATAATATTTCCTCTTCTCCCAATATCTCTCCTACATGTGACAAAGGAATTTTAGAGTTAGAAGATACATCCATTGAGAATCATGACAATGTTGAAAGCTCCTCTCCTATAACTTCTCCTACTTTGGAAGACATTATGGTACAAGAGAATGTGATCATAAACACATCTCTTAACATCACTTTACCAAGTCTACATTCATTTCTCACTCCTCCCCTATTTGTGATAATGTTTTTGTGAGCAATCATGACAATCACATTATTTGTGAGGAGGATATGTTGGCATTAGATGATCAAACCTTTAAGACCTATTTTTCTTCTCCTATTTTGGAAGACATTATTGGAAAAATGGATGTAATCACAAATAATCATGATAATCATAATTGTTCTTCTCCTAATGTCTCTCCTACTTGTGAAGAAGATATTTTGGAATTAGATGAACTATTCATTGAAAGTTATGAGAATCTTCTTGCTACCTTTCCTAATGTTTCCCCCATCCAAGAATACACAATTGAGAAAAAGTATCCAATCATTGAAAAACATGAATGTGATGCTTTTTCTTCTTTGGATGCCTCCTCTCCTTGTGCTGAAATTACTCTACAAAACCCATTAATGGAATGTGATCAACAACTTGATTGCTACACTCCTACGAACTCTCCTATAGGGAAGGTATCATGGTACACACAAAAATCAACAATATCATGTGCAAACAAAAAATCCATCTCACCTCTAAGCATCCTGAGTTGCTTGATATGGATCAAGCCTTGATGCCAATCTTCAGAGTTCATGATAAGTCACCCTCTACTCCTCTAAACAACAAGGTTACATGTGCTATGATCAATACCAAGCAAAACAATATCGAAAGAAAAAATCAAATTGAAGAAGACAAAAAGTTATTGGAAGATGCTTCACAAACCTTTGAATTCATACCTCTATCCATGGGAGAATACAAGATCATAACAAAAGAGTCTAAAACAAGAAATGAGAAATAGGTAACGACAATAAAAAATTTGAAAGCATCCACTTTAACCAACTTAAAACCAAAAAAAAAAAAATTGAGGAAATTAAACAACCACCAAATGCAACAAAAGAAACAAAACAACTTCAGAAAGAATGGGATGCTATAGTGTATGTGCATGATCATGATGGGCCAAAAAGTGGTAATATGATGGGTATGTGGTTAATGACTTTTTTTTACCCAAAATTGATGAAATGAAAAGGGTTTTTAAAGGAGATTCTCAACTTTCCACCAATATAAATTATTCTTTACTTTGAATTTAATAAATAATTATTATTCATTTTCTATTTGAATCCGACTAAAGTATTGATTGATAGGCTGATTGAAAAAATCTATAGCTTTCAAATGGCATCACATTTTTGAATCTGAAACATGCATCACATTCTATGCTTCACATACTATAGGATTAAAAAAAAAAAATTCATCAAGTTTTGACCAAGTTAAGGTGGTCGACATACAAGTTTTTATATTTTTAAAAGTTGTAATAAAAATTCATAATTAATTATTTACTTGGAAAATAATTACAAAACAATATGCATCACATTGGAACGTGAGTCCTCTACTTATATCTAAAATATTATAAAAAAATATTATCATTTTATTGTGGTTAGGGTGGTTAGATAGACACTTGTACTTATTTTTTCCCTGAAATTTAAGTACTACTACATTGAAATTTCAATTTTTCACCTAATATATTTTTAAAAATAAACCTAGTAGTTTAGAAACTACATTCGATTTGCTATAAATTCTATTCTTACATATTTTTGAAATAATATAGATAACTTATTCAAATTTTTACGTCAATTTTCCTAACTCTAATTTTTTTGAATTTTTTGCCACTTAAGGATATGTTTTTTCCATGATGATCCTGCACATACCCTATAGAACAATGTATCCATGCCCCTACAAAGCCTAAAACACAAGAGACAAATAATAGTCTTGGTGATTGTCATTTCATAGAAATCAAATGATCAAACAAACCTTCACTCAACATCAATACTATCACACAAGATTGTTCCAAGAAACCTTTAACCTTGGTACATCCTAAAATGATAGATACCTCATTAAACATGTATCAAGTAGAAAATTTGTTCCCTTATTTAATTAAATAAAATTAGTTGCTGCTCCATGCCATGTAATAGTTATAGGATAATAACATAATTACTATTGCATGTTTTGCATCCATTGCAAGGGGCAACATACCATCATCCACTCTAGGCTCATCTTTTTCTTGCACTAAGTGGGGACAAAGGGTTAGAAAGCCTTATCCCCGTATGTCACTTGGAATTTTATCTTTTGACTAGTTGTTGACATTTCATGAACCTATAAGAGAAAGCTTGGGCTGTGGATGCCATGCCTTAAGATTGACTTGCATGTGACATATTACCTTTTTCATGACGCGGCTTATTAAAAACATATGACTTGGAATAGGGATTTTCAGATAAGCTCTCATATCCTCTTCTACTTTAAAACAATTTCTCACAAAACAATGTGTAGCAATTTCTTTAAAGTGGAGGCATACATAGACAACATCATTTTTGCAACTTTCATGGCTTGATTTACTTTTCATGTGACGTGTCCTCTCCTTGGTGGTGTCATTGGGTTTGATTCCTTCCAAGAGTGTATGATCAACTGGAGTGGCTTGATGCAAATGACGCATCCCATGGATAATGATCTGACAAGGGAATAATGATAAACTGAAGTGGCCTGATGCGAATGTGGTATCCCATGGATAATGATCTTACATCCTAACTTGTCCTCTCTTGGATACATTAGGCATAATGCTCCCTTAGAAGAAGACCTTACATGAAAAAATAAAAATCCCCTTTAACAAAACTTTTACATATCATTCAAAAGCATTTACAAAAGCATTACATTGTGGTGCCTTATCAATGCTATCAAGAGCATAACTTTGGTATGGTTGGTATAATGGGAAGCCAACACACTAGCATGAATTTCTCATTATACGGTGGGAAGATGACAAACTAGCATGAATTCCTCACTTAGCCACTTCTTTGGGACAACTCACCCCATAGATGACCTTATGCTTCATGGTCCCAAAGTGAATGCATCTTTTCCACCCCATTTTCCTTATTGCCATTGTGTGATTTGATCCTAGGGGCTTGAGAAATCACTTGAATAATCAAGTATAACCATATCTATGAATTCTGATGATGAATTGTGGAACCACACCCCAACTAATTTTCCCATCCACTCCTCGGCTTAGGGCCATGTCTCGGAGGTACCCAACACCCCTCCCATTTCTAACCCTAGCCTCCATAATTCCCCCAACCTGTGTGTCAATTTGAAGGAATCTAGGACTAAACCTAGGTCTATTTGTATCCCTATTGACCCCATAAGTAAAAAATTGAATGAAATCTCTGATACCATCAATGTTCAAAAGGATATTATGAAATGGCTCTTGGGGCAGCTAGTTACTACTAAAGAGAGGATTCAAACCCTAGAGAGCAAGGTGATGGAACAATAGTTTGTGTGGAAAAAGGAGGTGGATAACCAAACACATTGGGACATGATTACCTCCTTGGCCAAGTCTTTTGAGAGGTGGGAAAGACAGGAAAAAGAGCTGGGAAATATTTAGGCTATTGTTCTGTTTGAGGAAGATAAAACGTGTCTTTTGGCTAAAATTGATGCCATTCACCAGAACCAAGAGAAGACCATCTAGTGCTTAAGGGTTATCACTAACTACAACAAGAAAAATGTGAAGAATATGACCCTCACTCTTTATATTTTTTAGAATGAGATAAGGAAGAGCTAGGGGAAGTGATTGGAAGAAGGGGTTGATGATGGTCTTGTTCATAAGAAGAAGGGTAAGAAGGTGGAAACCTTGGCCCACGATGTTACCAAGGATACCTAGGCCATTCTTCAAGGGCCTATGAATTTCAAGAAGAAGCTCGAGTTCCTATCTCAAGAGTGGAATGTGATCACTTGTTTCAATCTTTTAGGAGACCTATAGCTGTCTAGTGTGTGTTGGTCTCAATGCTTTGGTTTGTTTTTGTTGTTTTTTTTCCTACTAGTTGAACTCTTTAAGTATTAGTTTCAATTTACTTTTCCAATTTTCTCATTGCTCGTGAGTCCCTAGTTTCCCTCTATGGTTGGTTTGTAATGGGTACTAGCCCTTCTAGTTTTGATATAATCAAAATCATATCTATGAAGTCAACTTAGGATGTCATTTGGTAATCTCATTAGAGAGTCCATTGATTCAATTGGTTAGTATTAAGCAAAGAACACCCCACTAATAGGGGGCCATGAAGTAAAGAGGGGTTGGGCTCCTTAGGTATTAATAAATGAATTACCCATGGAAGTGTCATAAATTGAAACTTTTTAGTTCAATGCGTGTGAAATTTTAATTTATTATGAGAACATGTTAGTAGTCAATGTTGTTTTTTTAATAATGGAGAAATATATTAATGGAGTAAAGAAAAAACTACAATAAAAGGATCTTTAAATACCAATAATCAATAATAATGTTTGAAGAATAAAAATTTAAGGTGGCTTCTCAATATTTTAACTTATTCAAAATAAGGCTAAGAATATAGAAAAATACACTCTTAAAGAATAGGAAGCTTGAAGCATGAAGCCAAATTATAATGGAGTATTTGAAGATACTGTGAAAAAGGGACTCCCATTCAATGAATTTATAGTTATAATTGACATAAAAAGATCATTTAATCAAACACTATACAACACCATTTTATTCTCTAAGAATATGAGTAAAAGAAATGGAATTAAAATTTGGAGTAATGTGCATAATTTTTTTCACTAGAGACACCTATCTTCAAGAAGAGTCATGAAGCTTACTTTTATTCCAAAGAAAGTCCAAGATCACATAATCCTTCTAAAAGATGATATTTTCCAACCTAATTCGTAAGCTTTCATAAGCACCAAAATGGTAGCCCAATCCTTCATCTAATTAATAATTCCAAACCACATAGAAAAAGAGAAAAATAAATGAATATAACCATCACTATCACATTCAATTCCACCAATCTTATTAGAAATAAGCCACACCCAAACACTTATGGGTTGACCAAAGAGGGGCTAGTAGCTCATTTGGTAGAGAACTATAGCAACAAGGAAGGTCCTAAGTTTGAATCCTAGCTAATTCATATGAATTGTAGCTCAAAAGGTGACCGTACTAGGACATGTTGATCAATCAAAAGATTATTGCAAGTTCATAGTTACATAAAGGTTACAACCTAAATGTTAAAGAGATCGCTGTTGTGTGTCACCTAGAGTTTGGAAGATCCAGAATCCAAAGCCACTGATAATGTAGATAATAGTTTTTTGAAGGCACTAATAATGAGATGAAAGATTAAATCGTAGTTTTAAGGTTGGTTAAGAAAGATCCATTGTAGGAGAGGTCTATGTGTTTTTTTGCAAGATAAAGAGATTGTTGTTCTATGCAGAAATTATCCACTGCTGATTGAAGAAAATGCTTTGAGAGGATCATAGTTTACAAGTCGTTGAGTAGATCACTTCATAGTGAATAAAATGAAGGGAAATTGATTAATCCCAAAAGCAACATCTGAGATTAGTAAGTTCCTTTAGTAACATTCATTTCTTTAAACAACCTCAAAAGGACATACTACTATGGCATAAAGCAAAATCAAACATAGTTTATTTCCCACCATTTTTAATCCTTAGAGGAAATTTCATGTAATTTAAGATATCATGCAATATCAACCAGTTTCAACAACATGCATTAAGTAGATTCAATAAACAAAATCATTAAACATGAAAGATAAAAGAAAATACATGAACAAAAAGATTTATGTGGGGAAATTTTTTTGAGTAAAAAATCCCACACTCCAAAATCATAGATCCATTGTATTATTCAGCAACCAAATACATAGTTACAATACAACTACAGGTTCTAATCCTTTACATGGAGATTTACATCTTGTTCCATCTAGAGAAAATATGATAGCATAACCCTTGTGAATTTAGTCTCTCCTCTCTCAACTCAAGTAGAGTATCATATTTATAGAGCTTACAATGCAAAAATTAGATATTTCTAAATTGACTATAAAAAATCAATATAGAAAAATTAAATTCCTTTATGCATAACTCCACTTGTAAAATAAACTTTCCAACTTACCTCCTCATATGAATAGAAACTGTAAGTTGTAACTCACGAGACAATGTGAGAAAATTAGTAACATTCAATATTTAGAAAAAACAATGCTATGGGAAAAATCAAAGGTTGATACACCTTCTTTTTCCTAAAATTCTCCCACTTGTTGAACACCTTTGAAGAGTCCATGAAATTAACATGATTTAATTGCTAAGAGTCAATCGATGAAAATACATCATCACAACCATACATGCAATCACAAGAATCTCAAAAAAATACTTTCATGCTCCAACAAAGACATTTGGAACAACATCCAGGATGTCCACCATTTCAAGCAATAGTTCCTACCATCCTCCAAAGGAAAAGAACAAGCCATGGTGTATATGCACAAGTCCAAAGAACACAAGCATCAGATCCAACCGATAGTAAAGGCTACAGGATACTACCACCAGTCCACTATGCTCACAAGATATACAAAAGCATCAACAACATCAACTTCAAAGCCAACAATTCAAACAAAATTGTGAAGTCTTCCTCCAAATAATAAAATAGAAAATTAGTTAGAACAAGAACCAAGAAACTGACTACTCCCATCCAACTAACCAATCCACGCAACTGAAAATGGCACCCACAACAAGTGCTAATCCATCCAATCACCCATACCTTGAAGGTATCCACATCAACAAACTCATGCAAACTACATAGCCATCCCATCAACTAAAAATATAAGCTCCACACGTCAACTAGTTGAAGAAGAGAAAACAAATCTAAGAACTCCCACTGCATGGGTAATTCCAAATCTGAAACAATCAAAGGCATAACAATTCTACCAATTAGAACACATAGAAATTGTAGCCATGTAGTACAAAGGATAATCCACAATGATCAACAAATCCTACAACCAAATATTACAAGAAATATCTCTCTCAACAATCTTCCATAGCTCTCCCATGTTCTCCATATCCTATAGAAGAAAGAGATACATGAACCTCCATGCTATCGCCCATGTGACAACACATGACCACAAACTAGTGATCATCATAGCTCCACATAGAAATATTACATCTAAAGTCATATGAATTCAAATATATTGGAAGAAGAAATAGACTAAAGAGAAAAAATATGAAAATCATAAACATGTAGCATGCCCTTCTACATACACATTTAAATGCCATATGTGTCAAGTAATATCTCCTTCACAACCCTAAGATAAAATACATAACAACATCCAAACCCGTTCAACCTCAAGATATAAAAAATAACATATGCATCATGTATCTACATGGATGTAATATTCTCAAAGAAGATCAAACTACTCCATTTCCCATCTATCAGCCCACTACCATCCCTTATGATCATCATAAATGAAAATGAAAACCCAAGGAGATAAACATGCTATCCATCTCTCACAATGAATCCTCTAGAACCATCTAATAGTAGCTCAAGATCCATGTCCACAAAAGAAAGCATAAAGAATCTAAGAGAAACAATGGGAAATACCTCTCAAGCGATAAGCTGCTGAGTAGACCAAGAGTGGGGAATGACCTGCCTTGAAGTTAGGTGGTGCATGTTTATAGTATTTCTATATTATGTTTGTCTAGTCTTCATTTTTTGAGTCTCGAATGGAATAAAATGTAATGGGAAGAAAACTAATTTGATGTTTATGGCTGCATACTTCGTATCAAAGCACCTTTTGGTGGGTGTGCACTAGCTTGGGCAAGATGGTACTACTAACTTAACATTGTACCAATTCATAGAAGAAATCAATTGCCTTGTGAGAAACAATTAATAGATTCAAGAAGGTACTAATGGTCCTCACATGAATAATATGGTGCAACTCACTGACCTACTTTCGTCATTCATAGAAATTTCTATAATTAATTTTGTTCTTTACTGATTTGGTTGCTCTAGACTAAATTCAAAATTACAATTCAACAACTGTTTTATTTATTCACTAAATATTAGTTATTATGAACTAAAGTTTACTAAATATTAGTGATTATGAAATAAAGTTTAAATTACAACTCACCAACCTTGTAATCTCTTCCTTAAATATTAGTGGCTATAGGATGAGAGGGATAACTATGAGAGCTGTGATGTGCTCATGTGAATTTATGATATATTTTGAACCATTGTTGGTTGCATATGTTGAAATATCTATCATACATATTAAAAAATTTAACCCTTTTACAAGAAATTTAGGGTAAATGCATAATAAATGTAATTAATTATGGTGAATACGGTTACTTGCACGTAGAGCTATTTTACTAACTTAAATATACAAGTTATCTCAGATTGATTACATTAAATGTAACGACTTGTAGGTTTATAATGGTAAATATCAATACTTACAAAATTTTCATGCTAAATAATGAAGATGTAAAGTTCTTATGTGGAATTTATAGTTAAATTTGAATTTTAGTTGTTGTATGCCCTTAGCTATAGGAGTAGAGCAAACTTTTCTAGTGAAAAAGTCATTAGAATATAATGTCCACTCTAAATTCATGGCAGAGAAATAAGTGATAATGGGTTTTTATAGGGAATATGACTAATTACACAGTGTTTTGCTAAATGATGTAAAAAATATATTATTATCGAGTGTATCTAGAGGGTTAGCATTGAAGCTGTGAGCCTTGCTAGTTCATGGTACATGTGTACCATAGAAAAAAGGCAACTTGCTTGATTTGGGGAATAATTGATGATAAATTAGACTTAATAAGGCCTTGATCTAGTGTTGTGAGTTGTTTTTCACATCCACACTAGGTCTTGGACCCTTTCAAATGCATTTACTGATGTCTTGTAAAGGTGTTGTAAAAAACTTTCAAACCTCTCTAGAATTAATGAACCCACTTTACCTTAATTCAACATTATAAAATTTATTTAATTGCATCCTCACATCAATATAGAAGGCTTGTAAAATAAACTTAATGATAATCTAGTGTTTTAATGTGTCTTACACATTCACATTGGTTCTTGTGTCTTTCTAGGTTGCATGGACCTCATTTTGGTGTTGTAAATTATATTTAATCACATTTTCACATTGAATTTTGTGTCCCAATCCCTAATTGACCTTCACATCATCATTAATAGGCCCCTATTACCCCATATTATGCATCCCGAGGAATAAATTGATCAAATAACTAACAAAGTCATCATATAAACCTTATTTCCATACTTCCTAGCATAGTAGCTGTCAAATGGGCCCCATTGGGACTAATTCACCATCTGTGGCAAATGAGTCCCTACCAGGTGGGATTGATTTTCCCAAGGTGGCGAATGAGTCCCATTTGGGCCATTTTTTACTTTTGAGCGAGAAATTTTGGAATTTAAGTTTAATTTTTCTTCATGTCTTCCTTAGGGATCTAATTTATGGGAAAATTAGGAGAATTTCCTATAAATACAAACTTCTAAGTCCTAATTCATAATCTCATAACTCATTCACACATTTCTTATCATTCATTCCTTATCTATCTTCTCCATCAAGTCAAGCAAGCTAGGGTTTCATCATTGCAAGTCATCAAGATAGCTTTCTAATACATTCAAGGGTAGATTCTTCATGTTTTGTTGTCTAAATTCAAGATCAATCTTCATGGAAAGGTAATAACTCCATTATTGCATGCTTCATTACATTCTTTCATCATTTAGGTTTAATTACCTACAAAGGGGTTTGACCAAGGCAAACCCCCATGCCCTAGCATCCAACATTTTCTCCTTCTCTTCCTATATGTTTGCAAATTTAGGAATCTTGAAGGCTTGGAAATTATTAAGAATCAAGTTTCAAAGTTGTTCAAGTCATCTCTTCATTGGATAAGGAAAAAAATCAACAAAAGGTCACCTTCAGGTCCGAATTGGACAATTTCAGAACCAGACACCTAAAGAAGCAGAATGTGCAAACCGAAGGCTCTTGTTTCCACCTTTGAATCTTAAAAAATGAAAAAGTGGACTCATTCACTATGGGTGGTGAAAGAGTCCCACTTCCAGGCTTGAACAGGGTTTTCTACATTTTTGGATACCCATTTGTCCAAAACGAGCTCTAGAACAGTTTCCCAAAACTAGGACCGATTCGCCCAGAATGGAAAAAGAGTCTTACCAAACCTAAAAATCAAGATCAATAGCATTCCATATGTCATTTCCAGTCTTTATCAATATATCAGGTGCACACTTTCAATTTCATCCATTTCTGTTTCAGTTTGCTATTCATTTCTAGGTGTTTTTGCATTACACAATGTGTTTTCAAACAACATGCATTTCAATAGTTTTCACTTAATAATCAATTAAATTCATAATTTTTTTACATCTAGATCATTTCATTTATGAATATTTCCATCATAATTTCATTATTTTGAGTGAACCACTTCAATTTTTGTGGGATTCTATTTCTCTCCTTTTAGGTGAAAGACCCTAAAAGTGCAAGATAAGTACATAGAAGTTCCCCCCATAAAAAATGTTGGTTCATTTTGGTGAAATTTATTTTTGAACACTTTTATTTTATGATTTGGATTCCTTCATCATACATCTAGCTTGCATTGACCTTGCATTAGGGTTTGCATGGATTCATTTGCATGCTAGGTTTTCAATTTTGCATTCATGAAAAGTGCATTTAGGTTGGATTTTTGGCATTAATTTTTTTTGAAATTTTGCATTTTTATCTTAGGTATACATCATAGAACACAAAAAAACATCAAAATCACTCAAAATTTTCTGAAAATTCTAAAACAAAATCCATATTGGGACTCATTTTCCACCTTGGGCGAATCAGTCCCTTCTCACCCCTGAAACTGCCCTTTCCAGAACTACAAACCCTATTTTTAAGCTTCTATTTGGTGCCATTACCTAGCTGTATTAATTGGATGAGTTCTTGTAACATGCATTTGTTTAGATCTAGCTTAAATTACCTCATTTCATGCATGGTTTAAATTTCACATTTGCATTCTCATATTGTTACATAACATAATCAGTCAATTCTCATGTAAAAATTGCATTTCATTTCAACCTTTTACATTGCATTTTGAGTTTGCATAGCTTGTTATTTCAAAATGTTAGTATCTATCCTTTCCAAGTTTTCAAAGAAAAAGTTAGTCAATAAGCATGTTTTTCATTCATTCAATGCATGTCCTAGTTATGATAGTCTCTTAGCACAAGAGAGTGAAAATCTGCACACTTGTATTAAACTCACACTCCCTCCTATCTCTCCTATTTGTGCAGATTATGTGTTAGAAGGGAATACAAACATAGATAACCATGATGATCATTGTTGTACTTCTCTCGATACCTTTCCTTTTAGTGACAAAGGTATCTTAGCGAAAGAAGGTACAATCATTGAGCATCATGAAGGTCTTGTTTGCTCTTCTCATTCCCCTTGGGAAGATAGTATAACACTACAAGATGAATGCATTGCCACCACTTTACCTAGTCTCCATTCATCTCCCAACACCTCCCCTATTTGTGACAATGCTTTTTGTGAATGATTATGGAAAACACATTTGTGAGGAGAATATGTTGGTATCAAAGAACCCAATGATTGAGAGTTATAACATTATTTCTCTCCTTCCTAATGTTCCTAACAATTGGAAGGGTCTATTTGAACAAGAAGATCCAATCATTGCACACATGAAAATACCAGTTGTCCTCCCCTTGATGTCTCCCCTATTTGTGATGAAGTTTATTTACAACATCTAACCATGACATGTGATGCAACTCTTGATTGTAACTTTCCTAAAAGCTCTCCTACTAGGGTAGATGTTGTGGCACAAGACAATGAGATTATGGAAAACAATAAGATTTTCCCCTCTCCTAATATCTCTCCTAAAAGCAAAGATGATATTAAAGTGTTACAAGATCCAATTAATGAGAATTATGAAAACATCATAGAACAATACAATTCAACCATTAATAGCTCCCTTACTTTTGTTGAAGAAGAAAAAATCTTTGAGTGTCAAGAATATTTGGATTGTCATTCTCCTAACAACTCTCCCCCTAGGGAGACTATTATGGTTCAAGAAAATGATATGTCTTACTTAGGGATACATCAAACCAAGACCACTGAGGTTATGCATGTGCAAGTTTCCATTAGATCCCCTTCGATCAATGAATCACATACATACCCCGTGGGCCATCCTAAGAATTCTCTAATTCTTTACTCACCATCACACAAGAAACAACCTCAAAACCAACCCAAACTCATCCTTTACCAACCTAAGCATGATGTTTCATACCAACCAAGTTACAATGAAATTACTCACATATGTAACAAAGTATATACAATCAAATCCAATCCCAAACTTGAAAATCTTATGAAACAATAAGGAAAAGGATGTGATGCTATAGAAAAAAGTATCCATGCCCCTCTAGAGCCTAAAACACAAGCAAAAAATTATTTTCCTTTCATAGAAATCAACCCATCCAACAAACCTTCACTCAACATCCATACTATCACTCAAGATTCTTCCAAGAAAACTCTAACCTTGGTACATCCTAAATTGATAGATATCTCATTAAACATGTATCAAGCAGAAACTTTGTTTCCTTATCCACATAAATAACATTAGTTGTTTCTCCTTTCCATGCAATAGTTGTAGGATCATACCATACTCACTATTTCATGTATTGTATCCATTCTAGGCTTACCCTTGTCCTACATTAAGTGGGGAAAAAGGGCTAGAAATCCTTATCCCTATATGTCACTTGTCATTGTCTCTTTGACTAATTGTTAACCTTTCATGAATATATAAGATCAAGCTTGAGATGTGGATGACATGTCTTAAGATTGACTCGAATGTGACATACTCCCTTTCTTCATGATGCAGATTATAAAAAATATATGACTTGGCATAGGGATTTTCAAATAAGCTCTTATACCCTCTTCTACTTTAAAGAAATTGCTCATAGTAATGGTGTAGCAACCACTTTAAAGTGGGGGCATACATAGACAACATCTTTGTGTAAATTTTATGGTGTGATTTAATTTTTTGTGATGTGTCCTCTCCTTGGTGGTGTCATTGGGCTTGATGCCTTCCAAGAGTGTACAATCAACTAAAGTGGCCTGATGCGAACAAGCCATCCCATGGATAACAATTTGACAAGGGAATAATGATCAACTGAAGTGGCTTGATGTGAATGATTCATCCCATGGATAACAATATGACACCCTGACTTTTCCTCTCTTGGAGACATTAGGAACAATTCTCCCTAAGAAGAATACCTTACATGAACAAAGAAAAATCCCCTTTAACAAATTTTTTACATGACATTCAAAACATTTACCAAAACATTACATTGTGGTGCCTTATCAATGTTATCAGGAGCATGACTTTGGTATGGTTTGTATAATGGGAAGTCGACATACTGGCATGAATTTCTCATTATATAGTGGGAAGCTGACAAACTAGAATGAATTTATCACTAAACCACTTCTTTGGGACAACTCATCCCATAGATGACCTGATGTTTCGTGGCCCCAGAGTGAGCACATCTTTTCCACCCCATTTTCCTTTCTTTCCATTGTATGTTGGGAGAAGTCCATTAACCCAGAAAGTCATGATCTAATAATTCATAGAGATATTGTTTATTCCTTAAAGATAATCCCCATAAATGCATTTGCACTTCACAATCTTGTCAACATACATAGATCTACTCAGAAATCTGTGTAGAGGGTACTTAATTGTCTTTTGCATCTAAAAAAGATTGGAAAGCAATACAAAACTGTCTTTGGTTGCTACCCATTTAGCAATCACTATCTAGGGTTTTCAATTCTGTCTTAATGATTATGTATCTTGTTGGTTTGACTCAAGATCTTGGATCCTGGGGCCTTGACTACCTTCTCGATCTTTGTCATCCTTTGTCATTTGCAGATCTGTACAATCTTATCTCTCTTGAATGTCTACTTTAGTGTGAGTTTGAAGCAAGTTCATCCTCTTGCTAAAGTGGGGGTTAAATGTACCATAGACAAAAGGAAACTTGCTTGATTTAGGGAATAATTGATGATAAATTAGAATTAATAAGGACTTGATCTAGTGTTGTGAGGTTTTTTTCACATCCACACTAGGTCTTGGACCCTTTCAAATGCATTTACTGATGTCTTGTAAAGGTGTTGTAAAAGACTTTCACACCTCTCTAGACCTAATGAACCCACTTTCCCTTAATTCAACATAATAATATGTATTTAATTGCATCCTCACACCAATCTAGAAGGATTGTAAAATAAAATCCATTATTGCAAAAATTTAAGATCAATCTTCATGACAAGGTAATAACTACATTATTGCATACTTCATTACATTCTTTAATCATTTTGGTTTAATTACCTACAAAGGGGTTTGACAAAGGCAAACCCCCATGCCCTAACATCCAACATTTTCTCCTTCTTTTACTGCATGTTTGCAGATTTAGGCATCTTGAAGGCTTGGAAATAATTAAGAATCAAGTTGAAAATTTGTTCAAGTGATCTCTTCATTGGATAAGGAAAAACATCAACAAAAACTCACCTTTAGGCCCAAATTTGACAATTTCAGAACTAGACACCTAGAGAAGCAGAAAGTGTAGACCGAAGGCTCCTGTTTCCACCTTTGAATCTTAAAATTTTTAAAATTGGACTCATTCACCATGGGTGGCAAATGAGTCCCACTTCCAGGACTGAACATTTTTTTCTACATTTCTGGATACCCATTTGTCTGAAACAAGCTCTAGAACAGTTTCCTAAAACTAGGACTAATTCACCCAAAATGGAGAATGAGTCCCGCCAGCCCTAAAAATTAGGTATAGAAGCATTCTAGATATCATTTATAGTCTTCATCAATATCTTAGGTGCAAACTTTTAGTTTCATCCATTTCTAATTTAGTTTGCTATTCATTTCTAGGTGTTTTTGCATTCCATAATGTGTTTTCAAACAACATGCATTTCAATAGTTTTCACTTAATAATCAATTAACTTCATCATTTTGCTACATCAAAATATCATTTCATTTAGGCATATTTCCATCATACTTTCATTATTTTGAGTAAACCACTTCAATTTTTGTGGGATTCTATTTCTCTCCTTTTAGGTGAAAGACCCTAAAAGTGTAAGAGAAGTACATAGAAGTTCCCCCCATAAAAATTGTTGGTTCAGTGTGATAGCTCATGCAATGTGAGTTTGAGTAGCTTTAGCTTTTCTGAGGAATTATATTAACCTCCAAATATTGATGAATTTATAGATACATAAAAACAAATTGATAGATCTGGGCTTGTTTTTTAGAGTGAAATAAATATTAAAAAGGATTATGGAGGAATCGTGCAGTAAACAAAGTGATGCAAAATATCTTTCACTTGAAAGTTGATTCACACATTCAAAACTCTTAGAATTGTTGTGAATTTCCAGTTCTTTCATTATTAACATACTCCTTACCATGGTGCCACCTTGAAGATGCTGAAGTATGTTCACAAAACTGAAATGTCTTTAGCATCATTGAAGACTCCAAACCTACCCAAAGCAAAATTGTGCAAGATACACTTCAACTATATATAATTTGTGAGAAAGTTTCAAAGGTAGAAGAAGTGCAATTCTCAACTAAATTGAAAAATTATAGACATTGTTATCATTATAAGAAGTCTAGATTTGGGTCCCTAATGGTGCCTTAAATAAATAAGACTTCATGACCATTATTGGTGAAGAGTAACTAGGTAGCTACTACCTCAAATTTATTTGTTTCACTAAACTTGTATCAAATATGTAGAAGATGGTTTGATTAAGCAAATTTCTTGATATTCAAACAACCTAGAGATTTGTGTGTGCGTCGTGGTGTGATGAGAAGCAACACAGTGACATCACCTGACCACCATCTTGGCCACGTCACCACCGAGTACATGCCACATCACACCCCACTTACAGCCCTCAATCAATAAAACATTCCCCTATTTACTTAAAAATAATGGGCGCGATTATTTGTTTCCTTTTGTGCATCCCACCTAGGAATATATTTTAAGGCATGCCAAACACATAGTTTTCTTAAATTTATTATATTTTAAGGAACATCGAATATGAAATTTGATTTTTTGTTTACCTACACTCTGAGGAATCAACTAACACTTGTTTAGAAGCTAATACTTCCAACTGGTGGTCTTTGTGCCTGTAACAAAGGATTTTGGCAACACAAGGCTCTTTAACACTTCTAGGGTTTTTCACCTAAAAGGAGAGAGGTAGGCCAAAATGCATAATGTTACAATTCAAGACTAATGCAATAATGGAAAGAAAACAGATGTTATGTTCCTAGATGTAATGTTTGAATGCAAGAAACTAATAAAAGGAATGAATTATTAATACAAAATCTAAGTAATGTGACTTGTTTGAAAACACATTGTGTAATGGAAAAACACTTAAAAATGAATAGTAAACTATAATAGAAATGGATGAAACTGAAAGCGTGCACCTAAGATCTTGTAGAGGATTGGAAATGACATTTGAAATGTTTCTAATGCTATAAATTTAGCCTACTATGACTCATTCACCATTCTGGGCGAATTAGTCCTAGTTTTGTGGGCTAAATCTGTACCTCAAGGTGTTCGGTTATGAAACTATAGATTTAGGCCTAAAAAATGACTTTTTTGTTGATATTTTTCCTTAAATAATGAAGAGATGACTTGAATGACTTTGAAATGCAATCTTCAATGATTTCTAAGCCTCCAAGATGTCTAAATCCGCAAACACACAATGAAAGAAGGAGAAAATGTTGATTGTTAGGGCATTGGGGTTTGCCTTGGTCAAACCCCTTTTAGGTAATGATGGATGAATAATGAAGAATTGTTGAATTATGTTTATGAGGGTTAAAATGAATGTAAAATCACTTATTTATACATGATTTTTCCCTAATTAACTAATAAGACAACATCATAGGCCGACATAAGGTATTTTAGAATAAAAACCTGAAAGTAAATTTAAATTATTTTGAATTTGGAGCCAAGGGGGACTCATTTGCCACCCATGGAGAATGGGCACCACCCTAGGATCATAAGTGGGTGTTGGGAATTAACATGCATTTAATATTGTTCGTTAGGTTTACATTAAAAAATACACTTAAATGTGACTTATAAGTGTATAAAGAGGTCAAATAAGACATAAGAAAGGTGTAAATAGTGATAAGAAACCTAGAAAAGCATGGAATATTGTTACAAGACTTTACAACACTTTTAAAATAGGAATTGATAAGGAATAAAAAGGTGATATTTAGATGAATTATAATAAGAAGAGTAGAAAAGTGTAGAAATGTGTTACAACACTTCACAACACCTTTAAAAGACGTCAATAAACACATTTTATTTAGTGTGCAAGGGTCCAAGACCTAATGTGGATGTGAAAAACACCTCACAACACTAGATCAAGATCTCATTAAGTCCATTTTATCATGAATTATTCCCATTTCAAGCAAGAAATACTTTTTTCTATGGTACATTTATCCCCCACTTTAGCGAGAGGATGAACTTACTTCAAACTCAGACTAAAGTAGACATTCAAGAGAGATCTAAGTGTTTAGATGTAGATGACAAAGAATGACAAAAATAAAAAAGCCAGTCAAGCCCCCAGGATCCAAGATCCTAAATCAAACCATCAAGATGCACAATCATGTAGTGGCAAGAAGAAGAGAAAGATGAAAATAAAAAGGGGTGGATCAAGCTTTGATTGTTTGTCCAACTAGTTGTGGATCAAATCTAGGTTGTTTTTCAAGCAAGAAATACTTTTTTCTATGGCACATTTATCCCCCACTTTAGCGAGAGGATGAACTTACTTCAAACTCACACTAAAGTAGACATTCAATAGAGATCTGAGTGTTTAGATGTAGATGACAAAGAATGACAAAAATAAAAAAGCTAGTCAAGCCCCCAGGATCCAAGATCCTAAATCAAACCATCAAGATGCACAATCATGTAGTGGCAAGAAGAAGAGAAAGATGAAAATAAAAAGGGGTGGATCAAGCTTTGATTGTTTGTCCAACTAGTTGTGGATCAAATCTAGGTTGTTTGTCCAAAAAGAAAATGTATACTCACTCTGGGGCCATAGAACTTCTGGTTGTCACGGGGTGAGAAATCCACAAGGTGGCTATGGGGAAAGTCATGCATCAAAATGGGCTTCCCACTCAACCATACTAAAGTTATACCTACTGATAACTTTAATAAGGTGCCATGAAAGAAAATGATTTTCAAGCTCTATGAGGTAAGCAAAACTTTGTATGCTTGACACTCATAGACATTGTAAATGAAAAATAGTGTGAGGAATGTTCAAAGGGATTTTTCTTAATTCGTGCAAGGTCACATCTTAGGGAACATCGTGCTTAATGTTTCCAAGAGAAGATGTGTCAAAAGAAGTGTCAAGATCTTGGAGGAAATCAAGCCTAATGAGTCCACCAAGAAAAGGATGCATTGCAAGAAGAAAGAAATCACACAATGAAATGTGAGTGGTGATGTATGCCCCACTTTAAAGCGGTTGCAAACACCATTACTGTGAAAAATTGCTTTAAAGTAGAAGAGGAAGAAATGAGAACTTATTCGGAAAGCCCTATGACAAGTCATATGTTTCCGATAAGCTACATCATGAAAAAGGTAGTATGTCACATGTGAGCCAACTTAAGGAATGTCATCCACATCCCAAGCTTGCTCTTATATGTATTCATGAAAAGTTAACAACTATCCAAAGGAGGAAATAAAATATGGCATACGAGGACAAGGCTACTTAACCCCTTTGCCCCCACTTAGTGTAGGACAAGGATGAGATGAAACGATTGATGAAATGTAGGTGAGAGAAAAAATTGGTATTAATTATAGGAATTAGGTGTCCCCACAGAGGGAAGAATACCAAACTCCTAAAAATGTTGGATTTTACAACTAAAAGCCTTACATTCATTAGTGAAATGACCATGAACTCTATGATAGGCAAAAAATGAAGTCTTGTAAGAGCATTTCTTTTGAGTTCTGGGAGGGAGGGTGATCAAGTGATCTTGGACGAGTCTCGACAAAATACCCTCTTGATCAATGGGAGAAGGAGTTTCTGTTGTTGGTGGAAAATAGATGTCTTGCTTAGTATAGGTAAATTTTCAAAAGAACTATTCATTTTCATTATTTTATAATTTTTTTTTTATTTTATTATTCCAAAAAATATTTTACAATGAGATCAAAAAATATTTTTATTTTCTAAGATTTTAGGTTTTTTAAAATTTTAAATATACTAATTTAGAAAGTTATATATATATATATATATATATATATATATATATATATATATATATATATATATATGAGTAAAATTGAACCCTTGCAATTTCACCTATGTATTTGCATCCACTCTAGTGTTCACCCCATTAGCATCTTGTGTAGGATCATTTTAGCCCCTGCATCAGCCTTTTTCCCTCTCAAGATGCTCCAACACCCCTTTTCAACAGCTACCCTTGCATGTCAACTTTGCATCGGACTTTGTGCCTTTCCCGTTCACATCATTTTGTAGTGTGACATGTCCAGACACTAGCATGCCATGCAGATGTCTGCGTGCCACACTAGCATCTTGAGATGTGTCAATGCTCAGATGACTATTTTTGAGCATGTTTTCCACCTGGTAGCTAAGTTTGTCAGTGGAAATGACTCAAGATTCTCTGAAATGGCCTTGTAAGCTTCTTTTCCCTCAAAAGTCCTCTTTTCATTTCATTTGGGAGATAATCTATAGCTAGCCCCACTCTGCCAGTTTCTAGCTTCACTCTAGCTTGGGATTTAGGCCTTCTCATTTCAGCTTTTACTTGCACAACTTCATACAACTTGTTGTAACAACTCCAAGCTCTCTCAAGCTTCCATTACAACACTCTTTGCAGCTTTACCTCCCTTTCCTTGTGCTTTTGAGCATCTTGGGATTCCATATCACCTACCATTTGCATACTTGGTGATACGAGTTCTCCTCCTTGAGCGGGGTTTTCTTTTATCACCTCTTTTGTGATACAGGTTCTCCTCCTCGAGTGGGGTTTTCTTTTACCACACTACTTAGTGGTGCGGGTTCTACTCCTACGTGGGTTTTCTTTCACTACACACTTTTTCCATTTTGGTTACACTCTCTCTATCTTCTTGGCTATCCATGGAGGTGGGAACACCAAAATGGGGGTTTGACTTAGGAAAACCCCTATACAACCCCAACATTCTCTCTAGACATCATGCTTGCTAGTTTTGAAGACATCCATTTGGTGGAGGCTTCATCACTCACATGGTTGTAAGTATTTCTTTCCTTTCTTCTTCTTAATCTTTATTATTTTTACTTCACTCTATTTCAATTCTATCACTTTCTTGCATTTTAATATTTCTTAGTAGTCTGAGTAGACGTAGTCACTTTAGGAATTTTCTGAGATAGAAATCGCTCTCTAGTCCGTACGAGATGCCACCATGTGCTTTGGGATGCCAACATGCCACACTATCTTCTATATTCTGCGCTGATGTCCTTTGGCCGAGAGCTTATTAGTTTGTCTAGAAGACCTTTGTGACCTTCTCTTTCGGATTTTGAAAATCTCGCCATTGTTCCATTGAGGTAATATAGGGAAGTTAGCCCTGTGAGGCTCTTTGAATGAAGAGAACTCGTGAGTAGTGAATCCCCCTATATTACATTTTGGTGAACCCGATGTGAAGAACAATTCTCTTTGAAAAACTAGGAATTTATTTACCCCTACTTGGTAGGGTCATAACTTTTGACCCGGTGCTTGGAATTCAGAACCGTTTGCACAGTTGGAAAGGTCTCCTAGAAAAGTAGTTCAGTCCCTAAAATACGAGTGCCTTTGCTAGTCAACTTTTAGGGATTGATGCAAGTTCTGACATCAAAGTCTACTTTGGAGACCTCCGAAAAATGTGAATTACTAAAATATAAAAAATACTAAAAAAATTGTAATGGATTTAATATCTTTTTTTATTAGTTCAATATCTAATTTTGTTCAAAATGTTAATGATATTCCATTTAATGCATGTGATGGTGACTTGGATTTTCCCATGTCACTTGGTATCTTTTATCCTTCTCATGAGATTCCTCTTTCTTCAGAGGAAATCTTATTGCAAGAAGAAAAAATCATTGATACCTTTCTCAATGTTACTCTACCTACTCTTCATTCCAACACACTCCCTTCTAGAGACGTTGCATTAGTGAATGATGAATCTAATATTTGTTCTAATGCACTCTCCTCTAGAGATGATGCATTAGCAAATGATGAACCTCCTTCCACATCTGATTTTCCCTAGATCAATGTTGAGAATGTTTCTTCAAATAGTTATTCCACATTTGATCTAGTTTGGATTGATGTTGAGAATATGTATTCAACTAATTGTTCTACTAGCTATGATGATTTGGTAAATGTAATCTATGTCTCTGCTACCCCTCAAAGGCCTAAGAGACTAGTTATTTATGTGACTCCAGCTAGTCCTTCTCCTAAAAGGGTTTGTTCTATTGATGGTGTTCCATTTAATAGTAACTCTCCTACTATTCCTATGGATCCCTCTTATAGAGCGGTAGCCCATACTTATGAGAATAATATAAATAAACAACCAAGTTTTCTTCAAGCTCCTAAACATACAACTAAAGCACCTAGTGATAATGATCTTGTCGGGCAACCTCAGATTGATTCAGCTAAGATATCACTATGGGACTTGCTTCAGTCTACTCTGGTTTAGCAAGGTATGCTTTAGGAAGCCTTGCAAAAGACCCTCTTTCCTTCTTCCTCGAGGGTGGAAGATGCTGATGCATTGATGGCATATATTCATGCAGATTCATTGAATATTATGTTTTATCTGTAGGAGCTCCCACCTCCGAAAGTACAAAATCAAGCGGATCCTCTAATGATTATAGTCAACATTAATAAAATTAGCATTAGGAATACTCTCATTGACACCGGCTCGACACTCAATGTGTCTAGTATTGATCTATTTCCTAAGACTAATATTGACCCATCCTCTCTTAATACTTCTTCTGTTGTCCTTCATGGGTTCGATAATGTTGGTTGATAATCCCTAGGCATGGTAGTCTTTCCTTTTAAGTTGGGACCCGTTACTGTACCTACCCTTGTATATGTTATGGCAGAAAAGTTACTTTATAACCTTCTTCTTGGTAGACCATGGATTCATGCTATAGGTGTAGTGCCATATACCTTGCATAAAACAATTAAGTTCATTGCTAACAATAAAGCAATCACAGTTAGAGCTGACCCTGAGACTATGTGCTTATGTGAGATGGAAACTACTGGTCGAGCTTCGGTTGTGCCTACTTTTATCCCTTCAGTGTCTTCCAATGTGTCAATGTTTACTCCAGTAGTACTTATTACAATAGGTACTCTTGAGATAGATGTCCCTGAAGAAGATCCTTCTAAAGCAAGGAGTCCTAAGTGTTCCCCTTCTACCTCTTCTCGAAAGAATTCATGTATTGGTGATGATTGGGGTTCTTTAGACTTTACAAAATCCTTCATTGGGGAATATAAAGTTCACCCAATCCACTTAGACCTTCCGATGGAATCATTCACACCTGCTATCGAAGATGGTTACTCTTCTGTATCAAGGGGTAAGGTGAATGCAAATTGTAATGTTCTTGGTGTTGATCCTCCTTCTAAGGGAGATGATTACACTTATGTTAAAGAGTTTAATGTTGTTAGTCCTATCAAGAAGGTTTATGGTGATCCTGTAGAAGAGCATGATCCCCCTTGCCGGAATAGCACTCTCTATGGAGATCCTCCTCCTTTTTCTTCTATCTTCATTCCTTCTTCTTCTTCTTCTTCTTCTTCTTCTTCTTCTTCTTCTTCTTGTGAGAGGTCAAACCTTTCTCCACAAGAGAAAGGGTTGCTTCCCACTCCTCATCCTTTATCTAAGCAAGAGTGTATTTTGTTGAGGCTTGTCAAAGATCGCTTAATCACTCTTCCTTCTCCTACACAATAGAATTTATAAACATGATAAAGGAGAACATTCTTTCTGTGCATACCCTCGAGTTCTTGGTCATTCCACTAGCAAATGTAAGGCCTTGAAAGAAAAAATACAACTTCTTGATTCAGGTGCCATCAAACTCCTATTTGATTGATGCACCCTCCTTTTCTTTGCATGAAAAGTGATATTGGGGTTTACCTCTATCCTGTCCTAAGAATCTTGCATTGTTCTCCTCCCCTATATGTTGGGGATAGTGATAACTCATTTTGGAGATGTGTGTCCTTCTTAAGGACCCCCCCTCTCTCTCTATATATATCTTTAAGATGAAGCATCCCTTGAGTGGACCCCTTTTCTCTTTTAAAGGGTTCCCAAGGGACCTCTTTGAAAGCTTTTATTTCAAATGAACTCTATGGTGTCTAGCTTGGGGGCAGCCTAACTAGACCTATTCTATTCTTTCATGTCTAGCTTGGGGGCAGCTTGACTAGACCTCACTTTTCAAACAGTGCATCCCTTGAGTGGACCCCTCTCCTTTTGAAGGGTTCCTAAGGGAGCCCTTTGAAATTTTTACAGTCTGCGTGACCAACCGCTTTTGACATGCTCTATCTACGGGTAGATGTGTTGCCACTTTTTTGACTCTGCAGAGTCCACTTCCTTTGGTTTCCTCCATGTGAGAGATCTAGGGGATGCCTCCTTGTAGGTTTGCGGGCCTATGAGGCACTTTCATACTTACTAGGTGATACAGGTTTCCTCCTCGAGTGGGGTTTTCTTTTATCACCTCTTTTGTAGTGCGAGTTCTATGCCTGAGTGAGTTTTTCTTTCACCACATGCTTTTTGGTGATATAGGTTTCCTCCTTGAGTAGAGATTGATTTTGTCACCTATATTGGTGATACGGGTTTTCCTCCTTGAGTGGGGATTGCTTTTATCACCTATTTTATGGTGCGGGTTCTACTCCTGAGTGGGTTTTTCTTTCACCACATGCTTTGTTCATATCTCTCTTCTCTCTTGTATATAATGGATCAAAGATCTACATTTTCTTCATCCTGAGTATATGCTCTTTCTTTCTTCATCTCAAAGTTCTTCTATGTATTGTTTGGGGATGACGCATAGTACTGAGACAATCTTCTACATTGAGGTCTCTCTACTTTTTTGACTCAAATCCTTTAGCTTTTTATCTTCTAACATTGCTATCTGATGTAGGTTTTTTTTGTCTAATGTATTGGTTTTGTAGGTTTTCAGTCTGGGGGCATACGTCTTTGGTTTGAAGAGTTATCTGCTTCCTCTATAGTATCCTTTTTGGCATATGATATTATTTATGTTTAGTATATTTCTTTTAGCGTGCATATTAACGTAGATTCATATGCCCGCTAAAGTGGAGGAAAAATGTATAAGAGTAAAATTTCACCCTTGCAATTTCACCTATGTATTTGCATCCACTTTAGTGTTCACCCCATTGGCATCTTGAGTAGGCTCATTTTAGCCCCTGCATCAGCCTTTTTCCTTCTCAAGATGCTCCAACACCCCTTTTCAGTAGCTACCCTTGTGTGTCAACTTTGCATTGGACTTTTTGCCTTTCCCGTTCACGTTGTTTTGTAGCTTGACATGTCTAGACACTAGTGCACCACACAGATGTCTGCACACTGTCCTAGCATCTTGTGATGTGTCAATGCTTAGATGACTATTTTCAAGCATTTTTTCCACCTGGCAGATAAGTTTGTCAGTGGAAATGGCTCGGGATTCTCTGAAACAGCCCAGGAAGATTCTTTTCCCTCCTTAAAAGTCCTCTTTTCATCTCATTTGGGAGATCCTCTACAACTAGCCCCACTCTACCAATTTCTAGCTTCACTCCAGCTTGGGATTCAGGCCTTCTACATTTTAGCTTTTGCTTGCACAACTTCATACAACTTGTCGTAGCATTTCCAAGCTCTCTTAAGCTTCCATTACAACACTCTTTACAACTTTACCTCCCTTTCCTTGTGCTTGTGAGCATCTTGGGATTCCATATCCCCTACCATTTGCATACTTACTTGGTGATACGGGTTCTCCTCAAATGGGGTTTTGTTTTATCACCTCTTTTCTGATATAGGTTCTCCTCCTCGAGTAGGGTTTTCTTTTATCACACACTACTTAGTGGTGTGGGTTCTACTCCTATGTGGGTTTTGCTTTCACCACACGCTTTTTCCATTTCAGTTACACACTCTCTATCTTCTTGGCTGTCCATGGAGGTGGGAACACCAAAATGGGGGTTTGACTGAGGCAAACCCCTATACAGCCCCAACATTCTCTCTAGACATCATGTTTGTAGGTTTTGAAGACATCCATTTGGTGGAGGCTTCATCACTCACGTGGTTGTAATTATTTCTTTCCTTTCTTCTTCTTAATCTTTATTAGTTTTACTTCACTCTATTTCAATTCTGTCACTTTCTTGCATTTTAATATTTCTTAGTAATTCAAGTAGAAGTAGTCACTTTAGGAATTTTCTGAGATAAACTCACTCTCTGGTCTATACGAGATGCCAGTGCGCGCTTTGGGATGCTAGCGTTCCACGTTGTCATCTGTATTCTATGCTGACGTCCTTTGGGCAAGAGCTTGTCAGTTTGTCCAGAAGACTTATGTGACCTGCTCTTTCAGATTCTAAAACTTTGGCCACTATTCCATTGAGGTAATATAGGGAAGTTTTCCTTGTGAGGCTCTCTGAACAAAGAGAACTCATGAGTAGCGAATCCCCATATATTACAATATATAATAATAAATTTAGAATATTCTTTTATATTTAAATTATTAAATTTTAAGAACTTCTTTGGGTGTTGGGGTGGGCACCCTTCCCACACACTTTGTGTGGATGGGGCAGAGGTCACTACTAGCTATCACAAATTGATGACACATGGGGTGATGTGGTGGTGCCTAGGAGGATACCGATTTGTTTGATAAATTTGGTAGTATAATGATGAGGGCTCAAGGTGATTTACAAAGCCCGTTATTTTGGAGGATTGTGTTGTCACCTCATCCTCATCCTTAGGACTTGGGGAAAGGATGAAAATTGTGTGAGGTGGTTGTTTCATGAGTTGGATGAGCTAGCTCTTGGCACAAAAGGAGTTTACACTTGTCACTTTCATTATTTTGTGATATGACTCCACCTCCCTTACAATTTAATAATAAGAAGGTAAGGTGATATGCTATCCATTCCACAATATTATTTTCTTTTGTGAGGTATTGGCGAGGGTTTGTGGAGGTGGCTGTAATGGGAGAATGATCCAAGTTTGTTGTCAAGATGTTTGTAGAGACATTGACAAATATAGGTGTAGATACTGCTATCCAATTGGATAGCTCGGTTCGAGAAATAGCATTTCATGGTGTGATTTTTGACCAACATCTCAAGCATTTGTTGAGGAAATGCAACCCGCTTATCGTTGGTATAGTGAAAATGATATTGGGAAAAGGTTTCATTAGGAATTCTGAGACTAAGTAGGTGGGCACACACTTCACCTCTAAATTCCTAGACATTTTGCTTGAGATTAGGATGGAAAAAAATGATGTAGAACTGGTGAAGCATCTCATCTATGTGGATCGGTTGGTTGGGTTGGAAGAAGTCCACACCATTTCCATTCTAGGAATGGGGATGCCAAGGCCCTATGACATTCCTACTTTCTACAAGCTAGGAAAAGTGGTGAAATATTATCCCTTCATCTTCGACCTGAAGGGAATGACTCTGGTCAAACACAAGTAGGTTGCAACATTTGGTGTAGATTATTTGTTGCAGGTTTTCAACATCCCTCCTTCCTTCAACCCCTATGGAAACAAGGATTTTTGTGCTTTCGATGTTGCTAATGGCTTTCTGGGTGTGGCCGATACTGGTAATTAGATACATCTATTTGTAAATTTCAATATGGTTTATAGTTTTAGGCTCTAGTTTAGGGTAGGTGGGAATTTTGGAATTTAGTTTCCCACATTTTGAAATCTATGTGGTATTGACCCTGCATGGTCATTTCTGAGTCATTTTGGCTAGTTGTGTGGTTGGTGACATACCCTACAATTGTGGACAATCTGTAAAACTTTTTGATATATTAATATAAAACTTTATCTTATGAATAAAAAAATTTAAGAACTTCTTTTCATGTGTAGTAATTTAACATATTATTTAAATATATATTTTTAATTCCCAAAAATTACTTTTATTATTACATTTTTCACAAACAATGAAAATACATCTTTATTTCATAACAAATGAAAATATGTCTATGTGAGATTGTGTTATTGCAAGAAATCAATAATTATAATTGATTATTCATCTGTTTTACTTATTTTAATCATGAAACAATTCTTTCTTAAAGCTTTTCATATGACCTACCTCCTTAGTTTTGAAGAGTGTAACATGATTGATGATATCCACTAGAGTAGCGTGATGCTCGAATAAAAATTCCACGACCCTATTGTACCATAGAAAAAAGTACCCTTTGCTTGACATGGAAATATTTCATGATAAATTGACTTAATGAGGCCTTGATTTAGGTGTTGTGAGGCATTTTATGCATCCACACTAGGTCTTGGACCCTTAAAATGCATTTAATGATGTCTTGTAAAGGACTTTCATGCTTTTCTAGACTTAATGAACCTATTTCTCCCTAATTCAACATTACAAAAATGAGATTAATAATATTATTATATCAATTTACAAGGTTTATAACTTAAACTTAATGTTAAACTAGTGTTGTAATGTGTCTTGCACATTCACATGGTTCTTGTGCCTTCCTAGGCTATGTGGACCTCATTTTGGTGTTGTAAACTATATTTAATCACACTTTCACATTAAATTTTGTGTCACAAGCCCTAATTGACCTTCACATCATCATTAATACCCCCCTATTAACCCATATTGTGCATCCTGAGGCTTAATTTGTTCAAATACCTGACAAAGTTGCAATTTAAACCTTATTTCCTTATATCCTAGCTTCCTAGCTATCAAATTGGCCGTTGTGGAACCCATTCACCATGCATAGAAAATCAGTCCCATCCAAGTGGAACCCATTCACCATGTGTGGTGAATGAGTCCCATTTGGCCCATTTTTGAGCTTTGAGCGGGAAAAAGTGGAATTTAAGTTTATTATTTTTATATGTTGGCCTTAGGGATTAGATTAATGGGTAAAATAGGTGAATTTACTATAAATACAAGTCTTTTAACTCATTTTCACATCTCTTATCATTATTCAACCACCAATCTTCCATCTCAAGTCAAGCAACTGGGTTTTAACATTACAATTCATTCAAGAGCAATTTTCAAACATTCAAGGCCAGATTCTTCATGTTTTGCTATAGAATTTCAAGATCAAACATCATGGTGAGGTAATCAACTCCATTATTGCATGTTTCATTCCATTTTTTCATCATTTTGGTTTAATTACCTAAAAGAGGTTTGACCAATGCAAACCCCCATGCCCTAACATCTAACATTCTTCTTCTCTTCTTGTGTGTTTGTAGATTTAGGTCCCTTGGAAGCTTAGAAATCATTAAGTATCAAGTTACAAAGTTCTTCAAGTCTCCTCTTCAATCACCAAGTCACAATATAAAAAAAAAGTGACTTTTAGACCTGAATCTGACAGTTTCAGAAGTAGACACTTGTAGAAAGCCAAAGTGTAGATAGGAAGCTCCGAAATCCACTCTTGAATATTCAAAAATTCAAAAGTGGACTCATTCACCATGAGTGGTGAATGAGTCCCACTTCTAGGTCAATTTTGAGTTTTCTACATTTTTAGATACCCTTTTGTCAGAAATAGGTTTTGACACAATTTTGTAGAGCTAGGATTGATTCGCCCAGAATGGCGAATGAGTCCCACAAGGCTTGAAAATCAACATCAACAGCATTTCAAATGTCATTTATAATCTTCATCCACATTTCAATTTCACACTTTCTATTTGATTCATTTATGTTTAGTTTTGTATTCATTTCTAGGAGTTGTTGCATTACACAATGTGTTTTTAAACAAGTCACATTTTTTAGGTTTTACATTCTTAATCAATAAATTCTATCAATTAGCTGCATTTAGATCATTACAATTAGCCTTAATAACATCACACATTTCCTAATTTGAGTGAACTAGCTAGATTCTTTGGTCCTTTCTCCTTTTAGGTGGAAAACCCTAGAAGTGCTAGAAAGGTTTAGGGTGCCAAAACTCTATAGTTCACTTATAATATCATCCAATAGATGTTTCATGCTAGTAGTTACCTAGCTTGATGTATTGGTTCATTACCCAAAGCAACATTTGCATGGATTTTAGATAGCCATGATATCCTACCAAATGGAGTGTAATCACTTGAAGAATTTTAATTCCCTCATCTACTAAAATTGCGAGGGTATTCATGTTCCCTGATGTAACTACTTTGTATAGTTTTCTCTCCATTCCTCTATAAAAGGGATTCAATATTACTTGAAAAACAATGAGAAGAATTCCAATGAGGAAAACCAGGAGGCTGCTTCAAAGATCTTGAAATACTCAAATAAATTAGTTTTCTTCACTCATTGAAATGGAAGAGAGGCAATAAAGAAATTAGTAACAAATAATCTGTCATATTTGATGTTTGGACACAATTGTTGACCATAAAATGATATCCCAGAAAAGTTGAAGATGGTCAACACAAGAAATTTATTTGTGACAAAAAAATCTTAACCATAGTGTTAGCTATTGTATATAGGCATCACAATTTGATGTACAAAATAAATTAAGGAATTTTCAACCTATTTCTACATGAATGATTTCAATTAATGGAGATGTTGAAGAAATAAAAGTCTACAAAATCCTACTTGCTAACGTTGTTAGAAAAGTATTTTTCCTCTCATTATGAAGAGACTCTATTATTGATATGAAAAAGTAACAAGCATCAACTAAATTATAGCATAAGGAGACTATGATGAGATCGTGTCCTATACATTTATATGGAAATGAATAGTTTTCTAGAGAAATAGATAGTTGCAAATTTGGTAGCTTTAAAGGATAGGAATAGTTGCATCCTTGTGGTTGAGAAATCACTTGAATAATCAAGTATAACCATATCTATGAATTTTGATGATGACTTATGGAACCAAACCCCAGCTAATTTTCCCATCCACTCCTTGGCTCAGGGCCATGTCTTAGAGGTCCCCAACACTCCACCCATTTCTAACCCTAGCCCCCATAATTCCCCTAACCTATGTGTCAATTTGGAGGAATCTAGGATTGAACCTAGGTCTATTCATATCCTTATTGACCCCATAAGTAAAAAATTGAATGGAATCTCTGATACCATCAATGTTTAGAAGGATACTATGAAATGGCTCTTGGGCCACCTAGTTACTACTAAAGAGAGGATTCAAATCCTAGAGAGTGAGATGATGGAACAATAGGTTGTGTGGCCCAAGGAGGCTGAGAACCAAACGCATTGGGACATGATTACCTCCTTAGCCAGGTCTTTTGAGAGGTAGGAAATATGGGAAAATGACTTGGAAAATCTTTAGGCTATTGTTGGGTCTGAGGAAGATAAAAAGTATCTTTTGGTTGAAATTGATGCCATTCACCAGAACCAGGAGAAGACCATCTAGTGTTTGAGGGTTATCACTGACTACAACAAGAAAATAGTGAAGAATATGACCCTTACTCTTCAGATTTTTCAAAATGAGATAAGGAACAGCTAGGGGAAGCGACTGGTAGAAGGGGTTGACGATGGTCTTGTGCAGAAGAAGAGTAAGAAGGCGGAAACCTCGTCCCATGATGTTACCAAGGATACCTAGGCCATTCTTCAGGGGTTTGTGACTTTTGAGAAGAATCTCAAGTTCCTGTCTCACGAGTGGAACGCGATCACTTGTCTCAATCTTTTAGGAGACCTATAGGTGTCTGGTGTTTTTATGTTGGTCTCAATGCTTTGGTTTGTTTTTGTAATTTTTTTCCTGCTAGTCGAACTGTTTAAGTATTAGTTTCAATTTAATTTTTGGGTTTTCTCACTGCTTGTGAGTCCCTGGTTTCCCTCTATGGCTGGTTTGTAATGGGTACTAGCCCTTCTAGGTTTAATATAATCAAAACCATATCTATAAAGTCAACTTAGGATTTCATTTGGTAATCTCAATAGATATTCCACTGATTCAATTGGTTAGTATTAAGAAAATCACACCCCACTAATGGGGGGCCATGAAATAAAGATGGGTTGAGCTCCTTAGGTATTAATAATTGAATTACCCACGGAAGTGTTATAAATTGAAACTATATAGTTCAATGCATGTGAAATTTTAATTTATTATGAGAACATGTTCATAGTCAATGTTGTTTTTTTAATAAAGGAGAAATATATTAATGGAGTAAATAAAAATTACAATAAAAGGATTTTTAAATACCAATAATGAATAATAATGTTTGAAGAATAAAAATTTAATTTGGCTTCTCAATATTTCAACTTATTCAAAATAAGGCGAAGAATATAGAAACATACACTTAAAAAATAGGAAGCTTGAAGCATGAATCCAAATTATAATGGATTAATTGAAGATAGTATGAAAAAGGGAATCTCATTCAATGACTTTATAGTTATAATTAACATCAAAAGATCATTTATCCAAATGTTATACAACACCATTTTATTCTCTAAGAATATGAGTAAAAGAAATGGAATCAAAATTTGGAGTAATGTGCATAATTTTTTTCACTTGTGACACCTATCTTCAAGAAGATTCATGAAGCTTACTTTTATTCCAATGAAAATACAAGATCATGGAATCCTTCTAAAAGATGATATTTTTCCAACCTAATTCATAATATTTCATAAGCACCAAAATGGTAGCCCAATCCTTGATCAAATTAGTAATTCCAAACCACATATAAATAGAGAAAAATAAATGACTATAACCATCACTATCACATTCAATTCCACCAATCTTATTAGAAATAAGCCACACCCAAATGATTATGGGTTAACCAAATAGGGGCTAGTAGCTCAGTTGGTAGAGAACTATAGTAGTAGTGTAAGGTACTAAGTTTGAATCCTAGCTAGTCCATATGAAGTGTAACTCAATAGGTGGTACTAGGACAGATTGATCGATCATAGATCATTGCAAGTTCATAGTTAAATAAAGTAGGCTACAACCTAAATTTTAAATAGATCATTGTTGTGTGTTTCCTAGGATTTATAAGATCTGGAATCCAAAGCCATTGATAGTGTAGATCATATTATTTTGAAGGCATGAATAGTGAGATGCAAGATTAAATCATAGTTTCAAGTTCATCGAAGAAAGATTCATTGTAGGAGAGGCAGATGTGATTTTTTCCAAGATAAAGAGATTGTTGTTCTATGCGGAAATTATCCACTGCAGAGTGAAGAAAAGGATTTGAGAGGATTGAAGTTTACAAGTCGTTGAGTAGATCATTTCATAGTGCCAAAAATGAAGAGAAATTGATTAATCCCAGAATAAACATATGAGATCAGCAAGTGCCTTTGGTAACATTCATTTCTTCAGACAACCTAAAAATCACATACTACAATGCCATAAAGTGGAATCAAACATAGTTTATTTCCCACCATTAATCCTTAGAGGAAATTTCATACAATTTAAGATCATACAAGATCAACCAGTTTTAACAGTTGCATGAATTAAGTAGATTCAATAAACAAAATGATTAAACATGAAAGATAAAGCAAAAGACATGAACACAAATATTTATGTGGGGAAACTATTTCAAGTAAAAGACCCCACACTCCAAAAGCATAGATCCATTGTATTATTCATCAACCAAATACATAGATATAATGCAATTACAGGCTCTAAGCCTTTACATGGAGACTTACATCTTGTTCCATCTGGAGAAAATCTGACAGCATAACCCTCGTGAATTTAGTCTCTCCTCTCTCAACTGCTCAAGCAGAGTATCATATTTATAGAGCTTACAATTCACAAATTAGACATTTCTAAATTGACTGTCAAAAGTCAACATAGAAATAAAAAATTCCTTCATGCATAACTCCACCTATAAAATAAACTACAAGTTTTAACTCACAAGACAATGTGAGAAAATTAGAAACATTCAATATTTAGAAAAAAACAATGCTATGGTAAAAATCAAAGGTTGAGACACCTTCTTTTTCCTAATATTCTCCCACTTGTTGAAAACCTTTTGAAGAGCTTCATATGCTTTTGCCATATGTCCACCAGGCGCTCACCACTGGGAATTCTTCCTTCGTTCCTCTTTTGGCCCTGCCATGCTTCCATGTGTCAACACGACAGACACTTAAAAACTGCTTTTCTTCACTTTTCAACCAGGCTCCATCCACATGCCATGTAGCAACTATTCACGTTCAATTTTAGTGGACCCCACAGTCAACACTGGTAATGAAGACTTCTTCATGTGTCTTCCCAACACAAGTTTTCATCGTGAGGAGAGATGAATGAACAATGAGCCTTGATTTGCTGCCATGTCACCTAACTGCCTCCATAGGTAAATGGCACATGTCTACACAAGGTTTTTCTGGGACCACTGCCATCATTCGTAGGGGATGCATCTAGCTTGAGGATGACCATGTTTATGCTCAAATTTTTTTCTATTGCAATGGCCCTAGAAAAAAATTGCTTTGGGCATCATTGTTCATGATGAAGGTGTTGACAACACAAGGACAAACAACTGAGAGGGGGGTGAATCATTTGTCACAAAAGTTCAAACTTATTAAACTTATTAACCCTTATTCTTAGATCTGATCAATAACCATGAAAGCATAAATCAAAAACACATCGGAAACACACATAACACCAATATTTTTACGTGGAAACCCTATTAGGGGAAAACCACGGTGGAGGTCAGTCCACAAGATTATACCCTGTTAAACATATAAAGAATGAAATGGGGAATGCACATGCATTCAAGCACACTACCTAGAGCTCACTACTCAATTAAAAAAGGAAGACTCACTATCTTATAGAAATATTTAGATTACATCTATCTGGATTTGAAATGAGAAAATAGCATCTACTAATGCCTAATTATAGTTCCGCTTAAGCACATGAACACTTCTTCACTCTTCTTCACTCTTCTTTACTCTTCTTCACTCTCCACTCTACCTTTGAATGATTAAGACATTATTCGAACACACCATACACAAGCACACTTTCAAATGGAATAAGCAATCACTTATATATATCCACAACAAGGAATTACATCGCTACATGTCAGCTTCAACAAAATAATAAAATGATAGAAAACTGTCAACCCAAAACAATAACTAATTTTCAATTTGAATCAATCAAGGTTGGACACAACATAGTGAAGACCCAAAATGAAAACCTTGAACACAAAACACCTTCAAAAATTATTTCTCGAAGATCCACAACATGCTACAACACCCTATTGGCCATGAACATGAAAAATATGAACACGCAAGAGAAAATCACCAATCAGGAGCACCACGATCAACATGGACTTGCAACACAGATAGATCACAATCTAGAGACATCCACAAGAGTCATGAATCACTAGAGAAGAATCCACAACAACTGGAATTACTAGAATCACATCATCTTCATTCAAGAACACCAATTGAAGCAACAGAAAAATTTTCCAAACACAAATCTTCATAACTCGATCAAATCTTCATGCGAAACTCTAAAAATCAATGTGGATAAAGTAGATATACTCGACAAGAAACCCTTTATTCCACAACCTCTGATCATCAATGTATTGAGCTCACTGATAGACTAAACTTCACTTCACCACTGACAATCTGCAACTTATTCCATTATAATTTTCTCAATATCCTCAACATATACAACCTCAAATGCATTAATCCTAATAATATTGACATCAATGACAACCACATATCATCAACCCAAGCACAACATCCAAAAATATACCCCTTTGGAATTGATGGAAACACATGATGTGAAAAACACTATCAACGCAACTATCTCTTAACACTTACTCCCCCTTAGGTTCTTACTATTTTCTCCTCAACATGACTCTTCTCCCCACAAAGTTTTACACATGACTCTTCTCCCCCTTTGACATAAATTTCAAAGATACACACAAGCTCTAAACCACATATCTGAACATAACTACTCCCCTTGAGTAGCAACCACCACAACATCAATCCGGATCAAGATATGTCTATGAAATGCATGGACTGATGCAAGAAAATGAATCTTAGTTCTGATTAGGAGGTGTAATCACCCCTAACTTCCCTTTGAGATACTCAACAATATCCTTAGGCAATGGCTTGGTAAAGATATCTGTAATCTATTCCTTAGTAGGAACATACTTCAATCTAACTTCCTTTTCACTCACCTTCTCTCTCAAAAAGTGAAACTTGATAGATATATGCTTGTTCTTTGAATGCAACATCGGATTCACTTCCCTTTGAGATACTTAACAATATCCTTAGGTAATGGCTTGGTAAAGATATCTGTAATCTATTCCTTAGTAGGAACATACTCCAATCTAACTTCCTTTTCACTCACCTTCTCTCTCAAAAAGTGAAACTTGATAGATATATGCTTGTTCTTTGATAGATATATTTCACTTGAGTTATCACAGAATATAGAAATAGGATCATCATACACAACTCTGATATCTTTCAACATCTACTTCATCCACAATACTTGAGTACAATTGATAGCAACAACAATGTATTTTTCCTCTGCAGTAGATAAAGAAATGGCATTCCGCTTCTTACTTAACCATGAAATCAGCTTCTTACCCAAGAAAAATGCACCATCACTAGTACTCTTTTTTTCATTCACATCTCCTACCCAATCAACATCAATAAAAGAACTCAAGGTAATATCATCATCTTTAGGATACCATAGGCAAAGATCAACTATTCCCTTCAAGTATTTGAAAATTCTCTTCACAACAGTGACATGAGATTCCTTAGGATTAGCTTGAAATTGTGCAACAATGCATACAACATTCATGATATCAGGTCTAGTTTGAGTCAAATAAAGCAATCCACCAATCATTGATCTATATCTAGTCCGACTTTCTTTGAGAGAATCATCATCTTTTGTAAACTTGCATCCGGTCACCATAGGAGTACCAACTAGTTTTGAATCTTCCATACCAAACTTCTTTAGCAATTCTCTCACATACTTGGACTAAGATATAAAGATCCCTTTATCTAGCTGAGTGATTTGAAATCCCAAAAAGAATTTCATCTCACCAATCATAGACATCTCAAACTCATTCTACATCTCATCAACAAGCTTCATGCATGAACTATCATCTCCTCCAAAAATAATATCACCGACAAAGAATTCAACAATCAAATCTTTTTTAGGATCAACCTTGAAATAAAGATTAATATTAGAAGTACCTTTGATAAATCCAAGCTTCAAAAAATACTTGTCCAATCTGGCATACCATGCTCTAGGGGCTTTCTTGAGTCCATACAATGCTTTCTTCAATTGAAAAATCATATCTCCCTGATCAGTCAATTGAAATCCATCAGGTTGCTCAACATACACCTCTTCTTCCAATTCACCATTTAAAAATGATGATTTTACATCCATTAGATAAACCTTGTAGTTTTTGTAAGCAACATAAGCAAGAAATAATCTCATAGCTTCAATCTTAGCAACAAGGGAAAAAGTTTCTTCAAAGTCAATTCCTTACATATGTGAATATCCTTTATACACCAGTCTTGCTTTGTTTCTAACAACTTCACCTTGCTCATTCATTTTGTTTCTAAAGACCCATTTAGTTCCAATTACATTTTTGTCCTTAGGTTTAGGAACAAGAATCCATGTATTATTCTTCTCAATTTGTTGTAGTTCTTCTTTCATTGCTTCCACCCAATGTTCATCTTTGCATGCTTCATTGACATTACTAGGCCCAATCTTTAAAATCAAACAATATTCTTCTGCAATTATTCTCCTAGTTTGAACACCTTTGTTCTTATCAACTATAATTTGACCTTTTGAATGATTTAGTCTTATATACCTTGGAGTCTTAAGATGTTCTTGAACTTCAAACTCTTGTGATATCTGTTATGCACTTTCACTAGTTTCTCCTTCCTCTTGATTTTGCTAATTCACCAGAATGATTTGAACTTGATTTGAAGTCTAAATTGTACTGACATTCTGATCATCTAAATCATATCCATAGGTTCTAGATGGTCTAGCTATGTCTTCATCAACCTTGAAATTTTCACTTTCAACCATTTTCCTCAATCTCTTACTATAGCACTGATAGGGCTTGCTCTTAGTAGAATAACCAAGAAAGATTCCTTCATCACTCTTAGCATCAAAATTTCCTATATCTTAATCTCTTTTGATATAACATTTACTCCCAAATATTTTGAAATATCTAATAGTAGGCTTATGACCAGACCATAGCTCAAAAGGGGTCTTACCAGTATCACCTTTGACTTGTACCTAGTTGAGGATGTAAACAACAATACTCACAGCTTCTCTCCAATAGATATGAGGGAGATTTCCTTCCAACATTATAGTCCTAGCAGTATCTTGAATTGTCCTATTCTTCCTTTCCACAACTCCATTTTGTAGTGGGGTCCATGGGGCAGATAATTGCCTCTTTATCCCATGTACTTCACAGAAATAATTAAAATCATGAGAAGTGAATTCACCACCTCTATCTGATCTCATAAATTTAATCTTTAGATCTATCTCTATCTCAACGATAGCCTTAAAGATCTTGAACTTCTCCAGAGCTTCTGATTTTTCCTTTAAGAAAGAAACCCACATCGATCTTGAGTAATCATCAATAAGTAACATGAAGTACCTATCTCCTTGTAAACTTCTGATTCTAAAAGGACCACACAAGTCAGTATGTACAAGCTGCAAAAATTATTTTAAACAATGTTTTTTGCTCCGAAGTGAAATTCTAGTTTTCTTCCCTAACTGACATTCCTTGCATATGGCATTAGTAGGATTTACCAACTTAGGAAGATCTCTCACAACCTATGTAGAAATTATCTTGAAAATATTTTCAAAGTTTACACGACATATTCTCCTATGCCACAACCAACTTTCATCAACTTGAGCAATCAGACAACTTTTACCAGCAACATTCAAGTGAAAGATGTTACCTTTTGTTTTTGTACCTGAAGCAATCACATTTCTAGAACTTCCTAGTATTCTACACTTTCCATCCTTGAATTGAATATTGTATCCCTTGTCAACCATCTATCCAACACTTAAAATATTATACTTCATAACTTCCACATATTGGACATCATTAGTATTGTTCTTACCATTAGGAGAAATGCATCCTCTCCCATATATTACACCTAATTTGTCATCACCAAATCTTACAACACCACCATCATACATTTCCAAGCTCACAAACTTACTTTTATCACCTATCATGTGATGAGAGCATCCACTATCAATCACCCATTCATCTTCCTCTTCAACTCAAGCAACTAGGCTTTCTCCACATTTGTACAATTAGTAGATTCAGTGACACAAGATTATTTTCCTTGATAGAAATAAATACCCATTCATCCTCACTTGCATTCCCTTTATCAGATTCATCATCTGTCACACCTTCATCAGCAACATAATAACACTTCCTTTGAAATCTAGGCTTATTAGGTTTTGACTTAGGAACTCTTTTCAGACACCTTGATGCAAAATGACCTATCTTATTGCAAGAAAAACATTTAATAGGAAACTTCCCTTTATACTTACCTTCTCCTCTGGCTTCTCTTTTGACAATAAGTGCTTCAAGCTCATTTGGTTCTCTTTATTCTTGTTCAATCTGTCTCAGTTCCTCCTCATACTTGAATACCTTTCTAGAATAAATTTCTTCCAGATCATATCTCTGTTTATCTCTTCTGGATGTAGTAGCTTTGAATGCAAATTCTATCTTAGGAAGAGCATCACCAAACTCACTTAACTCAAAAGCTATAAGCTTACCAATCAACATGTCTCTGGTTACATTTGTCACAGTCTGGATCTCCTCAATAGTAGTAGATTTGGATTTGTATGCAACAAGCAATGATCTGAGCACTTTAGCAACAATTTTTGGTTCATCCAATGTTCCACTAGCACATCTTATACTACACACAAGTTAATTCACTCTTTTCATGAAAGAATTAATGTTCTCATCATCACCCATTCTCAACATTTCCTATTTCCCTTTTAGGCTTTGCAACTTAGCAACCTTCATACAAAGTTTCCAACTTTTTCTAGATCTCATAAGTAGTCATCAAATCCATAACATTTTTCATCTCAAAATCAATCAAATCACTCAACAATGCTTCCTTAGTCCTGATATTGTACTCAACTTCCTTAATCTCATCTGGAGTAGAAGGACCATTCTGTGGAATAACATACCTATTCTTTGTAATTTTCCAATAGGGTTCACCAATGCATCTCATATGACACTCCATTCAAGCTTTCCACAAAGAATAATTTTTTCCATCAAATCTCAGACTATCCTTCTTATATGTTGCCATCATGGATCACCTCAAGCTGTCAAACTTCTTCCAAGGAACCTGCTCTGATACCAATTTTTGGAAACACAAGGGTAGACAACTGAGAGGGGGGGTGAATTAGTTGCAATAGAAATTCAAACTTATTAATCTTATTAACCCTTATTCTTAGATATGATCAATAACCATGAAAGCATAAATCAAAAACACATTAGAAACACACATAACACCAATATTTTTACGTGGAAACCTTGTTAGGGGAAAAACCACGGTGGAGGTCAGTCCACAAGATTATACCCTATTAAAAGTATAAAGAATGAATTGGGGAATGCACATGCATTCAGGAACACTACCTAGAGCTCAATACTCAATTACAAAAGGAAGACTCATTGTCTTCCATAAAGATTCAAAGTACATCCATTTGGATTAGAATTGAGAAAATAACATCTACTAATGCCTGATTATAGTTTCGATCAAGCACATGAACACTTCTTCACTCTTCTTCACTTTTCTTCACTCTCTTCTCTGCCTTTGAATGATTAGGACATTATTCGCACACACCATGTACACAAGCACACCTTCAAATGGAATAAACAATCACTTATATATACCTACAACAAGGAATTACATCACTACATTTCAGCTTCAATAAAATAATAAAATGATAGCAAACTGTCAGCCCAAAATAATAACTAATTTTCAATGCGAATCAACCAAGGTCTACCACAACATAGTGAAGACCCAAAATGAAAACCTTGAACACAAAACACCTTCAAAAATTATTTCTCAAAGATCCACACCACGCTACAACACCCTATCAGCCATGAACATGAAAAACATGAACATGCAAGAGAAAATCACCAATCGCAAGCACCACGATCAATGTGGATGTGAAAAATAGATAGAGCATGATCTAGAAACATCCAAAAGCATCATGAATCACTAGAGAAGCATCCAAAACAACTGGACTTACTAGAATCACATCATCTTCATTCAGGAACACCAACTGAAGCAACAAAAAAACTGTCCGAACAAAAATCTTCATAACTCGATCAAATCTTCATGCGGATCTCTGAAACTCAACATGGATAAACTAGATATACTAAAAAAGAAACCATTTAGTCCACAACCTCTGATCATCAACATACTGATCCCACCAACAGATTGAACTTCACTTCACCACTGACAATCTGCAACTTATTCCATTACAATTTTCTCAATATCCTCGACATATACAACCTCAAATGTATTAATGCTAATAGTGTTGACATCAATGACAACCACATATTAGCAACACAACCACAACGTCCAATAGAAGGAATTTTTCTGTTACTGGCTTGCTGGGTGGTAGGATTATTTTCTATAAATATTGCTTCTTCCTTCCGAAAATGAGTTCGGAAGATACAAAAAATTAGGTTGAAAGACACTAGGCCTTTTTGTACTATTTTTATATTATTGTAAGAGACTCATAGATTGTGCCATTGTTTGTCCTTTCTTTTTTCTTAAGTTATTTGAAAAAAAACATTATACTATGCCATTACTATATTAAATGATTTATTCGCAAAACTTCTCTGATTTCAATAAAGATTTCTCATTTAGGTCATGTCTTTGAATCTTCTTTTTAGTAAATGTGTATGGAAATTATTTTATGTTATTGGGTAAGTTGTTTAGGTTTTCATCTTTGATTTCTATTATTCTGGGACTTCGCAGATTGCTAAATGGGCCCTTAAATCGCATCCCAAAGGATATATTTATCATGCCTACATCTAAATCTTGGTGCATTTCCTTAGTTAGATCTTTATTTTTTTATATCTACTTCCTTTTCCAATTCCAAAACCCCAAATATAGAAGAATTCGACCTCTTTAAAAATTTAGAGGTCACTTATTTTAGTGCAATTGGTCCCCCCATTAACCGAGTTTCCCAATAGGCTATTACCTTGCCAAATTTTGGCATCAACAGTTGTAAGTGTAGAATAAGTAAATAAGTAAAAACAACTAAAACACTTCTTAATGAAACATTTTATCAAGATTCAAGAGAAATTAAACTAAGTTAAAGCACATAAAACTTGAAAGTGTCTCATGTTTCCTATCTCCATAGATTTATTAAATCACAGAGGGATCTCAGATTTGATAAGCACTGTGACTGTTAAAATGCCTATCTAGAGAATGGAATGATGCTAGATGCAATGATGTAATTCTATATGGTGATTTCTAAATGATATGATTCTATTGTAAGCTATTCTGACATGAAACCTAATGGATGGAAGCTATAGTAAAACTATGATGCAGCTATGATACAAATTCTACTGATGCTATGATTGCTATGATTGCTTGATTGCTTGATTGTTATTCATGCAGAGTAAGTTTGTAAAAAGTTGGGATCCATTCTTTGCTTCATAAGGCTATATATATAGATTTACAACAACACATTTGCACAAGGGTAACATAGTAAAGGATTGGCTTCAATTTGGAGAATTGAATGGTGAGAGATTGAGAAGCTTGAGCTAATTATGGGAATGGTTTCTTCCCATGAAAACATCAGGCCAGATGATATGAAGAATCAAAGGAATGAGATTGAGAGGATTGCCTGTAAGTTTGTCTCCAAAGCTTTTCCTGTGAATACCAGTCAAGAATTAAATTGGATATTTGATATCTAATTTTATTGGTAAGTGAATAAAGGAAATTTCCCTTTATGCCTTTATTTGAATAATGCGATTTATTCAAATTTAATAAAAAGAATATATTTAATTAAATGAAACAAATCTTTGACATTTGCTTATTTAATAAAAATGGATACGATAATTAAATACAAACTTTAGGATATCTTTATTTAATTAAGAGGAAACATGATTAGATAATTAAATAATACAAACTATTGAAGTTGCTTATTTAATTAAGATAGGGTAATTTAAAATTGAAGAATTTAGAAGAATGAACTATAAAAAAATATTTCTATTTATTTAATAGTAGATGCATTTAAGGTTAATTAATCAAATAATTCATATTTAATTAATTATATTCTCCAGACCATTTTTAGGTGTATACATTTTGCCCCTCTTTGAAGTGATGTGTTTTACGCATTGCTTCAAAGAAAATTTTGGTGTTACTGCTAGTATCAACGATTTTTTTTAGTATGCCCCAGACTTGCCCTAGACATTGATTTTAGTTGATGATGAATATATGCCCCCTCATGAGATAAATTAATGATTTTTTGCTTTTTTTTTGGATTTTTTGAAAATTTCAATCATTTTTCTTGATTTTTCGATGATTTGATGTAGATTCAATGAAGATTCCATGATGAAATAATTTATCTTCTGATAGAAAGTGTAGAAAATTTCCCCTAGATGAATTTGAATTAATCTCCCTTGAAAAAATTAATTAAATCCCACAAAAATCACATCTTTAATAACCTATAAAAGGTCAAAAAGGTCTTTTTCAAACTCATTTGTGCATTTGAGTTTTCAAACTTTGTTAGAGAGATATTTTTGAGCAACTTGGAGCAAGATGTTGATCTCGTACCATACTCATCAATTTGAGTGCGTGTGACGTCACAACTGACCGACTGCCTACAGACCTTCAATATGTACCCTTGAACTCCCTTGGTTTGTGTGATTTCCTCATTTTTCATGTTTTAATTGGTTTTTAAATTTTGAGTTTCTTTTAGCGCATTTACATTTCATTGTAGCACTTAGGATTACTGTTTTAACACTTTGATTTCTTTAGCGCTTAGGTTAAATTTTTTAGTGCTTAGGTAGAATAAATTAGTGCTTCCAATTTTTTAGCGCTTAGGATAGAAACTTTAGCACTTTGACTTTCTGTTTTAGTGCTTTGATTAGTTTAGCACTTTGACTCGATAGATTAGCGCATTGACCCAATAGAATAGCGCTTATGGAGAAATGGCACTTTGACTACCTGTAATAGCGCTTTTGACCTATGAAATGGTGCATATAGTGATTTAGTGCTTTGAACTCCTGTTTTAGCACTTTTAAGTTTTTTAATGGCGCTTATAATGTTTTTGCAGATAGAAACTCTATGTTAGCACATCCAAGTTAGATTGATAAAGTTTATCAAATTTGTCCATGATTTTGTCAATTTTTGATCATGTCCGTCGTTGGTTTGATATGATTGATGATTTGATCAAGTAGATGATGATCAACCTCATGATAGACGAGGTCTGATGTTTGATTTGATAATAGTTATCCTCATCCTAGGTGAGGAATAATTATAGTTTGATTGATGTACCTCATGATAGGCGAGGTACAATTTTAAGATTGATGATTGACCTCATGATTGGTGAGGTTTAATGATGCTTGCTCACGAGATTTGATCAAAATTCTCACCAAGAGTTGATTAGATTTGATAGGATATTTGATGTTTTGATGATTTGACAAAGAGTACTGACTTTGAATATTTATTGATAATAGGAGCTATTGGATAACCTTCAGGTTCAAGAGTGTTTCCCATGGACATTTGATTTGATACCATAGTTAGCGCAACCTAAGACAATAGTCATTGTGTGATGTGGATTGGATTCTCTATTATACATGCTCTAGATTAGGATTAATCAAGGTCTCCTGACAGTGTTAGCCGAGAGGTGGCATAGCGAGCATAACACCTTCCACCTTCTTACCGGTGAGATGACAGTCATCCCCAAGGATGTCTGGCAGATTTTGTAGATTCCCATTGTTCGAGAGGTGGTTGTCTATGATTTCATAGAGAAGGGTGAGACTGATGCTCTTTGCAGAGTGTTTCAGGATGATTAGATTTTTGGGTATTGGATTCCATGGCATGAGATGGTGGATGCTTATGCCACCCTTCCTGTAGTTTTGGCTAGTTTTATTAGAGGGTTCCTTTGTCTTGATCGTAGGTCAAAGGGAATTTTTGTTGGTTGGGGCCATGTGTTGGAGAGCATGGTTGTTCACAGGATGAGATATGCTTGGGACATGTGCATGCTTGCTCATCTATATCATGATTTTCATTTGATAGTTTATCTTTCAAGTCATAGTTTGTCATCTGGAGCTACTTTATTACAAGTGTGGGTGTGGGAGCACATAGCTATCATGCATCTAGTGCTAGTGAGACAAAGACTAGCTATGAGACCATATGTGTACAGATATGCAGGTCACCTTACTCAATCTAGACTAGGTAAGTTAGAGCATTGGAGGAGAGTGATGGATGATATACAGTCTGTGACATGGCATCCGTACCTAGATTGTGAGCATTGGGACAAGGATGATATTCAGGTTCCTTTTCTCTATTAGTCTATGTTACTAATTGGTCAGACTCGCTGGGTGTTAGAGAGATTCTTGATCAAATGGGTGCATAGACAGTATGGTTTGGTGCAGGGCATGCCCCAGGGTGTTGCTCATTATGCCCATCTTCAGTCAGATTCTATAGAGTGGGGTATTGGTTTTTCATATGATGTTGCTTTTTAGGAGTATTAGTCTCTGTAGCTGTTTGAGTGGGATATCTGTCTATACATTGTTGAGCCACCTATGACAACAGATTATGCCGAGTATTTGGATTTTCATCCTTTTCCACACATTACTATTCTTGATGAGCCTACCCCATTACCTGCAGAGGAGGATGTTGTTGTTGCACATGGTGGTAGATGGGGGTGAGAGGAGGTTGGTGAGGGTGAGGTGGAGGATGTCGAGGTTGGTGGTGGAGAGGAGGATAGTGGAGATGAGGAGGGTAGTAGGGATGAGGAGGGCAATGGTGATGAGAGGGGTAGTGGTGATGAGAGAAGTGGAGATGATTATGGTCTCAATAGTGGATATGATGCAATTGGTTCGGGTCCAACTTTAGATTTTTATGAGCATATAGTGCCTCATAAGAGACAAGTAGTGGGAGATCTTACAGAGCAGTTGTAGATTGTGAACCTTCAGGTGCAGTTAGAGACCATATAGGCTCAACTTTTTTAGGCTTAGGGTTTATTGTCACAAAATTAGGCTCAGATGCAGGCATAGGCCCAATCACACACATAGTAATTGGCTTAGGTATAGGCTTAGTTGGCTATAGTGTAGAAATAGATTACAACTTTGACAGCCAAGAGGGATACTGCTAGACAGGCTGCAGAGGAGGCTTAGGCAGCTACAACTGAGAGATTACAGAGATTGGTAGATGGTACCACCATTACAGATTATATGCGAGAGGTTGTCTATGTTGGTTGGGAGGTATAGTATTATAGAGGTAAATACTATGATGTCGTTCCTGTAGAGCAGAGAGTGAGTTACACCCAGTCCTGATCTGGGAGGACTCGTACTAGGACTGTCAGTGTGGGTGTGACACAACCAATTCCTAGAGACCTGAGAGATCTCGGTACATCCGCTGGTGATGGAGGACCTAGTCCTACATTGCCTACACCATTTGGAGCTAGTAGCACTTAGTTTTCATGATGTGATTCCCCTATTGTATTTTGAGATGATGATGTACATTCTGATTACAACCATTTTTGATGATATATCTTATTTTTCATTTCAGACATCCTTGTATACTTGACATTTATGATTTTGAGATCTATATGATATGAAGTGGATTTTATCGATCTATCATTTGTGTTATATGATTTTGTGTTGGATGCATTTATTTTCTATGTTCTATATTCCATGTGATCTTTTTATTATGAAGATATGGATGCAAATTATGATCATGATGATATGCTTTATGATTTATGATGTTCTATCTATGATTTATATTATGATGATGTATGGATGCATGATGTATGGATGTATGATGTATGTATGTATGATGTGTGCATGTAATTCTAAATTACATTATAATGTACCTATATGTATGATGATGGATATGATTTTTTTTCTTGAAAATGACGTATGATGTAAAATGAGATGTGTGCACTTTTATTCTGGTGATATCAATGCAAATTATGATGTGACAAATGAATTATGAAAATAATGAATAATATAATGTTATTTTGAATGTATGATATATAATGTGATGAATAAATAATGAAGATGCACCTACATAGTGATTTTTTTTTATAGTTTTCTCATGAAATTTTTATGATATTATGTACAATTGATGAAATGACATGGTGAATGCAAATTAAATGATCTAAATGATAAATTAAATTCCCTTTCTGAAAATGTATGCAATGAAAATGATTATGCAGCTATATGATAATGATGATTTTTTTTGTTAATGTCAAGTATACTCAATCCTTTAATGAGAAAATTTATCATCGTCATTGAATGATTCACCAATTTTGTAACAAATACTCTGCAGATGTAACACTATTATGAATGCAATCTATTTTACCATGAAAATATACATGCAAAAATTTGCATCTTAACAGTCCTTGTATCATGCTTTGTATCATCATGAAGCTTTTAAAATGTTGAAAGTGAGTACAAGCATCAATTGTATAATGTAGACCAATGATGACTTGAGTATTACTTTCATGATTTTTGATATTGCAAGCGAACACAAGCATCAAGGTATAATTACACCGAGATGACCTAAGCATTTCTTGCCTAAACAGATAAGAATCAATCACTTTCCTATGCAAATTGGAATGTCATCAGTGATATTTTGTAGAGCACGTATCTCGACAATTCACACAATAATAATGACTAATTCATAGACAACAGATAAAGAAAATACCATTCTCCTTCCTAGCTTCTCTAGTTCAATACATCATTGAGTTGCTCCAAAGAAATGATAACAAATGATCAAAGTACAACATATTCAAACTTTGCTTAAAGTATTTCAATCATTATTCAGATTAGATCATCCATTTTGATTTTATGATGTTTTTGTGATTTTCTAAGATTTTGGATCAAACCTAACCTAAAGACCTATCCTAGGGGCCTTGGGGGCTGATCAAATATTAGCCTTTCCTACATTATACACATAGAGACCATGTAGTTCCACTGACATAGACTCTATTTTTGAATTTTTTGGTGACTAAATTTTTGAATTGTTTTTGGATTTTGTGTTGTGATATGGATGTCCAATGTGTTTCTGATGGTGATTGATGTTTCATGTTGGGTTGTGTTTCGATCATTTTTTTCATTGCATTTGTCTTCCTGCTGTTTGTCCATTTGATTGTGCTCAAGTTTATTTCCCCCAGTGAGGTAAGGATTTTTCGCCCAAGCTAGGGTGGGACATGACCACATTGCAATGAAATGATAATGGATGTAAAATGATGGTGAAAGTAACAACCATGAAATGTGTCAAATAGATGGAAAAGCTGGTTAAATCACAAAAAGTGCCTGTTTCCAGGTTTTTACCATATGTTTTTATTGCACTTTTTAGTCTTTTTGATTTTTTTGTATTTTCTATTTTTTTGATTTGTTTGTATTTTTCTATTTTTATGATTTTTTTTTATTTTCTGTCACTAAGATGCCTATTTTCTAGGTTTTCATCAAGGTAATCCTTTTCAAAAACTAATTCGTGCACTAGGTGATTAAGCATAGAATTTTTTGAGATGAATACTCTTGATTGGTTAATTGAACAGATCTCCTTTAGGCGTAGATAGCCGATAGGCTCTAGATCCATATACTGATATGATGACAAAAGGACCTAGCCAGTTAGGCTCAAACTTTCCTTTATTTTCTCTATCCTATTGATTTCTAGGGTTTTCTTTTAGGACCAAATCTCCAACTTAAAAGACTCTAGGTTTTACCCTATGATTGTAGCTCCTTGACATCCTTTGTTGATATGCTGTCAGATGGTTGACAACTTGTTAACAACATTCATCCAACAATTCTAGTTCCTGTAGTCTAGAGATTTTATCATGCTCATCTATAATGATACCCTTTAGTGAGACACAAAGTGATGGTATCTCAACCTCAATAGGTAGTATAGCCTTTGATCCATATACCAAGGCATCTAGTGTAGCTCCTGTTGGTGTTTTGATGCTGGTTTCGTAGGCCCATAATGCAGGATTTAGCTGAACATGCCAATCACGTCCAACATCATTAACCACTTTCTTTAGTATTTTCAGAATTGTCTTGTTTGAGGCCTCTGCTTGGCCATTTCCATGAGGATAGTATGGTGTTGAGAAACGATGTTGGATATGAAATTTTTCACACAATTCCTAGACATCTTGGTTCTTAAATGGTCTTCCATTGTCTGTAACAATGGACCAAGGTATACCATACCGACAAATTATGTAGTTTAGTATGAAAGACGAAATCTTCTTTCTAGTGATTGTTGTTAAAGGAACCACTTCTATCCATTTTGTAAAGTATTCTGTTGTAGTGATTATGAACTTGTGTCCATTGGATGAAGATGGCTTTATCTTACCTACCAGGTCCAGTGTCGGTGCATGGATTAGATTACCATGTATCTGACATTTCTGGCATTTCTTGACAAATTGATGACTCCTTTTCCATGTTCATCTAGTAATATCCCAAATAGAGGAGTTTCTTTACTAGGGTTGGTCCACTTGAATGAGTTCCACAAATACCTTCATGAACCTCACATAAGGCTGTATCAGATTCATAATGTTCTAGACATCAAAGAAGAGTACCATCTAGACCTTGACAGTAAAGGATGTTAGTAAACAATGTATGTCATTTGGATTGGCGGATGAAGTTACATTTTTGGTTTCTAGAAAGACCAGGAGGAAGGATATTATCCTTGAGGTAAGTATAGATCTCTCCATATAGCGAGTTTTGAACATCGGTTATTTGGCATATGGTTTTTGATTCAGGATTGTCATAGGCTGGGTTAGATACTTGTTCTACCATAAACTCATAATGACCTTGCTTTTTTGGTAATTGCAAGAGAGAAACAATTGTCACTATGACATTTGTAACTTTGTTCTCCGCCCTTTGTATCTATTAGAACTTGATCTCCATAAAGTACTTTTTAAGATCATCTATCATTTTCTTATATGGCATGAGTTTTTCATCCTTTTTATGATACTCATCATTTAATTGATAGATGACAAGTTGTGAGTCTCCATACACTTGTATTTCTGTGATGTTCCATTCAATAACCACCTTGATGTTGATAATCAATGCCTCATACTCAACCACATTATTGGTACATGGAAACATTATTCTATAGGACCTTGGAATAGTGTGTCCTTAAGGTGTAACCAATAGAATTCCCACACCAAACCCCCTTTGTGTGAATAAGCCATCAAAATAAAGTCTCCATTATTGTGTGGTAATATTCATAATGTCTGCATTTGGAAATTCAATGCTCATTGGATGATTATCCTGTAATGGAGCTTCAGCTAATTGATCAAATATCTCCTATCCTTTGATGGATTTCCAATCTACATACTAGATGTTGAACTCACTTAAGATCATAACCCATTTTGCTAGTCTCCCTGTTAGAGCAGCTTTGTTGAGTAGGTATTTTAATGGATCAATTTTTTCAATGAGTTTGATTGTATGAGTCAACATGTGTCAGAATTGCTAGGTTGCATTACCATTTCCAAACAATATTTTTCTATGAATGTGTAATTTATTTCATAACCATTGAGAGTCCTATTGATGTAGTAAATAGCTTGTTCTTTTCCTTCAAAATCTTCTTGTGCTAATATAGCTCCTAAGAAATTTTTGTTGTTGCGATATATAGTAACAATGATCTTTCTATTATAGGTGGCATGAGTATGGGATGCAACATCAAATATTGCTTTATCTGGTTAAAAGTTGTTTTGCATTCATGATACCACTTGAATGAAACATTCTTATGAAGTAGATGATTGAATGGATGGCTTTTGTCCACCAATTGGGAGATAAATGTTCCAATGGATTGTAGCCTTCCTTGTAGAGACTGTAATTGACTAATATTTTTAGGTGATGAAATCTCCATTATTTATTTGAACTTATCTAGATCCACTTTGATTCCTTTCTCTAACATTGTGTATCCAAGGAGTTTTGCTGATGTTACCCCAAACACATATTTCTTAGGGTTCAATTTGACATTGAACTTTTCCAGTCTAGTAAAGATTCTGTCAAGGATCTCCAGATGTCCTTCTCTAGTGTATTATTTTGCTAAGATGTCATCCACATAATATTCCATGAAATTATGCATCATATCATGAAAAATAGTTGTCATCACCCACTGATATGTTGCACCTGCATTTTTCAACCCAAAGGGCATGCCATTCAAATAGAATGTATCCCATGGACAAGTGAATGCTATCTTTTCCTGATCTTTAGGTGCTATTTTTATTCGGTTGTACCCCAAGAAACAATCCATTAATGACAACATGGCATGGCCTGCTGTTAGATCCACAATGATGTCAATGCTTGGTAGAGGAAAATCATCCTTCATACAAGCCTTATTTAGATCTATGAAATCTATGCATATTCTAATGTTGTTATCCAATTTAGATACAGGCACAATATTTGAAATACATTCTACATAATCGATAGACCTGATAAATCCTGCATCCAACAACTTCTTCAACTCAGCTTTTACCATCAGGGTGATGTGGGGATGCATTTTTCTCAATTTTTTCTTTACTGGTTTGATTTTAGATGGTAGAGATAGATGATGCATCAAGAGATTTGGATCTAATCCTGGCATATTAGAATAAGACCAAGTAAAATTGATATGTCGCTCTTCAAAGAATTTTGTGAATGTAGGCTTCTTCTATTCTGTCATAGACGCTACCAGATGTAGAATCTTTTCCTTTTCAGTTGTTCCAAGATTTATGGACTGCATAGGCTCCACTAGTATTGATGATCTATCATGGTAATGCTCTGGAAGGGTGTCAAATCTTCCATCTTCCAATGCCTCAGAAAGGTTTTCACTGTTAGATACATTCTTTATTTTTATTTTTTTCAAAATCTAATGCTGCCTCATAAATGTTTTCACCATTAGATCCTTTTTTTCTGTTGTCATTTTTGCAACTGGAAGATTTGGCACCCTCTTGATTTGAAGTATCGTGATGAGTGTTATAGGTAGAACTTGTATCAGGTCCGTTACTACAAAGAAAATTTATGATGGCCTCATCGTTGAAAATATTGGTATATTAATAGGTTTGGTTGGTTCTCAATCAATAAGTTTCAGACAGATCAAGGGTAATAAATCATCAGTTTGAGTAAGGTTGACGGCCGTAAGTGTTCCAATAGCCAAGTGGTCAAAGTTGTTAGTGGGAAGGTCGAGGTCTAGGATATTACCCTCCTCTGAGTCGTCTATCTCACTCAATGCCTGTTCATCCTCGCTTGAGTCATCGATATTTGTTGATCCCAAAACAAGTGGTCTAGTTCTATAAATATGTCCCTCCTCTCATGTGGGTGTATACACTTGGATGAAATCAATTTGTTTGTTAGTGTATGATGTTGTAGATAAATGATCCCATTCATATTCATTTGAATTTGTTTAAGACCCATCCCTCATTTGCAGAATCCTTTCTACCACTTTCTAAGTTACTTCTTCTCTTGATTCCCCTATATAGCCTAATCCTGTTTTGCCCTTAGGATGAAGTGTTAGAGGTTGAATATGTTCTATAATACCATCTTTTCTCTTTCCTATTGGTCCTTTCCCCTCAGAGCCCATTTTTTCTAAGATAGCCTTTCCTTTTCCATACTAATCTATTCGTATGCTGATATTTGCTAATGTTGAAGCTTCTTCATCTTTATAGAGCCAATTTAGAATGGCCTTGTCTTCTAATTCATCTTCTAGAGTTCCTGCCTTTACAAATCTTTCATCGAGAACCGTGATGGGTTGTGATGATTGTTGTTTGTTGGTTTTTGGCTTTCCATATGATTTTGGAGATGGGAGCAATTGTGAAAGACACAAAGATTGCTCAATGGCATATTCTCCCAAACCCTTGTCCTTTAACTAGATTTTTTCTGTAAATTGTTGTGATAGAGTATTTAGGGGACCATTGTTGTTTGATAAAGTTGAGTCAGCAACAATTATTTCCTTTGCCTGGTCCTTTTTTTCAACCCATTTGGATATAAAATTAAGTTTCTTTTCACCACTAGATGAAGTAGATGTGCTAGCCTCTCTATTTTTGGGTACGAGAGTGTCTTGATTTTTCTTAAGCATGTTACAAGTTTGGGGATTATTATTGTCTGTTGAAATTGTGACCTCTTTCCCATTGACAATAAATTTCAAACATTGATGATATGTTGAAGGTACCGCTTGCATCTCATGGATCCATGGACATCCCAAGAGTATGTTATATGTTAGCTCCTTGTCTAACACTTGGAAAAAAATATTTTTGACAATCGGTCCCACTTGAATTGGTAGTACAAGAATCCCTTTCGAAGACCTTTTCTCTTCATCATATGCTTTTATTGTTATATTTCTTCTAGCATCAATGGCATTGTCAGAATAGCCTAGTGCATGAATTAGTTTTAAAGTGCAAATATTTAATCCAGCTCCACCATCTATTAAGACACGCTTGACATAGTGTTTATGGATAAGAACCTCTATATGCAAGGCCACGTTGTGTGGGTTAGTGACACATCATCTTGTTTGGAGAATGATAGACAATGAGGTGTGGTCAAATGTCCCACCATAGCTTGAAATTGACAGACATCCAAATTTTTGGGTACCATAGTGGCTACCAGAGCCTGTTCTAGAACATCTTTATGCAATGGTGAAATTTAAACTAGTTCCTGTTGGATGTTGTGGATATGGTTGCTGATATGTGGTTGTCATTGATGTCAACACTATTAGCATTTGGTGTACTAGAGGGTGTATATGTCGAGGATATCGAGAAAATTATAAAAGGAAGTGTTCTAGGTTCCTTGTGGAACTGTGCAGGTCATGAAGGTGCTTTGTTCTATACATTGAAGATTAGTTGATGTGGATTAAAGGGTTTATTGTTGAATGTTTCTAGATCATCTACCAAAAGTTTTAGAGGTCCACGTGAAGTTTTGAGTATGTTGTGGTCTGACAGTGTTTCTATGGTCTCTGTCAGTGTTCCTAAATGAAGATTGTGTGATTATGGTAATCTCAGTTGTTGTGGATGCTTCTCTATTGTTCCTTGGTATTATTGGATGTCTCTAGATCATTCTCTATCTTTGTGGTATGTCCACATTACTTGAAGAGCTCGTGGTTGAAGATCTTTCTTGCGCATGTTCAATTTTTCATTTTCTTGGCCGACATGTTGAAGGTAGCATGTTGTGGATCTTCGTGGTGAGATTAATTAAAGTATTTTTGTGTTGGAGATATTAATTTTGGTCCCCACTATGTTGTGGCCGACCTTGGTGGATTTGCATTGGAAATTTATTTATAAATTTGGGCTGACATTGAAAATATGTTTTATTTTTCTGGCTAACTAAGTTGTGATGAAATCCCATGTAGCATATATATATGAGCGATTGCTTGAGAAAAGTTAGTGTGTGCATGAGTGTGAATGTATTCTAGAGAAAGTGTAAATGTGTGAATAGTGTTTCTATCATTTGATTACTAAGCAGAGAGTGAAGAAGATTGAGCAGAGTGTGAAGATGGTTTTCTGAGATTAATTAGAACTATAATCAGGCTTGTGCATAAGCTATTTTCTGAGTTTGTATTCTTTGGATTTTAATCCTATTTTGTATTGTTGGACAAAGTATTCTTTTGTATTTGAGAAGTGAGCTCTAGGCAGTGTGCCTAAATGCATGTGCATTCCCCTTATTATTTCTCTTTATACTTTTAATAGAGTATAATCTTGTGGACTAACATCCACCATGGTTTTCCCCTAACAAGGTTTCCATGTAAAAAAATTGGTGTTATTTGTCTCTCTGATGTGTTAATTTCTTGTGGTTAATTGCTTATTCATTAGATCTGAGATTAAAATTAAGATACGTTAGAAAAGTTTGAGTTTATATGACAATTGATTCACCCCCCTCTCAGTTGTCTATCCTCATTTTTCCAACAATTGGTATCAAAGTAGGTTCCTCTGAAGAAGTCTAAAAGCTTGAGGTGATCTAAGATGGCAAAAACATTCAAGAAGGATAGTCCAAGATTTGATGGCACTAACTACCCAATGTTCAAAGTTAGAATGCAATGTCACTTAAAGTGTATTGGTGAAGCTTTCTAGAAGATTACAAAAGATCCATATATTATTCCTCAGAATGGTCCCTCCACTACTAATGAGATCAAAGATGCTAAAAATAATGTTGGGCTATTAAAGCTCTGGTGAGTTCTCTGACAGACTTGGAGATGGCTAATGTGTTGGGTCTAGAGACAACTCATGATATTTGGATGAAACTAGAAACCTTGTATGAAGGAGGTGCACAGGTGAAGATGGCTAAGCTACAGAGCTTGAAAGGAAAGTATGAGAATTTGAAGATGGGTGAAGATGAAAATATCACTTCTTTTATGCAAAGAGTAAATGAAATAGTGATGGGTATTAAAGGTGCTGGTGGTTCTATGGATGAGGATGAAATTGTAGCTAAACTACTCAGATCCTTGCATCCCTCCTACAAAATGAAGGTTCATGCTATTGAAGAGTTCAGATCAGTAAACAAGATAACAAGAGACACATTGATCAGGAAGCTTGCTGCTTTTGAAATAAGTGAATTTGGTGAATCTACACCAAAGAATGAATCTGCATTCAAGGCCACTATATCCAGAAGTAACAAACAAAGAAATAATCTGAGAGAGAGTTACAGAAAGATATCCAAGTATGATGAAGAATTGAAACAACTTGAAGATAAAGAAAGAGAGGTAGAAGAACTGGAAGCACTAATTGCAAGACAAGAAGGCAGAGAAAAAGGTAAGTATGAAGATGTACTACCTATTAAATTTTTTTCATGCAATAAAATAGGTCATTCTACATCAAGATGTCTTGAAAGAGTTCCTAGATCTAAGTCTAAAAAGTATAGATTCCAAAAGAGATGCTACTTTGCTGAAGAAGCAGTGATTGATGATGAGTCTGATAAAGATAATGGAAAAGAAGATGAATGGGATTTCATTGCTACCATTGAAGATAATCTTGTGGCTATCAAATCTATTAAATATGAGTGGGTTATTGATAGTGGATGTTCACATCAGATGACCAGTGATAAAAGAAAATTTGTGAGTCTAGAGAAGTATGACGGTGGGGTTGTAAGATTTGGAGATAACAATGCTAGTGTGATTCATGGCAGAGGATCTATTTTCCTTGGTGGTAAGGATAACATTGATGATGTTCTCTATGTTGAAGGCCTGAAGCACAACTTGTTGAGTGTTGGAAAAATGGTTCACAAGGGATATGATCTTTAGTTCACAGATGGAAGATGCAAGATACGTGGAAGTTTTGGAAATATGATTGCAATGGACAAACAAACAAAAGGTAATAGTTTTCATCTGAATACTGCTAATGGAAGTTGTTTAATTGCTCAAATAGATGAAAGTTGGTTGTGGCATAAGAGGTTGTGTCATGTAAACTTTGACAACATTATCAAGATAAGCTCTACTCAAGCAGTAAGAGATTTGCCTAAATTAGTGAAGCCTACTAATATAATTTGCAAGGAATGTCAGATGGGTAAAAAAATAGAGTCTCTTTCCGAAGCAAACAGTTTCATTCAAACAATTTGTTGGAGCTGATACATACTGACCTTTGTGGTCCCTCTAGAGTCAGAATTATTCATGGAGAAAGGTTTTTTATGTTGGTTATTGATGATTACTCTAGAATGATTTGGGTTTCATTTTTAAGAGAAAAATGTGAAGCATTGGAGAAGTTCAAAAGTTTCAAGGCCATGGTAGAAAATGAGAAAGGTCTGAAAATCAAGTGCTTGAGATCTGACAGAGGTGGTGAGTTTATTTCCAAGGAGTTCAATTCTTATTATGAAGAGCATGGTATTAAAAGATAGTTATCTGCTCCCCGAACCCCTCAATAGAGTGGAGTTGCAGAGAGAAAGAATAGAACAATTTTGGATGCTGCCAGAACAATGATGATGGAAGGAAATGTATCACAGATGTATTGGAGTGAAGCGGTAAGCACTGTTGTGTATACTTTGAACTGAGTAAATGTTAATGGAAATTCTGGTAAGACACCTTATGAGTTATGGTTTGGTCACAAGCCTACTATTAAGTACTTCAAGATCTTTGGAAGCAAGTGTTATATTAGAAGAGATGATGATATAGGAAAATTTGATGCAAGAAGTGACGAAGGAATATTCCTAGGTTACTCCACTAAAAGCAAGGCCTACCAGTGTTATAAAAAAATATTGAGAAAGATGGTTGAGAGTGAAAATGCTAGAGTTGATGAGAATTCTGTCAAATCATCTAGACATTGTAGTCATGATTCATACGAAGACATTACAAGCCAAGGGAAGAATACTCAAACAAAAAATCTACTTCAGATTATTCCATATGTTCTGGTGAAGCAACCTCAATTTGTTCTAGTAAATCAAGTCAGTTAGGAGACACAGACAAGTGCTAGTGTAGAAGAAAGATCAGAAGAGTTAGAAGTTCAAGAATGTCCCAAAACTCCAAGGTATGTAAAGTTGAATCATTTTGAAAATCAAATTATAGGAGACAAGAGTAAAGGAGTGCAAACTAGAAGGAAAATTGCACAAGAATATTGTTTGATTTCCAAGATTGAACCTAAAAATGTCACTGAAGCCTGTCAAGATGAACACTGGTTGGAATCTATGAAGGAAGAGCTGACATAGATTGAAAATAATGACACATGGATACTGGTTCCAAGGCCTAAAGAAAAAAATGTGATTGGCACTAAATGGGTATTTAGAAACAAGCTAAATGAAGAAGGTGAAGTGGTTCAGAATAAAGTAAGACTAGTATGTAAAGGGTATTCTCAAATAGAAGGTATATATTTTGAAGAAACCTTTTCCCATGTCGCTAGGATTAAAGTTGCTAGACTATTTCTTGCTTATGCTGCACACAAGAACTATAAAGTCTATCAAATGGATGTAAAGTCTGCATTTCTAAATGGAGAACTAGAAGAGGAAGTGTACATTGAATGACCAGATGGATTTCAGCTAACAGACAAAGAAGATATGGTTTATAGATTGAAGAAAGCTCTGTATGGACTTAAGCAACCCCCCATAGCCTAGTATGCTAGATTGGACAAATTCCTACTGAAGCTTGGATTCACTAAAGGTACTGCTGACAACAACTTATACTTCAAATTAGATAATGATAAGGAATTAATTATAGAAGTTTTTTTTGATGATATCATTTTTGGAGGAGATGATAATTTATGGATGAAGTTTGCTGATGAGATGAAGAATGAATTTGAAATGAGTATGATTGGAGAAATGTTCTTTCTAGGATTGCAAGTTACATAGTTGGATAAGGGGATCTTCATATCTCAGTCCAAATATGTGAAAGAATTGCTGAAAAAGGTTGGAATGGATGACTCCAACCTGTTGGTACTCCCATGGTGACCAGATGCAATTTGACATAGAATGATGACTCCTAAGGAAAATAAAACTAGATATAGATCAATGATCGGCGGATTACTCTACTTGACCCAAACTAGACCAGACATTATGAATGTCGTATGTATGGTTGCTAGATTTCAAGCTAATCCAAAAGAATCACATGTAACTGTTGTGAAGAGAATCTTCAGGTATCTAAAAGTAACAATTGACTTTGGACTTTGGTATCCAAAGGATGATGATCTCACTTTATGTGCATATATTGATGCAGAATGGGATGGTGATGTAGATGACATAAAAAGTACTAGTGGTGGTGCCTTCTTCCTAGGGAAGAAGTTGGTATCTTGGTTAAGTAAAAAGAAAAACTCAATTTCTCTATCTACTATTGAGGTAGAATACATTATTGCTACTAATAATTGTACTCAAGTGATATGGATGAAATAGATGCTAAGAGATATCAAGGTGACATATGAAGAGCCTATTTCCATATACTGTGACAACTCAAGTGCAATAAATATCTCATGGAATCTGGTGCTACACTCTAAGACTAAACATATATCAATCAAGTTTCATTTCTTGAGAGAGAAAGTAAATGAGAAAGAAGTTAGACTAGAGTATGTCCCTACCAAAGAACATATTGGAGATATATTCACTAAGCCTTTGCCAAAGGATACTTTTGAGTATCTTAGAGGAAAGCTAGGGGTAATCAACCCTCCTGATATGAACTAAAAGATGCATTTTCTTGCATCAATCCGTGAACTTCATTGCTATATTTTGATCCAGATTGATGTTTTCATGGATGCTACTCAGGGGGAGTAGTTAGATGTGTAGGTATGTGGTTCAAAGCATGTATTTGGAAAGGTCATTGTACCTTTTCCATTGATGTTAAAGGGGGAGAAGTGTAATGTGAAAAATCTTTTCAAGAGGAGAAGTGTAGGAGAAGTAAGTGTGTTGGGTTGATGGTATTTTTCACATCATGTGTTGCCATTAATGCCAAAGGGGGAGATTGTTGGATTTTTTGGATATGGTTACTGATATGTGGTTGTCATTGATGTCAACACTATTATCATTTGGTGTACTAGAGGCTGTATATGTCGAGGATATTGAGAAAATTATAAAAGGAAGTGTTCTAGGTTCCCCGTGGAACTGTGTAGGTCATGAAGGTGATTTGTTCTGTACATTGAAGATTAGCTGATGTGGATTAAAGGGTTTATTGTTGAATGTTTCTAGATCATCTATTGGAAGTTTCAGAGTTCTGTATGAAGTTTTGAGTATGTTGTGGTCTGACAGTGTTTCTATGGTCTCTGTTAGTGTTCTTGAATGAAGATTGTGTAATTTTGGTAATCTCATTTGTTGCGGATGCTTATATATTGTTTCTTGGTATTATTGGATGTCTCTAGATCATTATCTATCTTTGTGATACTTCCACATTACTCAAAGAGCTCGTGGTTGAAGATATTTCTTGCACATGTTCAGTTTTTCATGTTCTTGGCCGACATGTTGAAGGTCTCGTGTTGTGGATCTTCGTGGTGAGATTAATTAAAGTATTTTTATGTTGGAGATATTAATTTTGGTCCCCACTATGTTGTGGCTGACCTTGGTAGATTTGCATTGGAAATTTGGGCCGACATTGAAAATATGTTTTATTTTTCTAGCTGACAAAGTTGTGATGAAATCCCATGTAGCGAATATATATGAGCAATTGGTTGAGTGAAGTTAGTGTGTGCATGAGTGTGAATGTATGCCAAAGAAAGTGTAAATGTGTGAATAGTGTTTTTATCATTCGATTAGTGAGCAGAGAGTGAAGAAGATTGAGCAGAGTGTGAAGATGGTTTTCTAAGCTTAATTGGAACTGTAATCAGGTTTGTGTAGAAGCTATTTTCCAAGTTCATATTCTTTGGATTTTAATCCTATTATGTATTATTGGATAGTGAGTCCTCTTTTGTATTTGAGTAGAGAGCTCTAGGCAGTGTGCCTGAATGCATGTGCATTCCCCTTATCATTTCTCTTTATACTTTTAATAGAGTATAATCTTGTGGACTAACATCCACCGTGGTTTTTCCCCTAATAGGGTTTCCATGTAAAAAATATTGGTGTTATTTGTCTCTCTGATGCATTAATTTCTTGTACTTGCTTATTCATCAGATCTAAGATTAAAATTAAGATAAGTTAGAAAAGTTTGAGTTTCTGTGACAACTGATTCACCCCCCATCTCAGTTGTTTTTCCTCATTTTTCCAATAGTTCTATTATGGATATCTGTGCAGGTATCTTTTGTAGTTGATCCACAATGTTGTATTGATGTGATGAGGGAGTAGTGATTTTAGGTGAAACTCATTTCTGTATCACTTTGGACTGCCCCCTTGTCGTTGCATTGATTGGTTGGTAGTCTTGTGTTTCCCATATTTTTATGACGTTGATTTGGTTGTTGTATGTGTTTATGTTTGGAATCGTGTTTAGGGATACAGTGACATTGATGTTAATGCTATTTGTTTGATTATCAATGACATTATTTTTTTGAACCTCAAAAACACAAAGAATGGTGGTGTCATAGATACAATTTATACTTTGTCCTTTACCATTTGAAGAAGATTCTCCTCTTTTGTAGTTGGGTAAAGGATTTGTAAACATAGTGTGATCATTTTTTGTTTGAGGTCCTTCGACAAACACCTTCTTTTCTTCAATTAAGTCTTATATCAGGTGCTTTAGTTGCATACAGTCATTTGTTTTATGTCCTTTATTTTTATGAAAGTTGCAATATTCAGCATCGTTCCACCAAGATGGTTTCACTTTTGACTCCCAATTTCTTGATTCTGGTAGAGTAATAAGTCTATTTGCAATAAGCTCTCTCATTTTTGATTCCAAAGTTTGTCCTAATGGTGTAAATCTCTGTCGATTGGATTGTCTTTGATATGGTGGTGGTTGATATTCTCTATTATTTGGATTATTGCTTGTAGTGGTACCTTGATTGTTGTTCTGGTTGTCATTTTGATTTGTTTTCATAGTTGTAGCCATTAAATTGAATACTAGTTTTGTATTTTGTGTGTTAGTTGTAGCATCATTTTTTCTAGTATTTCTATTTTTCTTCCAGAATTTAGGCTTGTCATTATTTCCAAAGTGATTTGAGGAATTGGTGTTGTTTGATGTGTCATTATAATGTTTAATCACTCCTCTTTTAACTAAGGCTTCTTCAATTTTAAGCCCATTCTCAATCACCTTTTCAAATGTCAGGGGACATTGTAGATCCATTCTATAACTCATGTCATCATTTAAGTTGTCGATAAATAATTCAATCTTTTCCCCTTTAGGTATGGATCGAGGATATCTAGTGAACAACTTTCACCAACATTGTAAGAATGATAGGAATTTCTCTCCCTTATTTTTTTTCATGTTGTATAGATCTTTTATGGTTACATCATGTTGAATTTTGAAGGAGAACTGTGTGATAAATCTGTTGACCAGTTCTTCAAATGATTGAATCCCTGATTGTAATTTGGAGAACCATTCCATACAGTGTGCTCCTAAACTTCTAGGAAACAACCTCATTAGGTAAGTGTCTTCCTGTGAAAAATCTAAACTTTTTGTTCTAAATTCCCTTACATGGTCAATTAGATCTGTCTTATCGTTGTATTTTTCATATTTGGGGAACTCACAATGCCTAGGGAAGGGTATCATGTCAACACTCGGATGAAAGGGATAAGGACAAATGTCCTATAATGGATACCTCTTTGTGGTTCCCTTATGCATATCTTGAATTTGTTTTTGTAAGGTTTATATTTGAGCAGTTAGAGAAACCACTTGATTTGTGTATTTGTGTTGTCTTGTTTCAATTGTTCTAGGCATTTCCTTTAATCAATTGATGTCAAAATGTTTCAGAAGTTTTACACCCAATTCTACTAACATCAAGAGGTATTTTTCCATATCTTGTTCCAAGAGATTTTCCATGAATTTATGGAAATTTGGATCTTATTGGGTGGTTTGTATATCCTCTTGGATTATCTCATTGCGATCATTTTGATGAAATCAAGAAAAGGGGTTTTCTTCAGCCATTATGTTTGGTGTTTCAATGTCTTTTTCTCTAATTTTTTGTATTTGTAACCTTGTCAAAACTAGCATACAAATGTTTGTTTTCCACACTAAACTTTGGTCTTCTGTGTTTGGATAAGTGTTGAATGAATTTTAACAAATTCAAATAGGATGATATATCCTATTGATGAGACTAAGTTAAAAAATCTGATTATTATGTTTTGTTTCATGATGGTAGGATGATAATATCCTGATGAGGAAACTTAACCTAATAATCAAGATTTTGTGTTTGATTTGTGGACACTTTAAAGTTTGCAAGATCTAGGTTCAACTTGAAAAGGTTTGATTTGTATGATCCTATTTGTTTCAGGTTTAAGACACTGTTGATAATGTGGAAAATGTTTCTGACTCGTAAAAACCTGAGTTTTTGATGTCTGCAGTCTAACAGATGTTTCTAATAGCTCTCTATTTTCTTATCCTGTGGATGCGCTATTACAGAGGGAAGAAGTGCTAAAATAGACATTGTATGCACTAAAAGATCTAGTAAAAGTGTTGTCAAACAGTGTAGATGCGCTAAAACAGACTGTGTAAGCGCTAAAGTTTATGGTATTTTTGTCACTGGTAAAATTTTGTTTTGATAGACTGTAGATGTGCTGTGATGTTTGTCAGATGCACTAAAACAGACTGTGTAAGTGCTAAAATAGACTATGAATGCACTAACAAACATGGTGTATGCACTAAGACAAATCGTAGATGCACTAAAGTGTTGTATTTTCTAACACTGATGGGTGTTTATGACAAACTGTAGATGCGCTATTTTGATGGGAAGAAGCACTAAAACAGACTGTGGATGCACTATTTTAGGACTTATTAGGGTATGTGCAGGATCATCATGGAAAAAATAGGCCCTTAAGTGGCAAAAAATTCAAAAAAATCAGAGTTAGGCAACTTGACGTAAAAATTTGAGTAATTTATCTATATTATTTCAAAAATATGTAAGAATAGAATCTATAGAAAATTGAATGTAGTTTCTAAACTACTAGGTTTATTTTTATTTTTAAAATCTATTTGGTGAAAATTTGAAATTTCAATGTAGTAGTACTTAAATTTCGGGAAAAGATAAGAAGTAGGTGTCTGTCAATTCACTCTAACCACAATAAAATGATAATATTTTTTATAATATTTTACACATAAGTAGAAGACTCATGTCCATATGTGATGCATATTTTTTTGTAATTTTTTTCCAAGTAAATAATTAATTATGAATTTTTTATTACAACTTTTAGAAAATATAAAAACTCGTATGTCTAACCACCTTAACTTGGTCAAAACTTCATGAAATTCATTTTTTCTTTTTTTAATCCTATAGTATGTGAAGCATAGAATGTGATGCATGTTTTGGATTCAAAAAATGTGATACCACTTGAAAGCTATAGATGTTTTTCAATCAGCTTATCAATAAGGACTTTAGTCGTAATTCAAATAGAAAATAAATAATAATTATTTATTAAATTCAAAGTAAAGAATAATTTATATTGGTGGAAAGTTGAGAATATCCTTTAAAAACCCTTTTCATTTCATCAATTTTGGGTAAAAAAAATTCATCAGCCACATACTCTACAAATACCCATCATATCGCCACTTTTTGGCCCATCATGATCCTGCACATACCCATTAGTGTTTGTCTATTTTTTTCTCTTCTTAATGAAAGGATTTATTTTTGGATGAAATTTGGGGTATTTTGATAGGGTATTCTTGCTTGTAAATTTATGATTTTGATAGCAAGCCTAATTTTTTCAAATGTTTCCTCTATTGTATGAATTGATTTGGCCTATTGGAATACTCTATCGTTGGTTGTCGATTGGAAGATGGATGAAAAGGTTGACTATGATTATGTTTCTATGAAAGAGATCTTCTTTGAAAGTAGGCTTGTGAATATAAGGGCTGTAAGGCATAATCATATGTGTATCCCCTAGAAAAATATGAAACCTATGGATAAAAGTTCTATGTTGAAGTAGGACTTTCCTACTTTGATATAAGAATTTTCTTCTTTCCAACAATTTCTTTTGACTAAGTTGTTTCTTTGGTTTTTTTATTCTTGTTGTAAGGGTTTTCTTGACAAAGTTTGTGGACTTCCAATCCCTAATCATAAGTTTTCATAGACTGACTTGTCAACTTTTTGTGTTCTTTTTGGATGATCTTTATCTAAATTAATGATTTGAAGACACAACAAGCAATTTTAGAACAGGTGTTTTTAAGCCCTAGAATCTAAACAGTAAGTGTATGTTAAAGGATCAATAGATCCTTCTTGATTTTCACATATTTTGACAAGAAATACACTTCAGACAGACTCACTCTTAAGGACAAAAGGTCATCGTTATACTCAAACAACCCACATTAAAATTGTGTCAACTCACATAACTGTGTCACCCCCTAGAGGGTGCCTGTGTTTTTGTCTTTTTCAAGTGCGTACTCAAGGTTAGATTTCTCGATCCCTTGAGCAAACGGTCCTTGGAAATTATATGGTGAGTGTCTTGGGGGTAGATTCTTCCCTTCCCTGACACTTAATGAAAAAGTAAATAAGTAAAAAAAATAAAAATACTTCTTAATGAAACATTATATCAAGATTCAAGAGAAATTAAACTAATTTAAAGCACATAAAACTTGAAAGTGTCTCATTGTTTCCTATCTCCAAAGATTTATTAAATCACAGAGGGCTCTCAGATTTGATAAGCACTGTGACTGTTAAAATGCCTATCTAGAGAATGGAATGATGCTAAATGCAATGATGTAATTCTATATGGTGATTTCTAAATGATATGATGCTACTATAAGCTATTCTGACATGAAACCTGATGGATGGAAGCTACAGTAAAACTATGATGAAATCGTGATACAAATTCTACTGATGCTATGATTGCTATGATGCTATTGCTATTGCTATTATTGCTTGATTACTATTCATGCAGAGTAAGTTTGTACAAAGTCGGGATCCATTTTTTGCTTTAGAAGGTTGTATATATAGATTTACGACAACACATTTGCACAGGGGCAGCACAACAAGGGCTTGGATTCAATTTGGAGAATTGAGTGGTGAGAGATTAAGAAGCTTGAGTTGATTATGGGAATGGTTTCTCCCCATGAAAACATTAGGCCAGATGATAGGAAGAATCAGAGGAATGAGATTGAGAGGATCTCCTGCAAGTTTGTCTCCAAAGCTTTTCCTGTGAATACCAGTTGAATTATATTGGATATTTGATATCTAATTTTATTGGTGAGTGAATAAAGGAAATTTCCCTTTATGCCTTTATTTGAATAATTTGATTTATTCAAATTTAATAAAAAGAAGACATTTAATTAAATGAAACAAATCTTTGACATTTTCTTATTTAATAAAAAAGGATATGATAATTAAATAAAAAATTTAGTATATCTTTATTTAATTTTAAGAGGAAACATGATTAGATAATTAAATAATATGAACTATTGAAGTTGCTTATTTAATTAAGATAGGATAATTTAAAATTGAAGAATTTAGAAGAATGAACTATAAAAAAATATTTCTATATATTTAATAATAGATGAATTTAAGGTTAATTAATCAAATAACTCATATTTAATTAATTATATTCTCTAGACCATTTTTAGGTGTATACAACAGTTTCTTTTTCTGGCATGCCTGGTGGGACTACTTAAATGTACCTAAATATAAAGAGGGTGTATGAGTCATCGACCTATTACTAGATCCCAAACAACTAATATCCTTGGCTTGCTAGTGCCGCCACTAGTAACAATATGAACTAGAACCCGTCTAAGGAACATTCCGATCACTCCACCAGCCATCTTGCCAATTGCTAACATAAATTATGTGGCATGGGATGCCAAAATTCCCCTTGTAGAACTAGTAGCACTCGTCATTTGGGCCACTATCCCGGCCTCTGCTTTAAAAGCTATACCAAAATTCACTAGGGATGGCTCAAAAACACAATTCAAACACCTTCAAGATGTGGCAGATGTGTGTTTGGTGCACAAAGTTACTGACCAAAATATAGCGCTAATATTGCTCGCAACCTCTTTCAGAGGTAGGGCATTGGATTGGTATTGCACTTGGCAAGCTAATACTATCGGTACCTGGGATTAGCACAAAGATCCTTTCTATGAAATATTCTCAAACGATGGAGATAGGTCCTCACTATATCATCAATTATTGACCATAAAGCAAGCCCCACATGAAGCCATGACTGAATTCAATGCCCAATTCCATACAACTTGGCAGAGGATTCAGACTGCTATTCGCCTGCTGGCTGAACTGACATTAATGTTCTACTTAAAATCCATCAACGCTGATATATCAATGATGATCCAATCTCTTGGTGGAACCACTCTACCGAATGCGTATAGCATCATGATAAAATCAGAGAATAATCTGATAGATGCCAAGAAGTTACTGCCTCGGGGTATTATGCCTATATTCCCAAAGATACCAGTCATTTCCTAGGAGATGCCATCTACCAGTACATCCACTCCTCCCCAGTCAATGTACACATATGAAAACGTGCCACAAAATGTTGCTTCTACATCTGATTCTTCAAAGGATGAGATGAGCAAGTTCAAGGAGATGTTGTGGACTATCGCCAATGAAATAACTACCATTAAGTGGAATCGGGTTGAGCCTCCAAAGCCAAACTACCAAAATTATCAAGGCGAAATATTTTCCTACCAGCAAAATCAGTTCCAAGGAAGTGCACGCACAAATCTATGGGCTAAAACAACTAATCAAATAGTGTCAGTACCTACTCCGCTACAAGGTGCTCACCCAAGCTTGAGTAGAGAACTGATAGTAGGGAAACAAAATTTAGTTGATGACATCAACCCCTAGTGCTTCCCCTGTGGTGACACACATATGCCACAAAATTTCCCATGCAACAACCTACAACAAAAGGTGGAAGAACAACGTAGCCAAGGTGCAGAATCAAAGTCAGGAGGTTATGTGTATACCTCTTCGCAAATGGAAAACACGGTACTCATCGCTCAAATGCAAGGGATGTTCTTGGAGCAAGAGACAAATATTGCTCCTGACCATGCACTCTTCTCATGGATGGAAGAAGAGGAGGCAATTTTTTCCAACGATGCATCCACATCAAAAGCCCCACTAGTGTAGTTTGATTACAACACTTGCTCTAAGCAGAGATTCACGGGTGAACCCATTGTCTTGCAACTAGTCAATCCATAGCCCAAAAGTGCCTCCAACTACACTCCTAGTACCTCCATAGTTACACAACAATTTCAACCATGAAAGGAAATTGTTATAATCAAAGCTAAGGAACATAAGCCTTCAAATCCACCACCATTCAATGTGGTGGAACAATTAAAAAATCTTCCGCTAATGTATCTATTGGGATATCTTAGCTATTAAAGAGAAGAAGACATTGTTGTAGAAGGCCCTCCGAGAAGATACAATCACTGAGCCGACAGAGCAATCATTGAAAGGGAAGGCTATTGATTCACCACCTTCAGCTAAAGTTCTCACAAATAGTATAGAGGCAGCCTCTACCGAGGTTAAAGATAAGCCAAAACCAAAGCCCTTTTTCCTGACTCTTATTGTGGGGAAGAAATTATTGCACAATGCTATGATTGACTTTGGTGCTAACACTATAGTCATGCTTAAACAAATAGTTGAGGCCTTGGGACTTAGCTATGAACCACTAAATAAAAGGGGTGATGTAGCTTGATGGGAACAAGGTCGAGACTATAAGTATCATCAAGGACCTTCCCTTGACTTTGTTCTCCTGTCCTAGCATCACAGTACCGCAAGATACTGTGATCATAGAAATTCCCCCCATGTTTGGCCTCTGTCTATCCCAAGAATTCACTTCCAAGGTAGGTGGATACCTTTCCTTAGAATGGTCACACTTGATCCTTAGGACCAAGCATGGAGCAAAAATGAAGATAGTATTTGAAGCTCTAGTCACACTTGATCCTTAGGACCAAGCATGGAGAAAAAATGAAGATAGTATCTAAAGCTCTACATTCAGAACATGTGGCCGATGAAGCTATGATCAACTTTGAGGCTGCTTATACTTCTATCACCAAGGAAGAAATGTACTACGCTGAGCTACTAGAAGATGAAAAGGTGACTGGAGATCAGACTAGTCAAGAAGAGGTCCTCTTGAGTAAATACATAGACACTAATCCTTTCGACAGTTATCATGCCACCAGACTAGGGACTTATGCCATCTACGGTGAAGATCAAGTGATTTTGAAGGTCATGAAGGAACTTGAGAGTGGTCAAGCCTCAGAGCTATGGATGTTGCACTTTGATGGAGCAAGATGCCAAGTGGGTGTAGGAGTTGAGATATGTTTAACATCCCATCCAATGAGAATACATTGTGGTCTTTTCACTTCCAATTCACTTGTTTGAACAACGAAGTAGAATATGAAGGCCTAGTGCAAGGTCTAAGCCTTACAAAGTGGATGGGAATCAAGCAAATAATGGTATTCAAAGACTCTAAACTAGTGGTCAATCAAGTCAGAGGGATTTCCATAGCCAATAATTTTCACATGAGATACTATAGACATAGAGTCTAGGACTTGATTGAGTGTTTTGAAGCCTTCAATATCTAGATGGTGCCCCAAGAACAAAATATAGATGCGGATCTCATGAAAGCAATAGGATCCTAGTTTGACCCTGCATCTAACCTAATTAATAACAAACACTATGTGCAAGTGATTTTCTGATAAAAAATCCTAGATAATGATCAGAGCTGGAATTTTTTTGAAAGTGATGAACACATTCCCTCATTCATCTAGCAGTCTAGAGAGTTCGCTGACCAAATCCAACCAAAAATCGTCGAGGCCTATGAGGGACAAATCATTCAGCTAAAGTCCAACAAGCTTACCAAGGAATTGGTCACTCTCGAAAACCTATTCAATTGTGACAATGCAAGGAATGATAAGAGGAAGTTTTTAGTGGAAAAAAATGACTATGCAGACCTTTAGGTCGAAGATGGAAGAAATCTCAAAGTCAGGAAATATGTCCTGCATCATGATAAAGAAAGGCTCATCAACTCCTATGAGAAGTATCAAGGAGTAGTGGCCTAGTCATATGATGATCTCAAGGGATACAATTTTGAAATAATCTAGCATACAATAGAGGTCATGAAAGGTACAAAACCAGTCCACCAAAAATAGAGGCCAGTGAATCTGAAGATTGAAGCACTAATGGTGCAAGAGATAACAAAGCTAATCCAATCTCAGATTGTCTTCTCAATCAAACATAGAACATGGGTATCCACCTTGGTCCCAGTCTGGAAAAAGAATGAAGAAATCCACCTATGTGTTGACTTTCAGGACCTGAACAAAGCATCCTTGAAGGACCACTATCCATTGTCATCTATGGAATCTATCCTACAAATAGTGGTAGGATTGGAGATGTTTTCATTGTTAGATGGATTCTATGATTACAACTAGATTCAGGTCAAGGAGGAGGACCAACATAAAAAAACATTCACTACCAAGTGGGGGGTGTTCACTTATGCAAAAATTCCTTTCGGCCTCTCAAATGAAAGAGCCACTTTCCAACAAGCAATGGATATTGCTTTCAGAGAATTGATCAACAAAATTATCCTAATCTATTTGGATGATCTGATTGTATTCTCTAAATCTAAGGATGATCATTTTGATCACCTAGAGATGGTTTTCAAGAAATGCCAGGAGTTTTGGGTATCCTTGAACCAAAAAAATGTGTCTTTGGAGTACCGCAAGGAAAACTGTTAGGACATGTAGTGTCCAAAGAAGGAATTACAATTGATCCTCAGCAGTTGAAAGCAATTAGGGAACTTCCCCTACCAGTCAACAACAAAGGAGTCCATTCTTTCTTGGGCAAGGTAGATTTTGTGAGAAAATTCATTTTGGATTTTGTAGGAATAATTAGACCAATCACCCTGATGCTAAAAAAGGATCAATTATTCAAATGGATGAGAGAAGCTAGAGAAGCCTTCAAGAAGGTTAAGGATGTTATTTCCTTAACTCCTATACTGGTCAATCCAAACCTATCGAAGGACTTCATAATGTATGTATTCAGTAGCAAATCCAGCATTGCTACTATTTTAACTCAAAAATATGATGAAGGAAAGGGAAAAAATCCAATAGCATTTCACTCCTAGAACCTAAAGGAATGTGAGACAAACTACAACTTCATCAAGAGGAAAATATTTGATATTGTAAAGGGACTCAAGAAGTTTTGAAATATTATATCTTACAGCAAGGTGATTGTTTATGTTGCACATCCCAGTGTATGCAAATATATCATGGAAGGAGAAATCACCAAAAAAATGGTGAATTGAATCACTAAGATCCTTGAATATGACATTGAGGTCAAGCCTAGAATGACTGTCTGAGGAAGAGGGTTGTGTGAATATCTAGTGCACGATAAAGAAATGGTAGCCGAAGATGAGCAACTAGATCTTGTTCTAACAAGCAAGCCCAAATCCAAAGGCTACTGGCTGGCAGATAGAGTAAGGTTCATGCACACCGAAAAATATCCATTAGGCCTTCATTATTAGAAGAGAAGATTTTATAAACTATAGAATAGTGGATATGCACTTATCAAAGGATTCCTTTTCAAAAGGAACTTCAACAACATCCTGCTGTGGTGTGTCACCATGGAGCAAGTGAAGAAGATCCTTGAAACTTTCCACAGTAGTCCTGCGGGTAGAAAATTCTCTACGAAAACCATCGCAATCAAAATCATGTGCATTGGGTACTTGTGGCCTACAGTATTCAATGACTCATACTCCTTGGTAAAAGCCTGCAAGGAATGCCAATTCTTCGCAGGAAGAGGGAAAAACTTTGCAATGCCTCTCAACCCGATAATGGTTGAGGAACCCTTCGCACAATGGGGCCTCTATTTCATCGAGATGATCAATCCCATGTCTAGTTCTAGACACAAATGGATCCTCATGATCATGGACTACTTCACCAGGTGGATTGAAGCCATGCCCCCAAAGAATGCGATAGAGGTAGAAATTGTGGATTTTTTTGAAGGGCTACTAACAAGATTCGACCCACCAAAGACCATCATCTCTAACAATGCCAAGGCCTTCCTAGGTTCTAACATATGCCACTTCGCACTCATGCATGTAATCTTCTTAAAATAATCATCAAATTACTATCTACAGGGGAACGACCTGGCCGAGTCAACTAACAAAAAAATTGTCTGACTCATCAAAAGAATTGGGTTAGAACATTAGGAGTAGAACAAAAACCTTCAAGAAGTGCTCTAAGCAGACTGCATAACTCCCAAGCAAGTCCTCAAAACTTCATCATAGGACCTAGTGTATGAGAAGGAAGCGCTATTACCCATCCCCATGGATATTTCATTGTTACAACAGCTCAAATCCATAGAGGTCAAAAAAAATAGAGCTATGGAGGTTCAGTTGGCCGAGTTGCTGGAAGTGCAGGAAAAAAGGGAGAAGGCCCTAATAGCCATGTACAACCGCTAGCAGGTGGTTAAAAGATGGTTTGACAAGAAAGCCTCAGACCAAGGTCTAAAATGTGGAGATCTAGGATTAAATTTCAATAATTTGGTTGCAAAGCCACAACAACATGGAAAATTTGACAGTCTATGGGAAGGCCCTTTCAAAATAATTCAATGCAACATAATGCATTTGAATTAGAAAATATGGAGCAGGAAGCATTGGGTATTCTGGTTAATGAAATTCACCTAAAATTGTTTAATTAAGCTTCACAATTATTCTTCCAGTGTAAATATGTAAGTAGTGTAATTATTTTTCTTTCGCATTTTTGTTGGCTGGTCTTTCAATTAATTCCATAGTGTGAGAAATAAAGAAATAAATGAACCCATGGAGTGGAAAATGAACCCATATGTGCAAAATTGAAAAGGTACTCGAAGAAATGAAGAAAAGAGAACCCATATTACAAAATCACAAAAAAAAGGAGACAAAAGTTTAGCATAAGCTATGGTATATTCATTATATATATATATACTTCGGTAAATACATTTTAAAAATGGCTATGAGGCCATAATTTTAGAGTATATCTATATAATTCTACAAATTCTTCATATATATGACAGTAAGGCTTTTTTTAGGCATATATACAAAAAATGAATTAACAGAGTATTGATTTCTTAAAACATAAAAAGCTTTGAGTCTCAAGCAGGAGCAATGGGAGCATTGTCAGCATCATCTGAAACACCATGATGATTAGTAGGGGCATTAGGAACAACAGTAGGACCAACAATAACAACAGTGTCGATAGGAGCAATGGCCAGTGGTTGGGGATATACCAAATCCCTGAAGTCAGTGTACCACTCTACGCCATAAAAGAGCATTACATTAGAGCAGTGCATCAAGAAATGACAAGCATGAGTGACCCTCTGGTGATGCTCTTCATGTGTTTGAATGTGGATCCTGCTAAAAAATGGAACCCATGGCACCATGACATCTTCTTCAATGTGCTTTCGAAGGTCACTCACCGTCGGAATGCATAGGCTGTATACTACGCTCGCCACAATCTCACCGAGGCCTCCAAAGTACTTCTTCGAGAATATGGCAAGCACCAGGGAAAGAATCATCTACTTTGGAACTTGAATATCAAGTAACGAGGCAACAAATTGAGAGCATACATCAGTATTAATCCTATATTTATCCTTGTATTCAATACAGTCCCTCCCCAGAACCCACTTCATCGCTAATGTGGCCAATGAATGTTTATTATTGGTGATTCTCTTCAGGACCCTATTCAATATTTCACCTAGGAATGTTGTCTAGGACTTATTACAAACTAGCCTAATGGGAGTATTCATGATTCTAAGCTCTATACAACTGCCTAAGTCTAGCTCTACGCAACTGCTAATGCTAAATTCTGCCTCATTGCCTAATTCCAATTCTGCTCAAATTGATAAGTGTGATTTTTATATTGCCTAAGCACCTATTTATAGAAATATGTGAGGTAGCTGTGTGCCATAAGCATGATGCTAATCAAGTACCCACTCAAAAATCTCACCAGAGCTTGCTTGAATTTCCCACCTAGTTGCACCTCCTAGGTACGACTTGCTACGTGCAAAATTAATAAGAGCTAATTAATTAGCATAAGCCGATGGTAGTCCTTGGTGGTAGTTTAGACAACTACATGCTGAGGTGTCACATTACAAGTATTTTTCAAACTCCAAGGAAAAACGTAAATCTTTTCAAGTACTTATTGCATATTTTTTCTTAATCATTCCTTTTGGGATATTAATTTCCAGAGTGTGCAAAAGCCTAAACTTCTTTCAATCGCCGACTCAATTTCCTAGGAAAATTATGTCGTAGGACATCATTGCTAAATGTCATTATGAATTCTTGTCATTTCAAAATGGTAAGGAATTCATTTTGTACAAGAAAAAGAGTTGGTGGTACATGTCGAATTAAATGCTAAAAGGAAACCATTGTTGGCCACCTCAAAAAAAAATAGCTAAGTATTGCATGCAAGAAGATAATATTTTAAAATCTTCTTGAGCACACTACCTATAGCAAAGATTTTTTAGTGAAAATTGAGCCAAAGTGAATTGTAGCAAGATTGAGCATACCAGAAATTTAGAGCAAAAGGAAAATGGCTGAAAATTCTCAAATAAAAATGCAAGAAGAGGCAACACTAGTTGCCTATATATTTGAAGATGTCTCTTATGCTTCACTTGGGATACCAGAGAAGTTGAAGTGGGTAAACACACAGATCTCAGAAAAGAAAAAAACCCATAGATACCATAGCCAAATAAAGGAGGAAGTGGATAAAATTCATGATCCCATCCTTGAAAGGAACCTTAAGACTCTTAGGGAGGCAGCCTGTGAGAGAATGAAGAAAAATAGTGACCCAGATTCTTTAGAATAAAAGAAATGGTTCAGTGGGATTCCAAATTATATGGTCTCATTTGTGCACTACTACCCGGAGCCATTTGACAAGGCCATTAATCATTTCAACCCAGATACCAACACCATCGAGGGCTGGGAGCTGAGAGTTAATATGTGCATAGAAGCTGTTTGGAACATGTTATGCATCCCTTTCAAAATCTCTAAAGTAGACAAGATGGAATCATTCACTCTAGGGAAAGGGGAGAAAATATGGAGAAGCAAAGACATGGCTCAAAATTTTTTATAAAAAAGAAACCAAGAGGCCCAGGATAGATCAACAAAAGCCACCATAGATTCTGGCAATGCACAATGCTTTCCCTACAGACATGAAGGATGCCTTTTCAATGATGGCCTTTGTTTTTGTCTTGGACACTGACAAATATGTTCAAGAATTTCAAATGGGCCTAGGGTTTTAGTTGTGCAGGAAAATTTCCTTTTTTTGGTATGACTTCGTAGAAGTCATTGTCGAGGAGATGTTGAGCCAAATAAGGGAATACAAAACACAACAGAGGTTCAAGTTTCCTTCTTTCCTTGCCCATATGCTTTTGCATCAGAACCCTGACTTCTTCAAAAAACATGTGAATTTGACTATATTTGATGAAAGGGGAAGAAGAAGGCCAATTTCTTTATGGACTCCTGTCCTATCCTCAACTTATGATTATTATGCATTTTTGGATTATTTCTTGACTTTGATTCTGCAATATTTGATTGAGGATGACAGTATTTAATGGATCACCATAAACCAAAAAAAGTATATGCAAAATTTCACTCTGAAATGCAACTGGCTTCTTAGAGAGGACTTCACATTCATTCAGATGTGTGGCTTTACCAGGGAACCATTTTGGCTTCTGGCGTGTGTCACAAATTGGGTGTTGGCCCTCAAAATGTTCTGGTAGGTATTAATTATTGACTATAGCTTTTACGAAGGCCTGACCACTTCTAAGAAAGGATTTGTTACCTTACCACTGAGCTTCAAAATGGTGGTTATGGCCAAGAAGAAGATGCATAAGCTGCTTGAGGTAAAACTAGCTCAACTGGGGCTAGTATGGATTTGTGACATATGGCATCACAACCTTGAAAATTACCTACCAAATGAACATGTCAAGGTAATGCACAACCCCCAGGCTTACTGGGAAAAGAGGTGGAACCCACTGAAGGATTTGGATGATCTATTGGTTGACCTGATTCACATTCCCATAGATGATAGTAGGCCATCATGACTTAAGTTCTAATTCCCTTTGGTGAAGTATGATGAGAAGCATAAAATAAGGGCCACCCTTCACAATGGGTTGTAAAAAAAAGAAAACTTCGGAGCGAGGAAAATATTAGAGATTTCTAGGTTTACCACCAAGAGATCAAACACCATGATACCCCTTATCAAGACATAGAGTCGAATGACCAATTTGATAAGTTGTGGAATGATGAGCATGAGGATTCCGATGCAAGCAATGACGAGGACATTGAATCAGATGAGGCTAGACCATATACAAGGAAGGGGAAGGAGAAAGAAAAAGAAGTACAGATGGCCCTAGCACAATAGAAAAGTAAGGCTATAGAGCAACCTAGTCAGGTTTCTTCAAATGTGTAGGTGAACATATTGTGTGCAAGAGCCTTGCATGGACTCGCACCTAGATTACAAAAACATCCAAAACAACCCAACAATGATAATCAGAGGCTATAGAGGTGGGTGATTCCCCACCTAACAAAAGGTAGTTTACAGAAGCAGCTCTTGGAGAGAGTTCACGTAGGAGCTCGAAGCAAGATTGAAGCTCGAAGCAAGCAAAGAGCTCACAATGAGTAAGAGATTGCAATCATCTGCACCCTAGGTATCTCTCGCTCCCTCTTTTTTTGCTTCACAATCTCTAGTTTCTTCAACTATCTTTGCATCACTTATCACTTCAAGTGTCATCCCTTCCTTCTCTACTACTGCTGCAATAGATGTGGGAGGTTTCTCTTAGTTTTTTCAGACATGACCATTTTCCTTTACCCCTCTCCGAACCTTTCCAAACTTTTCCAGAGCCCAATCCACATTTGCTATTGCTTCGCCTTTTGCCTCTGCAACCACCTTTGATACCCCTCCGTCTATTACTGTATCAAGCCCAACTCAGTTGACCCAACAAATGGAATCCGCCATGACTCTACTACCTCCTCAACTCCCCATGAGTCCTCCTGCTAGTTCACATAGTGGACTTTGGAAGATTCCCCCATTCTCCTCACAAATAGTCAATCTTATGACGAAGAAAATATCTGGAACCACTACCTTTTCGTTCCATTTTGCTCTTCCTCCCAGTGCACCTTTTGCAAGCGAGCTAGTTAAGTTGCCAACATAGTTCATGTTGGAGGTTGATAAAACAAAACAAGCATAGGCTATTAGGGTCTAGAAGCAAAAGACCAAGGATGCTTAAAAGCTTACTGAGCCAAAAGTATAGACCATTTTCATTGAAGCTCAACAGTCATTGTATTTTGCAATTATGCATATGATAGTCATCAAACCATAGGGAGAGATGCAACCTGATGATTGTAACATGTACACCATGGGCCTTGATCTAAGCATAACCTGACCACAGGAAAAAGATGAGCTCATGGAGGAGGCGCAGTGGGTGGTGACCACCGACTTCCTCAAGTCCGATCTCCAACTAAGGAAAAAGGAAGAAAAGCTCAAAAATGTAAAGGAGAGGATAGATGTCCTACTGGGAAAGGACAAGGAAATGGATGCAAAATTTGCGTGCTTATCACAACAAGCACAAGAAGAGCAAGCAAAACTTCAGGAGGAACTTGCAAAGTCCTGATTTGATGATTCTAGCCTGGTCGATGAGCTACAACAAAAGAACAAAGAATTGCAAGGTCAGTTGGCTCAGGCAGAGTAGGATATGCAACAAGGGAATGAAGAATTTGAGAATCAACACGCTTAATACAAGCAGAAATTACAGTAGAAATATGCATATTTTGAGGCCCTAATGACTCAATTTGAGAAAGAAGTCTAGGAGGTGAAGCTTTCCATCGAAAGGGAATAAGTGAAAAAAATTGGGCCGAAGAAAAATGGCTCACTGAATGGAGGACCTTGCAGGAGTGACTCTCTATCGTAGACAAAAGAGTTGTAGAACTGACACAAGATGTTAGTTCAAAGGATACAAAGATCAGTCATTTGAAGAATCTTCCCCAAACCCTTGCTACCCAGTCAGATCTCCTTCTAGTGGCTAAAAAATTATACATCTCATACTAGGAAAAGGTCAAGGCCTTTTGCTTGAATCTTTAGCCGATGCTCCAATTCATGGCGGAGGCAACAAGTTTAGGCAGGGAAGTTCATAGGACGATTGAGTGATTCTCGCAATTCATCACAGAGAAGGTTCTTGAGGTGGAAAGGTTATTGGATAAGTTATACACAATGCTAAATGATGACTTAGTGCGTGCAAGAATTGATGACCACAAATCAACTACCAAAATAGCAAAGGAGTTCATCAATTTCCACACAACCATCCTCCATGCTAGCAAGTGTGCTGCCACACTGGGCCAAACTATGAATAGCATGTGGGTGAAATTCTCCCAGCTAACTCAAATGGGCCTGCCCTCCTCATTTCTTTTGGATGACTTGGTGGCCACAGTGGAGTAGATTGCAATGAAGATTGAAGAGAAGTAGCAAGACACCTCCTCTTTCCAGAGCTTCACCAAACCCCCTATTGTAGAAGATATTGAGGGTGTCACTCATCAAATAGTACAACTACTCTTCTAACTCATCTGGGGCTGGTATATCTGTGATGCTTCCTTACAAAGAAGTGATCAATCTGCATGAGGCACATGATAATTTGTGCATCATATCAATGCCATCTAAGACCAACAAGCTGCCTCTATAGATCACTCTCTTCAAGCTCTGATTACATCACCTAATAGATAAGGCTTTGGTCTTCAAGCCAAAATTTTGGGCTCCTCATTTCACAAGCGAAACACCCTTGGTAGTCGTCAAAAGTTGTGGACATAAATTTCCTCGAGTTCCCTTTAGATTTTTTTCATTTTTGCTAAATCAGACCCACTCCCCATACATTTGAGCATCATCGGGCCCCTTTTTGAAGAGCTTCATCCACTGCCGCCACATGTCCACCAGGCGCTCATTGCTGGGAATTTTTCCTTTGCTCCTCTTTCGGCCCCCACCATGCTTCCACATATCAACACTGAAGGCACTTAAAGACTGCTTCCCTTCACTTTTCAACTAGGCTTCATCTGCATGCCATGTAGCAGTTATTCAAGTTCACTTTTGGTGGACCCCATAGTCAATGCCGATAATGAAGACTTCTCCATGTGTCTTCCCAATGCAAGTTTTCATCACAAGGAGAGATGAATGAACAACAAGCCCTGACCTATTGCCACATCACCTAACTGCCTCCATAGGTAAATGACACATGTCTGCACAAGGTTTTTCTGGGACCATTGCCATCATTTGTAGGGGATGCATTTGGCTTGAGGACGACCATGTTCATGCTCAAAATATTTTTCTGTTACAATGGCCCTGGAAAATCATTTCTCTAGGCTTCATTATTTATGATGAAGGAATCTTTCTGTTACTGGCTTGCCAGGCAGTAGGATTATTTTCTATAAATATTGCTTCTTCCTTTCAAAAATGAGTTCACAAGATACAAAAAATTAGGGTGAAAGACACTAGGCCTTTTTGTAGTATTTTTTAGATTATGGTAAGAGACTCACAGACTGTGCCATTGTTCATCCTTTCTATTTTCTTAAGCTATTTGAAAAAACATTATACTATTCCATTATGATACTGAATGATTTATTCATAGAACTTCTATGATTTCAATATAGATTGCCCATTCAGATCATGTCTTTGACTCTTCTTTTTAGTAAATGTGTATGGAAATTATTTTATGTTATTGGGTAAGTTATTTAGGTTTTCATCTTTTATTTTTGTTATTTTGGGACTTAGCAGATTGTTGAACGAGCCCTTAAATCACATCCCAAAGGATATATTTATTGTGCCTACATCTAAATATTAGTGCATCGCCTTAGTTAGATCTTTATTTTTTATATTTGCTTAATTCCTTTTCCCATTCCAAAACCCCAAATACAGAAGAAGTTGACTTCTTTAAAAATATGGAGGTCACTCAGTTTAGCGCAATTGGTTCCCCCATTAGTTGAGTTTCCCATAAGGTTGTTACCTTACCAATTTTTGGCATCAACACATGCAATAAAAAAGAATCTCAAAAAATACTTTCATGCTCCAACCATGACACTTGCAACAACATCCATGATGTCCACCATTTCAAGCAATAGTTCCTACCATCCTCCAAAGGAAAAGAATAAGACATGGTGTATATGCACAAGTCCAAAGAACATAAGCATCAGATTCAATTGATAGAAAAGGCTACAAGATACTACTACCACTCCAATATTCTCACAAGCTATATAGAAGCATACACAAAATCAACTTCAAATCCTACAATCCAAACACAGTTGCGAAGTCATCCTTCAAAAAATAAGATAAAACATTAGTTAGAACAACAACAAGAAAACTGACTGCTCCCATCCAACTGACCAACCCACACGACTGAAAAAATAGCACCCACAACAAGTGCTAATCCATCCAATCACCCATACCTTGAAGGTATTCAAATCAACTAACTCATGTGACCTACATAGCCAACCCATCAACTACAAATATAAGGTCCATGTGTCAACCAGTCGAAGAAGACCAAACACATCTAGGAGCTCCCACTGCATGGGTAATGCCAAATCTAAAACAATCAAAGGCATACCAAGTCTACTGATCACAACAAATAGAAAGTGTAGCCATGTAGTACAAAGGATCATCCACAATGATCTACAAATCCTGCAACCAACTATTACATGAAACATCTCTCTCAACAATCTTCCACAACTCTCCCATGTTCTCCATATCCTATAGAAGAAACAGATACAAGAACCTCCATGTTATCACCCATGTGGCAACACATGAACATAAACTAGTAATCATCATAGCTCCACATAGAAATATTACATCTAAAGTCATATGAATTTGAATATATAGGAAGAAGAAACAAACTAAATAGAAAAAATCTGCAAATCATAAACATGTAGCATGCCCTTCTACATACACATTTAAATGCCATCTATGTCAAGTAATTTCTTCTTCATAAGCCCAAGATAAAATCCATAACAACATCCAAACCCGTTCAACCTCAAGAGATCAAAAATAACATATGCATCATGTATCTACATGGATGTAAGCTTCTCAAAGAAGATCAAACTACTTCATTTCCCATCTCAAGAAATCAGCCCACTACCATCCCTTATGATCATCATAAATGAAAATGCAAACCCAAGGAGATAAACATGCTACCCATCTCTCACAACGAATCCTCCATAACCATCTAATAGTAGTTCAAGATCCATGTCCATAAAAGAAAGCATAAAGCATCTAAGAGAAACAATGGGAAATACCTCTCAAGTGATAAGCTACCAAATTGACCAAGAGTGGGGAATGAGAACACTCCTCCAAGATATGCAAGTCATCATGACTCCTCCAAGAGCAATCTCCTCATAGGTCTCTATTGAACTCACATCCAACCAAGATGTAGGCTCCTTAGAATTTCTGCTTAAATCTCATCAAGAGTAACCATCTCGAAAACACTTCTCTCATCTCAAGAGAAATAAAGCCTCACCTCATTCTCTATGTATCCATGAGCACCAGAAAATAATTATCTCATGCTAAACTCCAAATGCATCACTGCACTATCATGAAGTTCCCAAGCATATGGCCAATGGATCCAAAACACAAAGAATCACTAGACCACTATCAAAGATCCAATCATCTGAACTAGGAACTTATCATGACATCATTCTTACCATCCTCCTTAGGAGATCTCATGCTCCAAGTGAACATAACATGGTCTCAAGTGAAAATTATCATGTATTGCCATACTCTAAACCAACATCACCTGTTAAGCACAAGAAACACCTAAAATAAAAGACCACAAGAGTCCTCCATGGCTCTAAGATGCTACACATCCTCAAATAGTGTTCACATGGAAATGTGAAGAAACCCTCTTGAACAATAAGATCTAATATTCCTTTTGAAACATCTACATCACTAAAGAAGATCATTAACCATATACTCATGAATACATAGTCACTCCTAAAGTTCCCACTAAACCATGACAACTGAGCTCTCCAAGCATCATGACCACCATCTCCCAAATCTGAAAATCATCCAGGTCCACACACAGACAAGTGTAACCCTAATTCAACCTTAAATAAACCCTAATTATTGCACCCAAACCCTAATACTAACTCTAGTTCAACCTTAATAATTAAAGCCTAATTGCATGCTAGTCCTAATCCAAACCCTAATTGAATCATAAACTTAACATTTATCTTAACTCTATTTGAACTTTTTACTACAACCCTAACCTCAAGCTTTATTATAAGACACTAACCCAAACCCTAACCACAATCATAACCTTAAATGAACACTAAGCCTAATTGAACAATAACCTTCACCCTAATTTAATCTTAACCCTAATTCAACCCTAATACTAACCCTAACTCAAATTGTATCCTAACCTTACCCTAATTGTAACTCTAATTGAACCATATACTTGACCCTAACTATAATCATAATTGAACTCTAACCCTAATTGAATCATAACCATAATTAAATTGTAACCCTATTTGAATTATAACCTTAAACCTAAATCTCCATTGAATTGTAACTATAATTGAAACCTAACCCTAATCCTAGTCCAAAATCTTATCATAATTAAACCCTTATTGAAAACCCTAATTTAACCTCATGTATTGAAATCTTTGTGAGGTTTATTTTTTATTTAGTATTTCTTATTGATTTATATTTTAAATCTTTTTTTTTTCTTTTTGATTGATTTATTTTGTGATCATCTTTGATTTATATTAAATATTTATATTTTTTATTTATTTATTTGATCTTTTTTTAATTTATTTGAATCTTTGTGATCATTTTTTATTTATCTTTTATCTTTGATTTATTTATTTCATCTTTTAATTTGTCTATGGTAAAGATTCTCAAATATTTGTGATTTATCTTTGATTTTTGTTCTTGATTAAATCTCTAATTTTCTTTTTTGATTTATTTATCTTTGATTTCTTTATTTTGATCAAATCTCTTTCATTTATTTATTTGTTCTTTTAATTTATTTATTTTTGTCTTTGATTTAATTATTGGATCTTTTAATTAACTTATTTTTAATGTTTGATTTATTTATTTGATTTTTAATTTATTTTATAATAAATATTTTCAAATCTTTGTTTTGATTTTTTTGTTTCATGAAATCTCTTTGTTTTTATTTTTTTATTTCATCAATTTTTTTTTAATATTTCTATTTCATCAAATCTTTGTTTTGATTTTCTGTTTCATCAAATCTCTTTGTAACATTTAGACTATATTTTTCTATTTCATCAAATCTCTCTGCAACATTCAGACTGTATCTCTATATAGCATTCTCATTATAAGGAATATAATTAAAAAAAATGTAGAATTATCTCTGCAACATTTCAAAAAGAAAACAAAATTTAAAAAAGAAAATGCAAGCTAATTATAAATTTTCGGTTACTGCTTATTTGCTATTTGCATTAAATAAATTTTATTCGTAAATTTTCTGCCTCCTCTCCACTACTACCTCCTAGGTATGAACTTGACTAAGATGTACCGTAAACCTAACCCAAATAATAACTCTAATTGAACTTGACCATTGTTTTTGTTTTTGTTTTTCTTAAGTGCTGGTAAACTTTTTAACGTGACCGGTGGTGCTAGCGCGACACGCCCTCCGGTACCACGGGATGGGGGAGACTAGAACTCGTGACCAGCCGAGCCGCATGAATTTGACCATTGTTATAACCCACTCACAAATTTATTATTCAGTATTGCAACATTTATCATCAATTCAGAGGGTTTTTTTTTGGTAAAATGAAATAAATTCAAATTACAGCCTCAAGGCAGCAGACTTGGCCAATCATCACCTGAAATGGTGTCATCCCAATGATGTTCCAATAGGCAATGTGCTTTTCCTATTGACAAACACCAATCTTTAATCTGTTTCTTATCTCCATTTTTAAGTCACTCCAAATAAAACTTCCTAGCAGGTATATCTGTTAATTCCCGTATTGCTCAATATCAAGTATCTATATTACTAGTAGCCAAATTAAGGTTAATCAACTTAATCTAATTTATGTTTTCATTCGTTCTATGAGCACCCAGTTGTTGAATATAATTGCAGAAAGAAAGTGAAAAATAAAATGCAGAAATAAAGATTAAATCAATCACAAAATAATAACACCAGATTTATCGTGGTTCACCATCAATTTGATGGCTACGTCCACACTCAGGGATTATCTCTTATTAATCTCAAGTTCTGAATCAAATTACATTCAGCCAGCAGCTTCAAAATATAAAACAGCCTTCTACGAATTAATTGGAAAGATCCATTCAAAAAGACAACTTCTAAATTGGCCACACATGCCAATAGAAGTAATTACAAAAAGGAGAAAGTATTTCGAAAAAGAAAGTAACTTGCTAATTTGGGCTTCAGTTAACCCAACAATCTCCCACTTGAAGACCAAATTGTTGCTCAGAGATATCCCACCGCTGCAGAGTTAAAGTCAGAGCTGCACAAGTCCGAGAGAAGCTCTACAAAATTCAAACTTCTCCCTCGGAACTACTTTCGTTAACATGTCAGCTGGATTGAGCTTTGTGTCAATTTTCTGTACCTGCAGCTTCCCCTCTTCGATACAATGGCGAATGAAATGATATCGCAGCTCTATATGCTTCGTCCGATTATGAAAAGCTGAATTCTTTGACAAGTGAATAGCACTATTGCTGTCACAAAAAAGAGTAAAGATAGATTGCTGAAACCCCAAATCACCTATCAAACGCTGCAACCAAATCATTTCTTTTTCCCCTTCTGAAAGAGCAATATATTCGGCCTCTGTAGAAGAAAGTGCAACCACCTGTTGCAACTTTGAAACCCAACTGATCGCTGCCCCAACAAAAGTGAAAGTATAACCGGTTGTAGATCGTCTTTTGTCCAGATCTCCAGCCATATCTGAATCAACATAACCTCGTAGAAGAATGTCCTTACCACCGAAACATAAACCGCGATCAGAAGTACCTTTCAAATATCTGAATATCCACTGTACTGCCTGCCAATGTTGTTTACCTAGATTACTCATAAATCTGCTCACTACTGCTAGTGCCTGAGCAATATCCGGACGAGTACAAGTCATGGCATACATTAAACTGCCAACTGCTGATGAATATGGAACCCGTTTCATGTATTCTTTTTCTTCATCTGTTTTAGGACACATAGCTGAGGATAACTTAAAATGATCAGCCAAAGGAGTACTCACAGATTTGGCATTCTTCATATTGAATCGATCTAAAATTTTATGAATATATTTTTTTTGAGATAATCTAAGTTCTCTCTTTTTCCTATCTCTCATTATATTCATGCCAAGTATCTTCTTTGCTGCCCCTAAATCCTTCATGGCAAATCGCTAAAATAAATGTTGTTTTAACTCACGAACTATCCTCACACTATTGCCAGCAACCAACATATCATCAACATAAAGTAGTAAAATAACAAACTCACCATTTGGAAGGTTTTTGTAATAAACACACAGATCCGAATCACAACGAATGAAATGTTGCTGAGTCATGAAGCTGTCAAATTTTAAATACCACTGCCTTGGGGCTTGCTTGAGCCCATACAAACTCCGCTTCAATCTGCAATAGAGATGTTCTTGACCCGATTTTGCAAAACCTTCAGGCTGCTCCATGTATAATTCCTCTTCTACATCGCCATGAAGAAATGCAGCTTTGACATCTAATTGCTCGAGTTCAAGATCCCAAATGGCTGCCAACCCTAACACTGCTCGAATGGTAGTCATTCGCACAATTGGCAAAATTTTTTTATTGAAATCAATGCCTTTTTCCTGAGCAAAACCTTTGACAACCAATCTGGCTCTGTAACGTTGATGACCTCCCTCTTTCTCTTTCACCCGATACACCCATTTATTTCTCAAAGGTTTCCGATTTGGTGGAAGAGAAACCAAATCCCAAGTGTCGTTAGCATGAAGAGACTCTAATTCTTCATTCATTGCCTCCATCCATTTAACTGAATTTGCATCTTTGCAAGCCTGTTTGAAAGTTGCTGGCTCTGTCTCACCACAAAGCAATAATTCATAATCATAGTTATCAGCAGAAAATAACTCAAAATCATTATATTTTTGTGGGAGTTTCCTCTTCCGTGTTGATTTCCGCAATTGAGAAACACTATTTGATTGCAAATTTCCCATTGTCTGTATATTTTCCCCACTATTTTGTAAATTTCCTCCAGGATACTGATTTCTGTGTTCTTTCTGCCCCTGTACACTTATAGAATTCTCTGTTTGAGCAACTCCCACTTGAGAGAACAGGGGGTGCATTTGGGTGGGGACAGGCAACGAGTGTATGTCCATAGGCTGCATATGGAAGTGCAAAGGCTGCACATTACACATTGAAGACAGCGAATCATTTAAAGGAGCACGCGCCAGCAATGTAGGAGGAGGCATAGGATTGTGTGCAAGCTGCGAGTGTGACTTTATAGGCAGCGATGGTATTGGTGAAGGCTGGGCGTTATAAGGTAAATGCAACGAACTCGCTAAGGCAGGCGTATTGCCTTTTATTGACACCGTTGACACTTGTGAAGGTTGCGAATTTCTGTTCAAAGGCTGCGAATTTTGCATTGGAGGCAGCGAATGAATTAATAAAGGCTGCGTCAGACTTTGGGAAGACTGTGAAGTCACCAAAGAAGGCAGTGTTGGAATTAAAGACTGCGCTTGAGAATGAGAGGGCAGCGAATGACCATCGATGGGCAGCGCCTCTCTTATTAGAGGCTGCGAATCAAACATTAAAGACTGCGAATTGGTATTTGAAGGCAACGTGTGACTCAAGAAAGGATGCGAATCACATGATGGAGGGTGCATTTGCTGTGTGGAGGCCTGCAAAGTGAATAAAGTAGGCAACGCCTCTCTTATTAGAGACTGCGAAGTAATAACTGGAGGCAGGGAATTAAACAAAGAAGGCTGCAGACTAGGTACGGGTTGTATGCTTGTATAAACAGGGGCACCAATATGTGAAGGCAGAGCATGTAGATTAAATGACTCTGAACAAACAGAGGTATTCGAATTGGAAGAAATAACTAAAGGCTGGGAGAAAGACACAGAAGTTTGCTTCACACGACCGTTGTCAAAAATATCAACATCAAAATATTCATCAGAAAATTTGTCCAGAGGCTGCAAACCTGAGAATTTTTTCTCATTGAAGACAACATCTCGACTGCGCACAATCTTTCTTGCAACGGGATCCCACAGCCTAAAACCAAACTGATCTTCTCCATAGCCCAGAAAAATACACCTTTTTGATTTGAAATCAAGCTTCGTTCGTTGTTCTTTCGGAATGTGCACGAACGCATCACAGCCAAACACTCGCAAATGCTGATATGAGATTCTCTTTCCAAGCCATCTCTCCTCAGGAATGTCAAAATCCAAACGAGATGACGGGGCACGGTTGATCAAATAAACTGCAGTGTTGCACGCGTCTGCCCAAAACTGTTTTCCCAACTCGGCATTGGAGAGCATACAACGAGCTCTCTCTAAAATTGTCCGATTCAACCGCTCAGCTGCTCCATTTTCCTGAGGGGTGAATGGAACCACCTTTATTCTACGAATGCCATTGTCTGCACAGAAATTGTCAAACTCTGAGGAACAATACTTTCCTCCATTATCAGTTTGCAGACATCTAATCTTATGCCCTATTTGATTTTCAACAAGAGCCTTGAAAATTTTAAACTTTGAAAAGACTTCTGATTTTTTATTCAACATGTAGATCCAAACTTTTCTAGTGCAATCATCCAAGAAAGTGACAAAATAATTTGAACCACCAAATGAAGTTACCTCAGTAGGACCAAACACGTCTGAATGCACAAGTGCCAAAGGAGTTGATTTCTGATCATGGCCTGTCCTCAAGAAGCTGGCCCGACTTTGTTTGCCGTAAAGACAATGTTCACAAAACTGCAAATCCACCGATTGCAAGCCAGGAAGCTGATCTCGTTGAAGCATTACTTCAAACCCTTTCTTGCTCATGTGACCGAGCCTCTTGTGCCAAATTTCTGAATTGCTGTCCATGACTGTCATGGTAGCTCCCACTTCACCATGGCATTTTAAAATATACAGATTACCCAACTTCTTGCCTCTAGCAATCACTAAAACCCCTTTTGTTACTTGCCAATTTTCTAAAGAAAACTTAACATCACATCCAGAAGTAATTAATTGACTCACAGAAATTAAATTTCTCTTCAATAAAGGAACATATCTAACATCCTTTAAAATCCATTTACTGCCATTCTTTAAATTTAAAATTATATCACCTTTACCAACAATTTCACACTCTTTATTGTCACCAAGAAAAACCTTACCGAAAACACCTTCTTGGAAATTTGTAAACGCTTGCCTACATGAAGTAGCATGGAAAGAAGCTCCGGAATCAAGTACCCAAGAGTCTGCAGTCATGTCACCGGCAGCCAAAATTAAAACTCCATCATCTTTTCCGGCTGCAACGTTTGCTTCATTGTTACTGACTTTGTCCTGTGCCTTCTTATAATTCCAGCAGTTTTTCTTTGTGTGGCCTGGCTTGCCACAAAACCAACAGGCACCCGTTCTACCTCTTGACTGTGATCTGGATTTTGATCTCCTCCGATTATTAAATTTGCCTCTTTCTTTACTTCTACCTCTATTCCCGATACTTACAGCCGTTAATGCCTCACCAGATGAGGGTTCCTGATTTTTTCTTCGCATATCTTCACTCAATAAAGTGGCTGCAACATCATCGAATTTCAGCTTGCTTTTGGCAGCCACCGAAGTGCTCACTGCCATCACAACACCTTCCCAGCTATGTGGTAAAGAACACAATAATAAAATAGCCTTGATCTCATCATCCAAATTAATGCCTACAGAAATCAGCTGGGTAACAGATGTATTAAATTCATTCAAATGATTTGACATAACCCCTCCTTCTCACATTTTTAAATTATACAATTTCTTCATAATAAATACCTTGTTGGAAGCAGATGCCATTTCATACATTGAAGACAATTTATCCCACAACTCCTGTGTAGTCTTCTCTGCAGAGACATTAAATAAAACATTGCTGGAGAGTGACAGAAAGATTGTAGCTCTTGCTTTTTGGTCCAGCTTGTCCCATTCTTCATCCGATAGAGATCCTTTCCCTTTGGCTTTGCCAACCAAAGCATTCGACAGATCTTGCTTGATGAGAAGAGATTCCATCTGCACTTTCCAAAGGCTGAAGTTTTGTCTTGCAAATCTTTCGATTTTCCACTTGTCTGCATCTTCCATCGCTGCAGGAGTTCTTCACAATTTCCTGCACCAAATTTCTCCAACCTGCTCTGATACCAATTGTTGAATATAATTGCAGAAAGAAAGTGAAAAATAAAATGCAGAAATAAAGATTAAATCAATCACAAAATAATAACACCAGATTTATCGTGGTTCACCATCAATTTGATGGCTACGTCCACACTCAGGGATTATCTCTTATTAATCTCAAGTTCTAAATCAAATTACATTCAGCCAGCAGCTTCGAAATATAAAACAGCCTTCTACGAATTAATTGGAAAGATCCATTCGAAAAGACAACTTCTAAATTGGCCACACATGCCAATAGAAGTAATTACAAAAAGGAGAAAGTATTTCGAAAAAGAAAGTAACTTGCTAATTTGGGCTTCAGTTAACCCAACACCAGTTTATGGCAAATTTGGAAGATCTTTGATTTTAGCTTACTATACCAATTAACCAATTAATCGAGGAGTGTCGATATATAAGACTCCCAATTCTTGAAAGTAGAGATGCCCAACATTAAAGAGCCAGGTAATAAGATTGTATTAGTAAGTCCAGTTCATTGCAATATCGATATTATACAGAAGCCTAACGAGAAAGGATAAATATTAGGATACGAAACTATAGGGTATTAGGAAGCAATATCACTGCCAATTTCATTATTTTGCAAAAAGATGAAGTTGACAGTATATGACTAAAAACATTTAAGCTGGTAAGACATGCTTAGAATCACTGATAGGGTAGCATATAACGATCAAGCTAAATACCAAACCATTGTTTTCAGAGAAAACACTGCCGACTTTGAGCTGGGCTTTTCACCCACTGACAAGATATCTAATGCAACCTATAACTACAAGTTCCATATATCAAGGCAACTTATTCATTATCCACAGGATGTATATAATCTAAAATTTCAAACCATGTCACCCGGTTATAGAAACAACCATTAGCAAATAAAGAAGTGCTACTTCTTCAGATGAGGGAAACACTGATAAACATCAGACTTGGGATGCCTTGCTTCAACATGCTCCCTGCACTTCACTTTTGATGTTGTACAGATGAATGTCTGCATGCAAACCTTGATTGCGCATATTTTACTTCAATTTTATCTACCACAAATCTCTTCCTGATTTGCAGACCCACTTCAAGAATTCGGTCAGAGGAGGGCAGAATTTTCTTGATGCTCTCCCTCTCCATACATCTCTTAACCCATGCATCAAGCAATGGATATTCAGTGTCAAAACGGTATCTTGAAATTCCCAATAGTTTCGTATGTATGAAACCATGATATTGGGGGAATTAAGGCGATATTATGCCCACTGAAGAAAGACAGGGATCCTCCTCCTCACGTTTCTTTCAACGCACCTTCTAAAAGTTGGAAATTCTCCAACATGTCACGCTTGGCCTGCTCCTGTGCCTCATCTTTCGATTTCACTATACGAAACCCTGAGTCAAAAAACTATAAAAACAGAGAACGCATGCATTCAAACTTTTCAATCTCCAACTAGTTGAGAATATGTTGATTTAATTAAATGTTCATGCCAGCAACAACGGGGAAACCATTCATTACCTTCTTATCGATGAAGTCAGCCCAGAAGCGGGCAAGTGCACAGTCATATGATAGAAAACTTCTCAGAGCCCCACGTCTCATCAATGTACTCAAGAATGGTGAGAGACTCGGCAATGTCTATGCAGTATACAATCTGGTTATTTGACTGTATTTATTAATTAATTGAAAATAAAGATACATAAATGATCAGATTGTATGCTGCATAGACAATTTGGTCAACTCTTATCTAACAACATGCATGTCCCAGTCATGCCATTAATTGGGGTATATATTAATTGAACGATGTAGGCCATGAAAGCAGGGGAGAGGATTTGGTAGTTGAGCACTCTAACTTCACCATTTGCAAAATCTTAAGTGAAAATTTCAAATCATTGAAGTTTTTTTACAACTTACTTGGCAAGTCCCCTACTTTTTGTCGAGGTGTCCAAAAAGATCAAAAAAAAAAGTGAGAATGATAGTTTTGCACTAAATAATGTTTTATCGGTTTGCTGATGTGGCATCACATGATTTGTTGCTTTTTATATCTAAGGAATACATTTAGTTTAATTATGGGCGGTAATCATCAACACTTACAACTTTAGAGTCACAACTATTGGTCTAATATTGTTATAACTATTAGTCGCATGCATAGGCATGCAACGATCAGCTGATAGGGGTCCACTGCAAAAGGCAGCCCAATGGGAAAAAAAGGAGAAAGCTTGTTTTTGCAGTGCAAAGTGAAGTGTAAATGTTGGAAAATAGTAAAGCTTGTTATTGAATATGGGAGAATAGGAGGCTGGTTTATAGTAGGGGGTGAATATTTTGACGTAGGAAAATAAGATCCGTAGAGTACATTATAATAAACAAATATATTTGAAAGGCACAATTAGATGGATAGATTAATTAAAGCAAAGCTATGTGTGCAACCTTTTAAACCCCATGTTATAGTGCACTTCTTTATTGTTATGTGACAAACAATGCACGAGAGATTAAAAAGAATTTGAGTAAATGAGGAGATTGATTTTTGCGTTTTCATATTAATTATTTGTAGTTGGAAAATTGTGGAAATGTAAAATAAAACCGTATGTCGTCTTCATTATTTACAATGTATCCATTACTTGAAATCTCAATGAATTAATTATCAATGATTTTAATAAGTAATATTAGGAGAATGATTTTTGAATAAAATTTTTCTTAATAAATCACATTTTGTTAATTGAATACAATTTAAATTTGTAAATTATTAGTTTTGTTAATAATAATATTTTTTGTGCAAAATTTAAGGTATTATATATTTTAGGTTAATAGTGTCTATATTTGATGATTTTGTATAGGTTAATCAATCGTTTGATTGATTAAAATGAGAAAATGTTTTTTATGTTCCGAAATGAGAATTTGGAAGTTGGTTCAAATGGCTATCAAATTGTACATTGTGTGCTATATTCCTAAGGCCAAATTAACAAGTGTGCTTTTGGAAATTGTGAAAGAACTATTAGTTAAACATATATATATATACACACACACACACACATATATATACATATATACACACATGTATATATTATTCATACATAGTCAATATTAAAGACAAACAAGGACATTTGTATAGTTATGTCTTTTATTAGTAAGATTGAATAAAAAAGTATTTTTTAAAAAAGTTATTATTCTATTTGAATATTAGTTAGAATGGTCATCACAAATGGGGTTTGCAAAAAGCAAAGATGTTATAAGTAGTATCAACTCCATAATTTTGGAACTGCGATGGAATGATACACATACTCTGTATATGTAATGCCCTAAATTTTGCATGCATGGTACCATTCTATACGTATCACATGGTGACATATGACCCATCTTTGGTAGCACGTCATTCAAGAGTGGGGTAAAAGAGGGGACGACATTGAGTGCTTGAATTCCCTCATGCACACCCTTTAATTGAGAAGGAGATGACTCAAGACTTAGGTTAAGGTTATGCTTGGTTCAGAATAAAAACTATGGACTAATGATGCCTAACCTCACCTTGACCATGTGCTCCACATTAAAATGTAAGTATTATTATTCTATCGTGAGATTAACAATCATTTTCATGATAATATTGTTATTACTAAACCTAATAAAATTATCATTATTTTACCTAGGTAATGATGATAATAAATTAAATGTTCATATTATCTTTAATACCCTTGTGACTCACATGAGATTCTCAAAGTTTAATTTATCTAACCTAAATAAATTTTACTCATGAATAATTATTTTATCTATAATACCATTAAATTATTGCAATATATTCTTTTTAAAGAAGAGCACAAGACAATTAAAAATAAATAAATAACATATTATAGAATTAAATAAATAAATATCACAATTAATATCTTATGATACATATCTACTCACCATAATAAGACAAGTCCCCTTGATTTTTTTCTATTGGTTTAACTAACTTTAAAATAACATACTAATACCAAAATAAATAAATTAAAGCCTAAGTTTTTAAGGAAAAGATAATAAGGGAAAAACTCACGATTCCTTTCTTTCTCTCTTTTTTAAAGAGACTTGAGAACTTTAAAAAGTTTATTTAATATACATAACTGTTAGAATGGGACTTATTAGTCCTTTTAATTTTAAGGGCAAGAACATACGGATTGGAAGCTTAATAAGACTTTAGTTTTCCAACAAGCCAACCGCCTATACAATATGATGAATTGGAATTGATTATTATTACAGATAATAACGATTGGTCACAGTATCCAATAATTCATGGCATACGTATAACATATACTAAGGTGAGTGGTTAATATGCTGATCTTATATCATAAATCATCATTAACAGTTATTGCTGCATCGATAAGAGGACACTCAAAAGAATATATACATTCACCATATTACAACTTGATGGAAACCTTATAAATTTGGATTATAATATTAATCCAATATCTTCCCAATAAATAAACGTTACCTATATATATATATATTGTTAGCATTTTGGGCAGCAACAGCAAGCAGCTGGTGTTATTATCAGCATAATCGCCCGCACGCTGTCCCAGGAACTTAACCAATATGATCTAAGGACTTTTATATTAGCATTAATAGCATGAAACCTTTGTTTCTAACTATTATCATTACTCTTACAATGATCTAACGACCATTTTAATGGATTTCACTGCTACTTTCATTGTTAATACTACTATTAGCTGCGCTAATGAAGTTAATAGAAATGATACTCTGCTATCATTCGCCACACAATATTAACTCTAATTTACTGCCAATTGTACTACTGTAGCATGCACCTATATGACATTAGCAGCTATATCCCTCTTGCTGTGAGTTAACCTCAGAATGAGGTGGCAGAAAGAGATTACTTTCTTGTAAGCTAAAACGAAGGATCTATTCTATGGAAACAGTTGGAGTAAATTGATTGACAAACGGGTGGGTAATTTATCTGTCACGCCACCGCTCGAAGTTAATATCTCTCCATTTTTACTGCCAGCAGGATCATGAATGAGGATTTCACAATCAAAGGTCAATCTTACAGGCTGCCACAGATAAGGATGACGGTATTGAAATGATTCCCATTAAATGACTCCACCAGAAACTGGAAACGAAATCAAGACTGCGTGGGGATGAGGCGATGGGTGTCTATTCAAGGAGTTTAATTAAAATTTGAATTCCATTTCAAAATCAGTTAAGACAAGCTACCCTAAAGCCCATTTCATTTTCCTGGCGCTGCTGCCGTCCTGCATTGTTGTTTTCCTGATCCTGATTTATGTTCTTAACAATGTGCTTTACAGGGGCGACTGGTGGCAATCGATGCCGATGAGCTGTGGTTGCATATATCAGTTTATTTTCAAGATGTAACAACTACAAAAATAAGAGTGCAGATTTGATGAGAGGTGGGAGATTTCAAGTTGAAGGGCAGTTGTTTTACTTTCTCTAGTGATTGCACTGGCCGAAATTCCTAGGCCTTCTCCCATGTAGGTCTGGGTATTGAGGCAGAGAACAACAGAAAAAAAAAAAAAAACATAAATCTACTTCACACATTCTTTCATTTGTTCAGTTTCATTTTATAACATCTATCTGTACTAAACATTCGTAGTCAATCAAATCATTAAAACATTGATGTACACTCAAGCTAAGCATACATTTTCTTTTATACACTGTCATTTGTCAAATTCGCATACTCAGATGCATGGCAGAGCTCTGTTTTTTGAAAAGCTAACAATGCTATAGATAATGTATTTTTTTGTTCCACCCCAACGACCTCAAGTATAGGAAGTCTCAGGCATGAGTATATCAACCAGCCTACTTAATCTCTTCAAGAGTAATTGCATAATCATATATATTGCAGACAATATGCGATATAAGCATTAATAACTAGCTCAATCCCAATCTTTTCAAGGGTAATTACACAACTACATATATATTTTTGACAGCCTTCCTTATCAACACATATCAGTCTACAACATGTGCTGCAGCCTTCCTTGACATTTATGTAATGCCCATTAGGCTTATTAAGTTTGTAGCTATCCTTTCTTGACTTTCAGGTTTTGCATTTAGTATTATGGTTGAGTTATTGGTCATTGTGGTTGTGTGCCATAACTCCTTTGTAAATCTGGAACTCTATATATTGATGCCCTGCCTCTTCTTCTCTAAGGCAATTTGGGGCTTTTGCATATTGTTTGTTTTGTGATCAGCAGATCACCATTATTTGCCTTCATCTGTTGTTGGAAGTAAATTAATTATTGTAAAGCTGTCGGCACAGACCAATGAACAGTCCCTCTAGAAACATCTAGAAAGTCCATAGCCGACCACGTGCTGCCAACCTCTAGTCTATTGTTCAACACATGTGCTTTGAATATGCAGAAGTCTAGATAGTTCTAAGCCCTCCATAAATAGAGGCATATGAAATGAGGTTATTCACTCCTTCATGAGTCCAGATCCGTAGAGCTGTATAGATCTGTAAGTTGTACGTTTTAATGGTTGATATAATATTTTATGCTCTTTACAATTCTATCATTTGGTATCAGAGCCAGCTCAAGAAAAATCCAGCAGTCATTGTAGGAGATCCAGAAGAGATCAAGGAGTTGGAGGAGACGTGGCTAGAAGGAAGTTGAATCTGAATAAAAATATGAGTGTTGATATTGCTGTAGCAATAATTTGTCTACTCTGTTTTACTTTGTTTTATCTTTGTTTTATTGTCTCTGCAATTTATGCTGCCGATAGGAATGCATATTTTTTTTTACAAAGGGCTGCAGGTGTAAGGAAAGCGTTGCCAAAAGATCTGACCGCAGTTGAAGATTTTAGTGTTGCCTGATGGAGTTTTGAAGCCCTTGCTAGAAGAACAGAAATCGTAGTCTGCTGCGTGTGCAATGCACAACACAAGAGAGTTGCGTGAGAAAGTTTCTTGCTTTGTTTTCCACGCCAATGTCTAAAAAGTCTTTAGGCAAGTTTTTATGAATACGTGAAAGTCTTTATGTTTTTTTTTCAAAAACCATAATACTTGCCCTCCTTATAATCTATGCTAGGAAGAATTTAAAAGCCTTAATCCTTATAAGGCCACGTAAGTTCTTATTTAAGGAAATATTAGAAAAGGGAATAATTAAGAAAAAGTTATTTTTTAGAGTATGATTTGAGCTTTAATATTTTATTTTGAGATCTGCCTTGGTATTTATCTGAAAAGAAAAATGATGTATTGAAAACTAAGAATTTTCTTAGAGGGTTATCAAAGTGTTGTTTTTCTTTTTGTAAGTGAATATTGTGTAATTAAGTGCATTATTGGTTGCAACTGACACTTAATCTCCAAAAATTAAAATAATATAAAAATATTTTTGCGTGTGGGTCCTATTTGAAAGGACAAGGGGAGTATCTATTTGCAAAGATCTCTCTGAAACTTGTGTTGAACTTTTGGGTCAATGTGCACATTTTTCATGGCAAACATGGCAGGAGATGTTATGTCTAACATGCTAATTCCTGTATTTGAAGGAGATAACTTTACATATTGGTGTACTAGGATGTAAACCCTACTCAAATCCAAAGATTTGTGGGAAATTGTACAAGTAGGGTATGTAGAACTAGATACAACTGCATTTAATGCATGAAATGATCAACAAAAAAGAGAATACAAAGCAAGTATAAAGAAGGATAATGAAGCCCTATTTCTGATTCAAGGTGCAATTAATCAAGCTATTTTTCCTAGGATAGGTGGTGCTATTCATTCTCAGCAAGCATGGAAAATATTGAATAATGCATATCAAGGTGTGCAAACTGCAAAATTATAGACAATGAGGAAAATTTTTGAGAACGTAAAGATGAATACTAGTGAATTTGTGAATGAATTTCTAACAAAGGTAGAAGGTCTAGTAAATCAAATGAAAGTTTTAGGGGAAGATGTAGATGAAAAGCATGTCATTGAGAAAATTTTAAGGAGTTTGATTTCTAAATTTGATGGTGTGGTTTCTACAATTGAGATTTCCAAAGATCTCACAACTATGCAAATAGATGAGCTAAGTGGAATTTTATTAATTGCTGAAGAAAGAATGAAAAGTAATGAAGAAAGCTTAGAGCAAGCATTTTCCTCTAAAGCAAGCATAAGAGGAAAAAGAAACACATTGTTTAGGAATCAAAATAAAAATGAATACAAAGGTGAATCCAATAATTTTAGAGGAAGAGGTAATAATTTTAGGGGAAGAAGTAGCAACTTCAGAGGTACTGGAAGAGGAAGAGGTAGAAACAATGGGGGAGACTATGATAAAAAGAATGTCCAATGTTTTCATTGCAACAAGTTTGGACACTATGCATTAGACTGTTGGAGTAAACAAGGTGAAACAGAAAAAAGAAATGCTCATAGTATTGTTGAAAATAAACAAAATTTGTTTATGTCTTGCTTTAATGCAAGTGCCAATGAAAATAATATTTGGTATATTGATTCTGGATGTTCTTCACATATGACATCTAATGAGCATTTATTTGTTAATTTGGATGAGAAACATCAAAGTACAGTAGTACTAGGAGATAATCAATCTCATGGAATCAAAGGTAAAGGTACAATTGCAGTTACAACAAAATATGGTGAAGTTAAACATATTAATGAAACACTATTGGTTCCGGCACTAAAAAAGAATTTGTTGTCTGTTGGACAAATGCTAGAACAAAATTATCAAGTGACTTTTGATAAGAATGAGTGCATAATAAGAGACAAGTTAAAAAGGAATGTAGTTGTTGCAAGAGCAAGGATGATAAGTGATAGGATGTTTCCTCTTCATTTCACTCATGGAAACCAAGCATTGAGGTCTAGTGAAATGAATGAAAGTAAAATTTGGCACCAAAGATATGGTCACCTCAACTTTAGTGGGTTAATTTTACTAAAGAGATTCAAAATGGTTGAGGGTCTACCTTTCATTGAAAATACAAAAGAAGTGTGTGAAGAATGTGTTGTCAGCAAACAACACAGAGTTAGCTTTCCAATTGGTAAATCCAGTAGAGCTAAGCAGCATCTTGAGATAATCCATACAGATTTGTGTGGTCCTATGGAAACACCTTCTTTGAATAAATCTAAGTATTCTCTCACCTTCATTGATGATTACTCAAGAAAAACTTGGGTATATTGTTTAGTTTCAAAATCAGAAGTGTTTGAAAAATTTATAGAATTCAAGAAGTTGGTTGAGAAACAAAGTGGTAAGTACATCAAAGTGATAAAGTCAGACAATGTAGGTGAATACAAATCAAATCAGTTTCTAGATTTTTGCAAAAATCATGGAATCAAGAGAGAGTTCACTACTTCCTACACTCCACAACAAAATGGAGTTGCTGAAAGGAAGAATAGGACAATTGTTGAAATGGCAAGGAGCATGTTGAAAGAGAAGAATTTAGATAAAAGTTATTGGGCAGAAGCAGTATGCACAACAGTGTATCTTCTAAATAGAAGTCCTACAAAAGTAGTTAAAGGAATGACTCCTGAACAAGCATGGTCTGGGGTAAAGCCAAGTGTTAATCACTTGAGAGTATTTGGTTGTGTTATTTTGGTAGTTGATTTGTGGTCATCAATTCTTGCACGCAATAAGTCATCATTCAACACTATGTATAACTTATCTAGTAACCTTTCCACCTCAGGAACCTTCTTCGTGATGAATTGCGAGAATCACTCAATCGTCCTGTGAACTTCCCTACCTAAACTTGTTGCCTTCGCCATGAATTGGAGCATCGGCTAAAGAGTCAAGCAGAAGGCCTTGACCTTTTCCAAGTATGAGATGTATAATTTTTGAGCCACTAGAAGAATACCTGACTAGGTAGTAGGGGTTTGGGGAAGATTCTTCAAACGATTGATATTTGTATCCTTTGAACTAACATCTTGTGTCAGTTCTGCAACTCTTTTGTCTACGATAGAGAGTCACTCCTGCAAGGCCCTCCATTAAGTGAGCCATTTTTCTTTGGCCCAATTTTTTTTCACTTATTCCCTTTCAATGGAAAGCTTCACCTCCTGGACTTCTTTCTCAAATTGAGTCATTAGGGCCTCAAAATATGCATCTTTTTGTTGTTGTTTTTGCTCATATTGAGCGCGTTGATTCTCAAACTCTTCATTCCTTTGTTGCATATCCTACTCCGCCTGAGCCAATTGACCTTGCAATTCTTTGTTCTTTTGTTGTAGCTCATCGACTAGGCTAGAATCATCAAATCGGGACTTTGCAAGTTCCTCCTGAAGTTTGGCTTGCTCTTCTTGCACTTGTTGTGATAAGTGTGCAAATTTTGCATCCATTGCCTTGTCCTTTCCTAGTAGGACATTTATCCTCTCCTTTACATTTTTGAGCTCCTCTTCCTTTTTCCTTAGTTGGCGACTGGACTTGAGGAAGTCGGTGGTCACCACCCACTATGCCTCCTTCATGAGCTCATCTTTTTCCTATAGTCGGGCTATGCTCAAATCAAGGCCCATGGTGTACATGTTACAATCATCAAGTTGCATCTCTCCCTATGCTTTGATGACTGTCAGATGCATAATTGCAAAATACAATGGATGTTGAGCTTCAATGAAAATGGTCTATACTTTTGGCTTAGCAAGCTTTTTAGCATCCTTGGTCTTTTGCTTCTAGACCCTGATAGCCTATGCTTGTTTTGTTTTATCAGCCTCTGACATGAAATCTATTGGTGACTTAACTAGCCTGCCTGCAAAAGGTGCACTGGGAGGAAGAGAAAAATGGAACGAAAGGGTAGTGGTTCTAGATATTTTCTTCCTCATAAGATTGACTATTTGTGAGGAGAATGGGGGAATCTGCCAAAATCTAGTATGTGAACCAATAGGAGGACTCATGGGGAGTTGAGGCAGCAGTAGAGTCATGGCGAATTCCATTTGTTGGGCCGACTGAGTTGGGCCTGATATAGTAATAGACTGAGGGGTATCAAAGGTGGTCATAGAGGAAAAAGGTGAAGCAATAGCAGATGTGGATTGGGCTCTGGTGAAGGTTGGAAAGGTTTGGAGAGGGGCAAAGGAAAATGGTCATGTCTGCAAAAACTAAGAGAAACCTCCCGCAGCTATTGCAGTAGTAGTAGAGAAGGAAGGGATGACACTTGAAGTGATAAGTGACGTAGAGATAGTTGAAGAAACTAGAGATTGTGAAGTAAGAAAAGAGGGAGTGAGAGATACCTAGGGTGCAAATGATTGCAATCCCTAGCTCGTTGTGGGCTCTTTGCTTACTTCGAGCTCCTGGCTTGCTTCAAGCTCCTACGAACTCTCTCCAAGAGCTGCTTCTGTGCACTACCTTTTGTTAGGTGGGGAATCACCCAAAGTGGCCACTTAAGCCCTCTTTTTTGGAACCATCTTGGTGCACTTACCCAGGAAGTGGATAACATTCATGATCCCATCCTTGAAAGGAACCTTAAGACTCTTAGGGAGGCAGCCTATGAGAGAATGAAGAACAATAGTGACCTAGATTCTTTAGAATAAAATAAATGGTTCAGTGGGATTCCAAAGTATATGGTCTCATTTGTGCACTACTACCTGGAGCCATTCAACAAGGCCATTAATCATTTCATCCCGGATACCAAAACCATCGAAGGCCAGGAGCTGAGTTAATATGTGCATAGAAGTTGTTTGGAACATGTTATGCATCCATTTCAAAAGCTCTAAAGTAGACAAGATGAAATCATTCACTCTAGGGAAAGGGGAGAAAATATGGAGAAGCAAAGACATGGCTCAATATTTTTTATAAAAAAGAAACCAAGAGGCCCAGGATAGATCAACAAAAGCCACCATAGATTATGGCAACACACAATGCTTTCCTCGCAGACATGAAGGATGCCTTTTCAATGATGGCCTTTGTTTTTGGCCTGGCCAATAACAGATATGTTCAAGAATTTCAAATGGGCCTGGGGTTTCAGTTGTGCAGGAAACTTTCCTCTTTTTGGTATGACTTCATAGAAGTCATTGTCGAGGAGATGCTGAGCCAAATAAGGGAAGAAAAAACACAATAGAGGTTCAGGTTTCCTTCTTTCCTTTCCCATATGCTTTTGCATCAGAACCCTAACTTCTTCAAAAAACATGTGAATTTGACTATATTTGATGAAAGGGGAAGAAGAAGGCTAGTTTCTCTATGGACTCCTCTCCTGTCCTCAACTTATGATTATTGTGCATTTTTTGATTATTTCTTGACTCTGATTCTACAAGATTTGAGAGAGGATGATAGTATTTAATGGATCACCATAAACCAGACAAAGTATATGCAAAATTTCACTCTGAAATGCAATTGGCTTCTTAGAGAGGACTTCACATTCATTCAGATGTGTGGCTTTACCGGGGAACCATTTTGGCTTTTGGCGTGTGTCACAAATTGGGTGTTGGCCTTCAAAATGTTATGGCAAGTATTGATTATTGACTATACCTTTTGCGAAGGCCTAACCAAGAAGAAAGGATTTGTCACCTTCCCACTGAGCTTCAAAATGGTGGTTATGGTCAAGAAGAAGATGCATAAGCTGCTTGAGGTGAAACTGGCTCAACTAGGGCTAGTATGGATTTGTGACATATGGCATCACAACCTTGAAAATTACCTACCAAAGGAACATGTCAAGGTAATGCACAACCCCCAGCCTTACTGGGAAAAGAGGTGGAACCCATTGAATGATTTGGATGATCTATTGGTTGACCTGATTCACATTCCCATAGATGATAGTAGGCCGTCATGACTTAAGTTCTAATTCCCTTTGGTGAAGTATGATGAGAAGCATAAAATAGGGGCCACCCTTCACAATGGGTTATAAAAAGAAGAAAACTCCAGAGCAAGGAAAATATTAGAGATTTCTAGGTTTACCACCAAGAGATCAAACACCATGATACCCCTTATCAAGACATAGAGTTGGATGACCAATTTGATAAGTTGTGGAATGATGAGCATGAGGATTCCGATGCAAGCGATGACAAGGACATTGAATCAGATGAGGTTAGACCATATACAAGGAAGGGGAAGGAGAAAGAAAAAGAAGTACAGATGGCCCCAGCGCAATAGAAAAGTAAGGCTATAGAGCAACCTAGTCAGGTTTCTTCAAATGTGCAGGTGAACATATTGTGTGCGAAAGCCTTGCATGGACTCGCACCTAGATTGTGAAAACATCTAGAACAACCCAAAAATGATAATCAGAGGCTATAGAAACAATTGAAAGGAATGACACATGGGATTTGGTTCAGCTACCTCCTGGTAAGGAAATTGTTGGTACAAGATGGGTGTATAAAACTAAATATAAATTTGATGGAAGCATTGATAAGCATAAGGCTAGATTGGTAGCCAAAGGATACACTCAACATGAAGGTATTGGTTACACTGAAACATTTGCACCTGTAGCACGCATGGATACTATCAAATTGGTTTTGGCTTTGGCAGCTCAGCAGAGTTGGATAGTTTATCAAATGGATGTAAAGAGTGCTTTTTTGAATGGATATATTGATGAGGAAGTGTATGTTTCTCAACCTAGAGGTTTTGAAATAACCTCTAAAGAGCATTATGTTTACAGATTAAAGAAGGCCTTGTACTTAAGCAAGCACCAAGAGCATGGTATTCAAGGATAGACTCATACCTACAACAGAAAGGTTTTCTAAGAAGTCAGTCAGATCCAAAACTTTATATTAGGAGCTCAGATAAGGATATTTTTATCTTAGTTCTCTATGTTGATGATCTTATCTACACTGAGAACAATTCAGCTTTATTTGCAGAGTTTAGAGCAGCTATGGTTGCTGAATTTGAGATGACAGATTTGGGACAGATGCACTATTTTCTTGGTATAGAAGTATGGCAAAACAAAGATGAAATATTCATGTCTCAGAAAAAATATGCTTTAGACATCCTACAAAAAATTCAGATGAATAGTTGCAAACTAGTTGCAACACCTAGTGAAGTTGGACTTAAATTGTCTAGCTTAGATGTGTTAGATCTAGTGGACCCTACTCTATATAGACAATTGATTGGTAGTTTGATCTACTTAACTACTACTCGACCAGATATCACTTATGCAGTGAGCTTGGTATCTAGGTTCATGTCAGAACCTAAGCAAACACATTGGAATGCAACTAAGAGGATTCTTCGATATGTCAAAGGGACATTGAGTTATGGACTCAAATTTTAGCATTCAGAGGATAGAAAGTTGGTTGGTTATATAGATTCAGATTGGGTAGGCTCCATAGATGACCGAAAGTCTACTTCTGGTTACACTTTCAGTCTTGGTTCAACAGTTTTCTCTTGGAAGTCCAAGAAACAACCAACTGTCTCACTTTCTACAGTAGAGGCCAAGTATAAAGCCGCAACATCAGCAACATGCCAAACAATGTGGTTGAGACGACTATTGGAGGATTTGCACCAGATACAGAATGGACCTACTTTGTTGTACTATGACAACAAGAGTGCTATACAAATGACTAAGAATCCAGTGTTTCATAGCAGGACCAAACATATTGAGATTCAACATCACTTTGTCAGAGAGTTGGTTCAACAAGGATTGATTGAGATTGTGTACTGTAGTACAAAAGATCAGCTAGCAGATATTTTCACGAAGTCTCTAGCTCGTGAAAGGTTCCAAAAACTTAGAGATCTACTTCATGTTCTTCCCAATGGTCATTATGGGGGAGAAATGATAAAATTGTAAAGAGAAAAAAATATTATATCAACCATTAAAACGTACAACTTACAGTTCTATATAGCTCTACAAAGCTAGACTCATGAAGGAGTGAATAACCTCATTTCATATGCCTCTATTTATGGAGGGCTTAGAACTATCTAGACTTCTGCATATTCAAAGCACATGTGTTGAACAATAGACTAGAGGTCGGCAACACGTGGTCGGCTATGGACTTTCTAGATGTTTCTGGAGGGACTATTCATTGGTCTGTGCCGACAACTTTACAATAATTAATTTACTTCCAACAATTTTTGACAGTAATAAGTAAACTTAAAATCAGAGTAGCCTTTCTCTTTCTTCCAATATTTACATATGCTCATCATTTTTTTATTATTATTTAGTGCCTACAATCTAATGCAGAACTTCACCATCAATTCTGTCAAGCTTTTATCAACACAATGGAAAAGAGAGGATGTAGAAATCTTTTTTCTTTTTCTTTTTCTTGCAACTATATTATTTTCAGGAACAGACATAACTTAAAGGTAGCACATATATTTATAAAACATTCATTCGAAGGGTAAGATAAATTCATTCTCTAGGAACTATCAGAGCAACTAAATACATATTACAAAACAGAATGATACGAAAGGTATTCTCATGCAACAACACTTGCTTTGAGATTTACAAGTATCATTTGACTGCAACAATACATCTAACTAAAATGCTCAAACATTCTTTTACATAGCCTTACAAGGCTTTAACATTCAACTGAGGGACATATCATACATAATACCCAATTCTTTCAAATGTTTTTATACTCTTTTGCATGCTTTCAAAATGCCCATGCACAAGATAGAATATAGTTGAACATTGAAGACTATATTTTTCTTTTAAAACCCTTCTACACAAGCTTCACATGTGATCTTTAAATCTGCAAGTAAACATATAAGACAACTTCTATTCATGGCCAATAGGGAGCTCAACTCCCAACCTTGGGTTGGACAACCAACCACCCCCCGAGCTAGAAGGTAACCAAGCTACTAGGTATGCACAACAATAGAACAATAAATCATTCCAACCACAATACTCAAACAAAAACACTCCCAACCAAGATCTACACATTTACATAGGGACTCTTCAAGAACCCAGAGATGGGGATAGAGGTGGACATCACTTCTATATGGGGAGACCTATTAGCAATTATAAATAACCAAGAACACAATCTTTCTTCTTCTCAAACCCACCCAATCATCAAAGCTCTTCATATCATACATCCTCCATACAACAATTTTTCAATACATCATAACATCATGGAACAAATTTGGGTACTCATACCCCTTGTTTTGCCTCTCCTTCTCAAAGGAGGAACAATCTCCCCATAGAGGTTCCTACTCATTCCTATCCCCCACAAGGATGCTCTTCCCACATTGGGTGAGTTTATCCTATATAACCCCACCCCAGACCAAACACATAGAAAAATGCAAAGGCACATACAATGAACAAACATTCAACATAAACCATCTTCTCACATTTCCAAACAAGAGATAAAAGAAAAAGAGAAGCATACATAAAGGTAAGATAAAACTTACCTCAAGTCCAAGTCAACAATGAATGTAAGTTGAAGATGAACTCCTATCTTCTACTCCTCCAAGCACAAGCCAAATTTTTCCTTCCAAAGCATTCTAAGTACAAAACAAAAAAGAGAGCCCCCTTCTTTGGCTTTCCCAAAGGATTGAAATAAGAGTCAAGGGTTGGAAACCATTGGAAGAGAGAGTGACACATGTCAACCTCCTATTCACTCCTATGGACACACCTCCCCACAAGTTCTCACATATATGTGATAACTCTTGGGGAAGTGAAAAGCCAAAGAGTGTTCAACACTCAACAAAGACCTTCAAATCACATAAATGAGATTTTGGAGCCAACACTCCACTCCCATCCCCAAAATCTGTTACCCTTCTTAATGACTAATTAAGAAAGGTCATAACTTACAATTTTCAAAAGTTATGGGCTTGATTTGACCCCTAACCCATAGGTAACCATCCTAGGGGTTAATTAAGTGTCAATTAACCAATTTAAGGACTAGTTCAACTTTTTAAAACCCTCAAAAATAAATTGAAATTCAAACATAATAAAAGGATTTTCATTTAATGTCCCAAAACCCTCATCAAAAGTTTGATTGACCTTAAAAACATAGTCACAAAATTCAACACTAAATTTTTAATCACAAAATAAAATACAACATAGAGGCTATTGTCCATTCTCCAAATGGACTATAGTAGATTTCACTTGGTTAACATAAATTGGGTACCCTTGGTTACCTCCAATCCCATTGGCCATGGGAAAGTACCAGCACACTCAAAGCCACATGTCAATATATCCAATACATGATTAAATCACTAATTCTACAAATGGGTATGTGCAGGATCATGGTATGCCAAAAAGTGGCAATATTTGTAGGGTATGTGGCTGACGACTTTTTTTTCACCCAAAATTAATGAAACGAAAAGGGTTTTTAGAGGAGATTCTCAGCTTTCCAAAAATATAAATTATGATTTAATTTAAATTTAATAAATAATTATTATTCATTTTCTATTAAATTCGACTAAAGTCCGATCGATAGGTGATTGAAAAACATCTATAACTTTCAAGCGGTATCATATTTTTGAATCCAAAATATCGTCACATTCTATGCTTTACATACTATTGGATTAAAAAGAAAAATTAAATTTCATGAATTTTCGACCAAGTTAAGGTGGTCAAGCAGACGAGTTTTATATTTTCTAAAAGTTGTAATAAAAAATTCATAATTAATTATTTACTTGGAAAAAATTACAAAAATATGCATCACATCCGGACATGAGTCCTCTACTTATATATAAAATCTTACAAAAATATTATCATTTTATTATGGTTAGGGTGGTCGAGGAGACACCTACTTCTTATTTTTCCACGAAATTTAAGTACCTCTTGCATTGAAAATTTTTACCAAATAGATTTTATTTATTTTTAAACCTAGTATTTTAGAAACTAAATTCAATTTTCTACAAATTCTATTCTTACATATTTTTGAAATAATATAGATAACTTATTCAAATTTTGATGTCAAGTTGCCTAACACTGATTTTTCTGAATTTTTTGCCACTTAAGGGCCTGTTTGGCATACCATGATCCTGCACATGCCCAAATATATAATTAACATAATCAAATCCTGAAAGCAATAAATTAGAAATATCAATATCCATTATTCATTCTTTCTTTTGCAAATAACATACTCTATAAATTCACAGCTAGTCATGGCATTGTTATAAAGAAATCACCTCATCACCTAATTCAAATTTAACATCTTATCAATTATTTATCATAACCACTTATCCATTTCTAACATAATAATTAGATAATCATGAGCATATCAAATAAGAAAGCATAACGTGAATATAATCATCATAAGCATTGAATAAGCACAAAACCAACATAAAATCCAATGTCCATGATTATCCAAAATAGCCTAAACCACATAGGGTATCAACATGTTCGAATCAAAATACAATCAAATGGGTGAATCAAATAGTAGGCCTTACAATATAGGTATTTTAATTGAATTAGAAGGTACACATTGTTTGGAGGGAACTTGAGAAAGATGTCACTAAATTTATACAATGATTTGTGTAGACATGTATATATGTAAGAACAAATGTATGGCGTTAAATGTAGAATGCCAAAACACACGCTTTTTTTCCTCCCTACAATATTGGCATAATGAAGGCGCATGGAATATATCGAGATCCCCGAGCAAGAGAAGAGTGAAACATGCATGGGAGATACCGTGGAAATTCAACATACATTATAATTTTGATTGAATTAGAAGGTAAGCCTTGTTTTGAGGAAATATGGAAAACATAATAGTAAATCTATACAAGAATTTATGCATACATGTACGTATGTAATAACAAATAAATGGCATGAAATGTAAAACCACAAAATTTGTGCTCGTTTTCCATCCTGCCATATTGGCATCATGGAGTTGTATGGACTCTAGCCAAACCCTCGAGCAAGAGAAGGATGAAACGCCCACAAGAGATGTTGTGGAGTTTCATGATACGCCGTAGAGGAGAAATCTTGGGCAAACTCCATTGTTTCCATATATAATATATGATATTGGGGTAAAAGCACAAAACTGTGTCACACTTTCGGCCAACTAAATAGTTCTGAGCAAAATATTTTTGACCGACTAGGTTTCGACCGAAACCACATGGCCTATTATGTGGCACATAGGTTTCAGCCGAATAAATTTCGGTCGAATCCCAAAAAATAAAAAAATTCCTTTTCCCGCTTTGAAATTGGCTTTGAAATTGCATTTTTTAATGTGCGATATTTCTATAGAAAGGGTTTCGGTAGAAACTGTCTATGTGGCATCCTAGTTGGTAGCCAACTCAGCTTTTTTCATAATTTTCTGAAACTTTCAACTTTAGCTAAGAATTTCTTTAGTTAGAATGATTTTTATGCCAAAAAAAAAACCCTTTTGTAGAGCTTAGAATGCAAAATCCAAATATATAATTTTTTTAATAATTTGATTAGTTTTAATATATTTTATTTTTAAAATAATGCAAGTAGGTTTTTAAAATGAAAAAAGAGGTTGATTACAAATAAAAAAAATATAGTAAAACTTATTAAAAAAATTTAAATCTTATATGGTGCAAAAGAGGAGGGAGTCTTCTTCAAAAGGGTATAATTGTTTTTTTGAAAATAATTAAAAAAATTGAAAATAGTTGACGGCCCATGAAAACTGTCAAATTCTAACATGTTTGGCTTTAAAACGTTATTACAAGAAAAATATACATCAAAATTTGAAATTTTTTTTCCATGCACAAGATATTGAAGTTACCTATTTGGAAAAAAAAAATTAGGGAGAAATGATTTTTTTTTCAATTTTTTTCTTAACGGCCCCTGAAGTCACTCTTTTCTGAAATTTTCAGCATTCCAAAATCTGACCTTAAATTGATAAAAACATAATGATTTTTTTTAAATTTTTTTTAAAAAAATTACAACAATAAAATTCATCAAAAGTTCTATATTTCATTAGTTTACACTATTTTGAAATTCAAAATATAAAGACCACTTTTATGTGCTCGAAGTTTAGAATTTTTTTTGTTGTTGGCTGATTCCTTTATAAAGTGTGACACAGGTTTGTACTTTTACCCATTGCTATCTTCTCTTTGGTGTGGCAACTTGAAAGCGAAAATGTAACTTGGTTTTTGAATCCATTTCCATGCTTAAACCTAGTTCCTTCAAATAGAATACAAAGGTATGCTAGTAGAAAAGCAAGGGAAATAAAAAAGGAAGATTAAAGAGCAAGTATACGGGTAAAATTAATATATACTAGCAGTTTCACAATATTCAATGAGCAACGGAATAGCCAATAGGCACAGACTGATTAATTACCCTTTTTCACTACTTTTTTCGATAAAGTTGTACAACCACTCCTAACACCACCTAGTTTATATACCTATAATTGTCTATAATGTCAAGCTCAAATGCACTCCTATTTTTATTCCCTTGCCATCATTTATTCATGCAACACATGTATGTCTAGTGGATAAACTTGTTCATAATGCTTAATGATTCATGTTCAAAGGGGTGTTTGTGATCAGCCACACCACAAGAGACTATTGTTGTCGATCAACTGTCTGAGAGTATCTTGCTCTATTCACAGTTCATAACCAAATTTAGATTCTTCTTTAACAAGAAAGAATTCAATCCTTATTCCACTTCGACAAATTGCTCAAACACACTTCTATTTTTTTCCAATAAAGTTGAACATCCCTACTAACATGGGTTAGATACTTGCAACTCTCTATGTAACATCTTGCTCAGACTCAAAACTTTTAAATTTTCCAAACACACAATTAGTTTTTTTGACAATGAAGACCAACAACCCTTGATAACAAATCCATTAATATCAACTATTCAACATTTTTTTATTAAGTGAAGATTGTACCAAATAAATACAACCCAACAAAAGCCATGTAAGTAGCAATGAAAGAGATTTGAATCATTCAAAAAGCTCAGCAAAGAAACAAACTACTGATAGATTTTCAAATACTACATCTCCACATCAAACAGAAATTAAAAGGATCTACATCTTAAACCACACAATGTAGTTCGTCAAAGACAATCTTGTGTAAAGTTAAGTTATCTACATTGTCTGAAAACCAAATATAAAATAAAAAGTATGCACATAGAAATTAAAAGGATATAAAATTGAGTACAAAATTTTGAAGATCAAAAAGAGATTAAAATTATGGGTACTGAAATAGAAAAGATAGATATCTGTCAAAATGAATTTGAGTACACAAATTGAAAAATACAACATTTCAAACAATACAATGCAGTTCAGGATTAAATTACTTAACGAATATTGAAAAAGACAAAATATTTGTGGTTCATCAAAGATAAATGAAAAATATCAATGTCTGAAACCACAAAATTTGTTTCAACAGATTAAAAAGCCATCCATGTCAGAAACCCACAATGTATTTCATCGCAGATAAAAAAAATTCAAACAAACATTGAAATTTTAACCACCCAATATAGTTCATCAATGATAAACTGTAAGTAGAGAAATACAAAACATAAAAATGTTAGATAAATGAAACACAACATACAGTAAGAAGATTAAAGTAGAACAAAATTTTGTGTTAGAAACTGAACAGTGTTTTTCATTGATGCCAGAAATAGAGCTGCCGATGCTCTTTGATTCATGCATTCATCCCCAAAGAGAATACCATTTTCCTTTTTACAAAAATAGAGTTTTTCATCCAGCTACAGGGAAGCTTCCAGAATATATCTATATTTATGGAGGTCTATAGACATTAGAAGGAGGTTTGAGATAGTTCCCATCACTGACATACAACATTTAATAGCATCACCTGTTTCTTATCAGTTAGGTATTAGAAATCTCTAGAATAGATTAACTTGTAGAATTCACTAGAACATTTATTTAATACTGTTGCTAGTAACATTTAATGCTTGGCAATGCTGTAGAAATTACCGTACTCCAACAAAAAATACCAACTTTATTCAGGAAAGACTTAAAACTTGTACACGGAAAATGAAGAAGATCAAAATTTAAAATCACAAAAAGTGGTTTATCAAAGACTCTTCAAAGTATAGAGAAACTCAGAAATTGAAAAAATAAGTCTCATTCATCAACAATAATTTACTGTACATAGTAACTAAAAAGATTTACATTTTAAACCACACAATGAAATTGGGTGTACAGAAATTAAAAAAGGCTTACATCTCATTAATCAATGATAATTTTCTGTACATAGAAACTGAAAATGACATTTAAACCATATAGTATAACTCAACAGAGATAAGACTAAATGCACAGAACTTAAAAAAATCTCTATCTTGAACCAGAAGAATGTAGTTCAACAAAGACAAAAGTGTGTGCACAAAAAATTTAAAAAATCTCTATCTTGAACCAGAAGAATGTAGTTCAGCAAAGACAAAAGTGTGTGCATAAAAATTATAAAGATCTACATCTCGAACCCCACAACGTATTTCATAAGAGATAAATTGTGTACACAGAAATTACAAAGGTCTACATATCCAACATCAGTACACATATCATCATAAAAGATAAATTGTGTACACAGAAATTACAAAGGTCTACATATCCAACATCAGTACACATATCATCAAAGACAAGATTCTGCATGCCCATATTCAAAAGATGTAGAAATTGTGTACATAGATGCTACAAAGATCTAGATCTCCAATAGCAGAACATATTTCATCAATGAAAAATTATGCACACCCACATTCAAAAGATCTACATCTCTAAACTAAAAATGGGTTCACCAAAGATTTAAAAAACTTACAAAGAAACAAGAAAAAGACCTACATTTCAAACAACACAAAAATCTTAAAAAGTTCCAACATTTGAAACCATTCAATGAACTCATTTGAAACAAACTGCCTACAGAGAATTTCAGAAACTATAAAGATCTAGATGTCATTCATCAGCATTAAAACTCTATACATGGAAATTAAAAAGAATTGCAACCTCAAAATACTACACAATGTGGTTCCACACATGGTTGCTAAAATTTAACACACACAAATTGGAGACGGGAACACAGAGAGAGTGGCATTGTAGATCTCCATGACTGTGTCTGACACCTTTGGAGATGGAAACACAGAGAACATCATCATCATGCAATTAGGATACTCCTCTCTGATCTTCGATATAAGCAACGTCCCCATTCCAGATCTCGTGCCTCCTCCTAGAGAATGGCACTGTTGGAAAATGATGCGTGAGCCTCAGTGAAGATTCCATGCGACTGTTTTTAGTAAACAATTAATAAATGTTTGTATTTGCATGTTGTTGCATGTTGACTGTAACAGTCATGTGCATGCATGAGCTATATTTAGATATGCAAAACCTCCATAAAAAGAGGTCATATGTAATGAATTGATATATCAGAGGAATAATAAAGCTCTGTGTGTTTGTGTAAAAAAAATTCTTTGTGTTTCCTTTGTTTTTGCCAATCTCTATTGTGTTTTGCTTGGGCTTTTGAAATCTACAGGCACACCTAAAACCCTACAAGTAGGGGGAAAAGAAGTAAGTAGAGAAAAAATCAAATCAGTGTTGTAGATCTAGGGTTAGTAGGGTTAGTAAGATAATTGAGGGGCTTAAAGATTACCTTGCAGACAGTCGCAGTTCTCAGCCTCCTTGCACACAATGTCCAAGACAACATCAATGAGTTCGGTGCCTTTTTAGCCATTAATGGCAAAAAATACCTGGTGAATGGATGTTTTGTGGGGTTCCTGCCGGCATCAGACTGGGGGAAATGTCGGTGGGGTTCCCCCACATAGAATAGCCTATCGGCTAACAATGTGAGCCTAAAAATAGTGAACAAATTTTGTAATTAGCTAACCAGAGTTTTCTATTGATAATGAGAAAGTATCATACTTACACTGTTGATTGTGTTCAACAAGGATGAGCTGCATTTAACTAAGTCGTAGGAGCTCATGAAAGAATTTCAAATAGAGAGTGTACAATACACTAATTTTCTTGAATGCATTTTTATATTTCTATAGGAATCTAAACAAAATAATATAAATATAAAATAAAAGAGGCTAGCAATATTTGTTCTAAATAGAAATAGATAAAGTGGAATATTCTGATTAACCATGCAAAAATTCTATCCATGTATATAACCAGCAAGAAATATACAATGATGGAAGGGTGAGACAATATACCCACGATCACTTTGCTTCCCATCATATTAGGATCATGAAGGCTTGAGAAAATATGATGAAACATAATGGTGGAAGACAAACAATCTAAGTGACAACTGGCTTTTGAATTAAAAATTCAAGCTACATTATTTGGCACTAAACACTATAGACAAATAGGTAAATTGGAGAAGAATTATTAAGAGTATACATAAGGAGTACTGGATAATAAATTGTTCTTCATGATACTGTTTCCTTGAATTCACCATAGCAGACCCTTGATTATTGTAGGTTGCTTAAGAATAACAACTAAATGAGAGATGATGAAAACCCCACATTAAACATATTCATACAAGGGGAGCATTGTATGTTAGAGTTGACCTGTCAATTCAAAATTTGAACTACATTCTTTGATAGTAAGCCCACATTAATGAAAACTTGTAAAATCAATGGATAAGAAGAATCTGTGGAAAATGGCTATAATGCCACAGAGTTAAGTGGGAAAAGAGAAATTTCATGTGGGGAAGTTGAAACAAACAAGGAAGAAAGAATACAATGAAATATATTGATGTAACATAGTGGTATTTTTATCAACCCAAGTGTGAATAGCATTTGTGTTGCAATAGCTTTGTTCCAATTTCTCTATTTGTCCTTATCTATGTGTATCGTTGGTGTTGCACCCATTTCCATAGGAACAATTATACTTATTTGTGTGCAGGGTTTAGGGTTGTATGAAATGATTAACATATTGGAGATAAAATTACTTTGGTGGTTGTTTACTGTTATTGTAATAGCTCTTTTACAATTTTTGTATTTGTGTATTATATGATGAAACAATCTCTCCAAAATGTGTTTGACAACTTTTAAGTGTTATTGTAATAATTCTTTGATCTATTCAACTTTATATCTATAGCTAATACGCTATTTGTTTGAAATTTCTATTTGTTAAGAAGAGAGTATTATTCGAACATTGCAGCTTAATCAATATATTTTCTTTTATATTTTGGAGCACATATTCATAATGCCAGAATGACTATTCTAAGAATGCAACATAATGAAAATATTTTCTTACAAATTTTGGAGTATACATTCACATTATATGTATATATAGATATATACATACACATGTGTATATATATACATATACATATATACATATATATACATATACATATATACATATATATACATATACATATACATATATATATACATATATATATACATATACATATACATATACATATATATATATACATATACATATACATATATACATATACATATACATATACATATACATATATATATATACATATACATATACATACATACATATATATATAGAGAATGTCATAGACTGAATTAGAAATTGAAGTTACATTCCTTGCAACTAAATATTATAGATAAATAGAGGGATTGTAACAGACCTATTGCAGGACAAGGCCTATTTTGCATTTGCTGGTGATGAGGATGTGGCTAGCCGGTGGGGAGGCCATCGTGAAGAAATACCAATTAAATATTCTTTCATTTGTAAAAAAAAAATGGTTAGGGTTACTAATTTTTTGGTATTGAGTGTTATTCTAATACCTCTTTTACAATTTGTCTATTTTTCTATAATTCAGGGCTAGGTAATGTAGGCCAAATTTTCAATTAAGTGTGTGGGGTGGTGCTCATTATGCACATATTATTGCAACGTATTGGGTTTAGGAACTCTACTTAATGTCACTTTGGGGAAGTTGTAAAATATTGTTTCTATCATCAAAAAAATATGATTGGGGTCAGTAATTTTTGTTTATAGTTATGCCTATGCATCTTTGGATTTATACCTATCACCATAGGAGCAATTGTAGTTAAATGTTCTTTATTTCGCTGCCGGTCTATTGTTTTGGTTATGTGTGTGTATCTTTAGCATTGCACCCATTAGCATAGGAGGGATTGCAATTATTTGTGTGTAGGGTTTAGGGTTGTATGCTATAGACAAATAGAGAAATTGCAATAGGCTTATTACAGGACAAGCCCCATTGTGAATTTGTCAGCAACGAGAATGTGACCGACCAGAGGGGAGTTCATCGGGTTTTGTTGTGGCGACATGGACCTTTATGAAAATGTGGGATGGTAGTGATGGAGCGTTCTTAACAATTTTCCTATTTCTCTATAATAATTAGTGCCAAATAATGGAGCTTAAATCTAGAATATATGTATGTATATATGTAACCATTCAACCAGCCTTTGATGTATTTCTTTTATCTATCTATCTATCTATCTATATGTATATGCATACAAGATGCCACAAACTTAATCCAGTGGGTTTTTTGTGGCGATGCAGACCTTGATAATTACATGGGTTGGTGGTGATGGAGAATGGTGTCCTGAATACAGGGAAGGTGAATGGTAAGTGTTTGTTGGTGCGAGGACTAATGCATCCTGTTGTTGCACAATGTCGATAGGTGAAGTAAATGAAATATTAAAATTTCTCCATGCTCATATAGCTATCTTTTCAGCTTGCTAGATGAAGTGTATAAAGTTGGTTCTTTATGATAATACCTACTTTCTTTAGGTCATGACAATAATTATATGATGTGATTCTAAATATTTTTATGTAAAAAGGAGCTTTCCTATTTTATAGATATACATGTATATATTTATAATGGGGGAATTGTAACAAAGCTATTAGAAAAACATACATATATTTATGCATATATAAATATCTATAGACATGTATATATATACACACATACAAACATGTATATATATATATATTTACACATGTATATACATATGTACACACACACACATATATATACATGTATATACATGTGTATAAATATGTATATATGCATAAATACATGCATGCATGTTTTACTAATAGGTCTGTTACAATTTCCCTATTTCTCTATAATACTCAATGCTAGATAATGTAGATTCTCTTTTACAATTACTCTCTTTGTCAATAGAATAAAAAACACATGTGCACCATATTAAAATAAAAAGCATATGAGCTCAATGAATGTGCAAATGTATACATGGAAACACAAGAATATATTATGTTCATATTTGCAAAAGGGGAGTCTTAGATAGGATGTAGCCATACCTTGTGGGTGCAACTGGGTGTAGTATAAAAAAAAGAAAAGGAGGCATGCTTTCCACCACCTAAGAAGTTTCTTTAGTTGAAATCACTTCTATACATTTTAAAAAAATTATGTATAGTTGCATGATTTATGACAAATGATTCGACACATAGTCATAAAATAAGAGATGGAACCATATTAAAATAAAAAACATGGAATCTAATTGAATGTGTCAATATATATATATGGAAAGATAGGAAGAAATTACGTGGATATTTGCAAAACAAAAGTGCTAGATAGGATCTATGCATACCTTGTAAGTGCAACTAGATGTAGTCTGAACAAAAAGAAAGAAGGCCTGCTCTCCACCCTATTGTATTAGGGAATGCAGCCTCATGGGTTGTCACCAAATGCCCAAGTAGGAACATACATTGCCCATCCACAATACCGAAGCAGAATCAAATATCCAAAAATAAGAATTCCCAAGCATTATAGATTGTGGAAATCTTATATCATTAACCTGACAATTTTCTTTAGTTGAAATCAGTGCTATACATTTTTAAAAATATATGTAGTTATATCATTTATGAAAAAGAATTTGACATGTAGTTGTGAAATAAGGGATGGAATAAATGACATATAGGTTTACCTTCTATATAAATAGAATGTAGTTGTAGCTTTAACACCATTGCAAACATGTGATGACAAACCTATTTAGTATTGTGGACATGTGCAATTACAACTAACAATGTTTCAAATAAAAAATGGTTTCAATCACATATAGTTAGTGACAAGGAATTTTTTTTAAAAGAACCATTAGGAAAATAGTCAGGAACCACAGGAAATGAGAGAATACCAAAACTGAACATTAAATAGAGCTTTGAAATAGGATGAAAGAATATCATAGAACATAATCACACAACACAAGCAATCTATGTCTTCTAATGGAATTTTTTTTTTGGCATACAAGTTTCAAAAGATTGATATGTTGATAAAGAGATGCCTATAGATAATTTCCATCATAAATTCTAATACCTTTTATACAATTCTCTATTTGTCTTGAATATTTACCAGTGAAGGATGTAGCTTCAATCTTGTATCAATATGTTTTAGATTTTGTTATTTGTGTATAAGTTTAAAGAAAAGGGCAAGGTCTTTTTTACACGAAATTTTTTAGAATCATACCATATAATTATTACCATAAGCCAAATAAACTATGTATTATCATAAAGAACTAGCTTAATATAGTTGATTTAGCAAGCTGAAAAGATATATGTATGAGTGTGGAGAAATATAGTCAATAGAATAGAATATGTTGTGTATTTGTAGCAGCCAATGTATGACGGTCAAAGGAAAAACCACAAAACCCATCCTCATTCTGCTCCCAACCATATTGACATTGTGAAGCCTCATGGGCTCTAGCCAAACCCCTGAGCAAAAAAAGTATGAAAAGTCCATAAAAAATTCAATGGAGTGATACCATATATCAAACAATGAAAAAGCAAGGGAAATTTTTCTATTTCCATATATAATTTATTATATTGTACTATATTTCTCATTCAAGTACTTGTATAAGATGAATAAGTTTATAAAGAGATGCCTAAACGTAATTATCATCATAAGCTTAGAATCTTCTCTTAGTCTAAACCTGTTTTCCATGCCTCGAATTTTGGCATTTTCATATGGGCCTTAAGTGTTTCCCTAAGAGTTCTTTGTGCAATTTTCCTATTTATGTTTAATATCTAGTTCCAATTATTGTCTATAATATTTAGTAGGGAATAAGTGTTATTCTAATGCCTATCATACAATTACTCTATTTGTCATCAATATATGCATCTGTATATTCATGTTTGAAATAGAAATAATAGTGTGTTGCCAATAATTTTCTTATTAGATTTTAAATTCTCTTGAGACTTCCATTCTTTAAAAAAAGTCTAGTCTATTCTTTTCTGTAGTAAAACCAGCTCTAAAATATGGAGAATAGAAGAGCCAAACTATGGTAATGAATAGCTTGTTATAGGTAGCTAGGAGAAAGGATGTCATGAAGAACAATTTATTCTACAAAAGTTGAAAGAGATAAGGGAAAAATAATTTTACAATTATGTAGATTTGTTTATGAAAAAAGACCTTGCTCATTAGGTGAAAATAGTTCCATGTTTATGAATTGCATGTCATGAGCTTGATGCATAGAGGCTTCAAAAAACATTCCATGCTCTTGAGACCTTACTCCTTAATCACATCAATTGTTTCATGAAGCCTCTATGCATCAAGCTCATGCTTCCTACCATGTATGGCAAGTGTTTGTTTATGTAGAGGTCAATGCATGCAACTTTTGGTGGATGACCACACAAAAGACAATAAATGCAGTATTCCATACTGCACTATGTGAAAGTATAAAAGTATGAATGTGAAAAGGCTTTAAAAAAAAGATTCAATGCTATAATTGTATAGTGGTGATTGTTTACACTACATAGACAATACTTATACATGCTACTTTAAATTCTACTTAAAATCACAATCTACATAAATACACATAAACATAATATATGAACCTATTTAGATATACATATGTATGTATATATCTTTGTCTAGATTTATGCATATGTATATCTGGCTATATGCATATTATACATGTCTGATATTAGATAAGGATGGAATGGGGAAAAAAAATTGTGGAATGGGTTACCGCAAGAATAGGAAATTGTAAAACAACTATAAAAAGAATAGTTAAAAATCATGGGTAAATCATAGATGACCAGGAACCCACAACTGTTTTACAATTTCTTTATTTTTCTATAATATTTGCTGCCAGACAATGTAACTCCAATTTTGAATTGATAGGCCAACTATATGTATGCATATATGTATATGTTTGAATATAAAACATAAAATTGAATATGTATATATAGACCAATTGTGGTGCAATAGGTCAACATGAAGTAAATGCAATATTGAATATTGCAGTGTGGGAAAATATACTTCAAAATATGCAAGAAAATATTTTGATTAAGTTGGATTGTCAGAATAGCCATTCTAGCAGAATGAATATGTGCTCAAAAATATGGAAGAAAATATATTGATTGAGTTGCATTGTCAAAATAGCCATTTTTCCATTATGAATATCTTACACATATTGCACGATTAAATGCTCTCTTCTTAACAAATGGAAATTTGAAACAAATAAGCTATCATCTAAAGATATAAAGTTGTGCAGATCAAAGAACTATTACAAAAAAACTTAAAAGACACCAAAGACATTTTGCATCTAGATTTTTTCATCATATAATTGTTTCCATAGCCTAAAGAAAATAAGTATCGCCACAAAGAGCTGGGGCTAAATAATTGATTTGGAAAGTTGAAAAGATATCTATATATGTGTAGAGGGGGTGGAACTACCTGCAGAAAAATTAGTTTTTCGATAGTAAATTCTCAATAACAACCCAAGCATAAGTATATGCAAAACTATTTGCAAATTTATCTCTGCATATGCATTGTATTTTTAATGGAGACTGTAACAAATGGAAGGTACGATACACTCTTTTAAGAAGAGTGTAACGTTTTTGAAAAGGAAAAAATAGGTTTTACAGGGACCTGAAACCGCAAAGTTAAAACAACAAAAGATAGAGCAAAACAAGTCCAAACAAATAGACAGTTGTCCCAAAAAGGAAACAATAGCACAAAGAGACAACAGGGTCCAAAAAAGGACTGCTAAAAAACTAGAAACAAACACCACCGCACTACTCCAAGGTGTTCATCAACTCCTCGACCTCCTTTTCAACATCCTTCATATCCTGTAACCCCTGCTTGAGAATTTGAACCATATGTGAAGAAATTGGGTCTTCCTCTTCGTATTAGCCTAGGTGCGAGTCAAAATCCCTTCAACAGCAGATCTACTACAACCTCTATCTGCATCCAAATCCACAACTAGTGAACCCTTTTAATTTTTTTGGGCTTTTCCACCATAGCATTGTTGATAATGGTGTTATGCCTGGCAATTTTGTGATTATTTGCCACAATGGTCCTAATATTTTGGCCTATCTTGGACATATTTCACTCGAGCCTAGTCAATCTTTCCTCTTGCGAATGTTATCTTTTCCTTGGTAAGGGGGTTTCCTATCCCTCATTCTCATTACAACTCCAGCTAATCTTCTACTCCAAATCCATGACTCTCTTGCCGAGATCTCTATTACGACCTTTCAAATCACAGACTTCCTTCTGGGTCCACTTGAGAATAGTGAAAAGGCCATCCATACTTTTTTCCACCACACTCACAATGTCCTCAGGCTTGAGCTTATTTAGGGCAGAATTAATTTCATCCTGATTAGGGGAATCATTAGGGGTATTCCCAAATCTTCCAGACACAGGGGCACTAGGGGCTGACTCTTTATTGACCATAGGTTTATTAGAAAGAATTTCCATAGAATTCCTAGAGTACGAGACTAATTTCGTAACTAAGGTACCTTTAAAACCAGAGACCAAACCTGGGGTGGGGCAACTAGGAGATGGATGGGGATTAAGATAGGGAGGCGAGGCAAAACCTGAGATAGGGCAATCATGCAAAGGCTGCAGATTAGGACATGAAGGCAGAACATAATCCATAAGGGCATTCCGACAAGACAGGGACTGGGGAGCAATGGTATTAGGACCAATAGGGGCACAAGTAGGAGGGGCCAAGGGATCGTTCTCCCTGCTACTTTCAATATCCTCATCATCCAAATCCCCAATATCAACAATTTTAGGCAAAGCAGGTAAATTTTGATAATGCTCATAGATGAGCCTGACAAGACCAGGGTGAATAATAGAAGTCCTCCTAGGGTTGCTTTCAACTTCATCAAGGTAATTCTTCAAAGAAGAGAATAAGTAAAAAGGCAAAGAGATACGAACCTTGTGATGGAAATGGTTTAGAATGGCAAAGTGATAACCATACGCCTTGGTGAAGTGCCCATCAACCGTGATATACTCCATTATTACTCTTAAAAATTTCCTCCAGATTGATTTAATGGACTCCACATCAAAGTAGCTATTGGCAACCTTAAACAACTTAGCCTTCTCCTTGTCTTTTTTAGGAAATCTTATGACCGCTTCATCAGAGAACCAACCACAAAAGTAGCATTAAATTCTTTCAAAAGACATCTTGATCCAAAGAATTCCTTGATAGCATTCTCAACATCCACCTCAACAATTTCCCAAAACACTTGGAAGAAGAATAAGGGAAAACCATCTAGTCTAGGAGCTTTGTTGCCATTAAAAGAGAAAACAGCTTTCATAATTTCATCCTTGGAAGGAATAGCAGTGATCATAGAATTTTCATTGTGACCAATCACCTGGGGTATAGCCTCAATCAAGGATTCTTGAGCTTCAAGAACAATCTCTCTATTACAAGAAAGAAGGTTGCTGAAAAAAAGGACAACCTATTTCTTGATATCATCTTCCTCCTCAAACCTCATCCCATTAACATCTATCTAAGTGATTCTTTTAGTAGCCCTATGTTTCGAAGCAGACAAATGAAAAAATTTGGTGTTCCTATCTCCCTTAGTCAACCAAGACACCCTAGATCTTTGCTTCCAAAAAAGTTCCTCTTTAGCAATGATGTCATGCAATTGAATGAGAAGTTCATTTTCCTTTTCTCTGTAATTATCAATGTACCCCCATTTCTGGATATTAGCCTGGATCTCTTGAATTTTACCCTGAATTTTCATCTTAGTTCCAAAAATATTCTCAAAGGCATCCTTTTTCCATCTCCTCAAATTAAGAAGAGTGTAATGTTGTTGCTGCCTATGGTTGTGCATTGTAACTTCCTTCGTTCCAGCCTCCATCTAAAAAAAAAGAACATTTTTTATTGCACATGCATATATACATATACATATACATATACGGGTGGCTTCGGAATAGTGGTTTACAAATTATATGAGGAAGGAAATTTTATTTTTTTCCTTTTCCCCAAACTCAAGGGGTTCGGTCAAACCCAATGGTTCGACTGAACCTCATTATGGGTTCGACCGAACCCACAAACCCTAAATAAAAATAATCATATTTAAATGGGTTTGGTCGAACATGGGTTTGACCGAACCCCCTTAAATATGACAAAAAACAAAACCATTCTCATTTCGACTGTCATTTTCACTTTCTAAATTTACCAGTTGCTTTCCCTGGTGCGTGCGGCGAACCGAGACCGTGACGGCGAGCAAACTGACTTCTTCTTTCCGGCGAATGCAAACTCAACTTCGTCTCTCCAAACTTCATCAACCCAACTTGCATATCGAGCACCAGGTATTTGAAATTCAATTTTTTTAGAGTTCAAAATGCATTTATTTGTTAAATTTCAAAACCCTAGATGCAATTTTTTTCAAATTTGTTGAATTCAAATTGGATTTGTTTGAAAGTTTTTAAAATGTTTTCAAATTTGTTGAATTCAAATTGGATTTGCTTCCCCATTTTGCATACGTTTTTATGTCCTATGTGTAAATGAAATATGCCTTCCCATTTCAACAATCAAAGCTATGGATAGCCTGCTCCTAAATGGAAAGACCAAGTGAAACATATATAAGAACTTAATAGCATATGGAAACAAACAATATAAATTTATGAAGTTCAAATAGAACCACAAATTGTATCATTTGTAACATTAAAAATGTCCATCTCTACACATTTTTGGTGGTAGGTAGGTATTGCATAATAAGATAGAGGATGTAAACTGATTAAGACTTGGATAGTATTTTAAAAGGAATTTGAGGTGTGGAAACACTTCCCATATTAACCTATCAAGAGATAAATATGCAAAATAGATTTAATTTTAGTTACAAGAAAAATGTATAAATTATAAATTTATAACATAAATATGTACATGGGAAAATCCTCTTGGAAGAAAAATCCCAACCAAAAACATGAACCAATTATATTATTTGATAATAATATCATTTACAATAAAATACTCATGTGCATACCCTTATAGTAGTATCATCAACATGTGAATATGGAGTAATTTCTAGTAGCATGATGATACCTACAAAATCATTATGCTTTCTCCATCTCAAGCACCCATAAATAGGAAAAATTTAAACCATAAACCAAGTGTAGTTTACGAAAGCCATGAGCCAAAATAATGACCTAAAAAATGACACCAAATTTGGCACAAATTCCAACACCATATTCCTTGACTTGGTTTATAGGATGTATTTAGAAAATGCTTTACATCTTGTCAAAAAAATTCAAATCCTCCTCCTCATAACCGACACTCCATTTTTGACATAGTCAAACCCATTATTTAAGATGATCTTGATGATTTTCATAATTCTAATCAATATTCTAGTGTAACCCCCATTTTTTATTCTCTTATGTGTCATATAACATTTCATAAGTAATTCCCATCTTATAATTTCATACAATGCTCTTACAACTTCTTAAATATATAAAAGGGAAAACCCTAGTTCAATTAGGATTATTTAATTATTATCACCTACATCCATTCATTACATGTTATTAGTTTTTAGTTGCACACATTATTAGGAAATATGCACTATCTAAGCAATTGGGGTATATTGTATGTTTGAGAGTGTTTTCCTTGATCTTTTATCTAGTTAAATTAATATCCTTTAAAATATTGTTTTATGGAGTTTTCATCTTAACTCTAATATGGCTAGCAAATAAAATGACGATTGAATCATTTTTTTATATAATAGCTAATGACAACCATATAAAGAATCACATTAAAGAAGATGAAAAATAATGATCAAGACTATGATTTAGATACATATGTTGCTAAATAAGATATTTTCCTAAATTGATAATTATGTATTGATGCACCTCTCCACCCTAGATATCCTCACTCATTGGCTAGTAATTTATATAATGTATTAGGTGGCTGTCCTTAGGGAATTAATACTATTCATAATATTACCACTCTAATGGATTTTAATAATGTTGTACCTTCTATGCATCCATCTACCCTTCATCCTCTTATAATGATTCCTCCTTTCATACTATAGTTACCACTTCCATGGGATCTGCCACCCATGTCCTACCGCCTTTCTCTCCACTAGTACTTTTCTTCTCTCCCATCCTTTTATATATGTTCACACCATTGTTATTACTAGCACTATCCTATACAGATATGTTCTTCATACCATTCCTCCTTATCCTATGAAAATCTAACCTTATAGTGTAACTTCTCCTTCCATTACCATGTCATTACCTTTCTAGACCTTCCCCTCTTTATACATTCTCCTTTTTATCCTACACTACTCCTACCACTAATATATCCCTATACCTTGATATACTATTGAAGAAATTTAACTGACTTTCAATATCGCAAAAATTAGACCCATATTTTTAAATGTAAAATGTGTATAATAAATCACAATCCATGCTTCCTAATTCAACTTCACTAATATCTATCGAATTAACTTAGGTTCATTACAATAAGATAATCATATAGCCATAATTAGTTGTCAAGATAATGGTAAAGTTTTCAATAGCCATATTTATCCTTCCACATGCCACCATTAGACATACACATAAGATTCATGAACATCCATACCTATGAGCATCCAAATACAAGAAATATAACTATATATCATGCACATCATCAACATACACAAAATATCACACCCATCATCAACACAACTAATAGTTCCCATATCATATTATCTATGTTCTCATACAAATGTGTCTTCAAATACATCAAAACACTCATGAGTAAATCCACTATGTAGAGCATACACACAACTAAAAAGGTGCCCCTAAGGTATTTGTCTCCTATAACTATCCTCTTAGCCTATCCTTCTCTATGGATATGTTCCACTCATATCTACCACCCTGAGGTGATCCATGTCTCAATCCTTGTCAAGGTCACTCCTCCTCTCTACCTATATCCTTTCTCAATGAGCTAGATCTATCATTGCTACTCCCTAAAACACCTACATTTAAATATTAAAAAAATGTTTAATAAATCATACAACATTGATTAAAACTAACTAAACAATGAAAGCATTTAATATTATAACACCTTATGAATTATATTGAATGTCCCCACCATGAAATTTATAGTCATCAATGTCAATCACTTATTCATACTATAGCTTTGTTCTCCAAAACACCTACATTTATATAAAAGTGATTTTTTAAGAAAAATAATATTTAACCTACTTTTAACTCAACAATAATGGATTTATTTCTATCATAAACTCTTCGTACTCATAATAGAATCATGGCCTAGGTAGAGTATAAAAAAGTTGTTTCCAACCTCATATGTAAATCTAGAGTTAGAGTGCCAAATTTGTTGAATTTCATCCTTTGTGCTATTAATTAGCTTCTTATCGACTCCTGGAAGCCTACTGCTAAAAGCCCAAGTATGATTTTTAATAGGACTTTCTAATCATGATCTTATTGATTGTACTTTTGATAATGTTTTATGATTTAGGCTTAATTCAAGACAAGTTTACCTTAATAATTGAGCCTTTTTAATTTTTTATTTTCTTACTAACGATGTTATTACTCTATGAGCAACTCTTTTATCTTTTTCCTTACTATTATTTACAATACAATTGAATGCATTAAAAAAAACTTTAACAACAATATTGTTTCGATCAAACTCTTTGTTTACATGAATCTTTGAAATTTATTTAGTAAAGGTCTCATTTTGTACATCTTTAGTAATTGTATAAAAATTTGGAATTATTTGGTTAATGTCTTATTGGAAAACCATTCATTGAAATTTTTTGAAGCCCACAACCGAATGGTTTGTGATGACCTCTTGCCATCAGGAATTTCTATTATGCTCATCAATTTCAAACCATTTTGGGGTTCTTGAATGTTTTTAAATTTTAAGAAACTCATTACAAAAAGATGGATTTTTAATTTCTTTTTCTTCTTCACAAAGGTTCTCTCTTCTTATGTAATTTGGAGACACATTGAGTTTCATTGGTTCATGTGAGCTATCAATTTAATCATTGTCATCAACAAGTTGATTTTTGAGTGCAATTTCAATGTCATAGGGTTCATATCCACATTAGTCAAGAAATTGTTGATGTATTTCTTCTTCTTCTTCTTCTATGATGCTACTCTTATCAATAGGTGTTCCGTCAAATTTTACAATATTTTCACATTCATGTTCAACATTTTATTTTCAATATTATTGTCACTTTCATTTTTTAAACATTTCATTATATTGAACATTAAAATATCCAATTTAAATGTCATTTAAGGGTAAATAAGGACCATCTTCTTTCAATATATATTTATAACAAGTATATATATTTAAGGGCAAATATATATTTTTAACATATATAATATGTATGGTTGGATTAGTGAGATATTTATAACAAGTATGCAATGAAGTCAAACTTTATTAGATTTGATTCTTAATAAATTAGTTTTAACGATTCAATTTATAGATTTATGCAATCTATAAGTTTAAATAGTTTGATGGTATCTAAAATTTATACATATAAAAATATGATAAATGTCTGATTATTTTGCTTTCCAGTCTATAATTTTTTGATGCTCTTGGCTATATAATTGAAGTTCATTTAAATGTTAACAACTATTAGATTAAATATTTTTATCCCCAATTATTTTCAAATAATTTTATACTAATCTTTGTATTCTTATTCTTTCTTTCATCGTTTCATTTAAAATTTGAACCATTTAAGGATGCTATGTTATAGATTATAGTTGTCTTCCAATTCTTTTTAAATTGTTAATGGTATGAAAATATTATTGATGAGTAGATGAATTATTACAAGTTTTATTTTAGATTTGTATTCCCTTTATCTAGATATATTATTTGCCAAAGTCTCATTGCTTTTTTAGGTGTACTGTATATATATATATAACATGGAAAATGTAGATCATGTTCCACCTGTGCCAGATTCTTTGTTTGCAAATACTAGTAATGAGATTAAAAAATTGAGAGATTCATTAGCACAGGGTGCAAACCTAGGATGTATAGTGGACCATGCATGTTAATATTGCATAATCTAGAAAAACTAAAAGATGAACTTGAGAGGACTAGTGCATATTCCCCAGATAGAGTTACTGCTATTCTTTCCCGCATGTGGGGAGAAGTACATGGTGACATTACCCTTAAACAAATACAAGATAGTGTCACCAAAGAAATGATAAAAGCCACTTGTTTTCCATTTTATCAAAATGTGCGTAAGGTTAGGGGATACCAAGTCACTAGATGTGTTGATCATGCTATGGCCTCATTGATCTACTCACGATTTCTTCTAGCACATGGTCTATACCCAAACAATGACCAAATTCCATTGTATTTTGTTTAGCAGTTGTATGCCGAGGTCCATTTGGGCCTCAAAGTTAACTACCTAGACATTCCACCATATGCTAATCAGTGGCATGGTAAGATTGCTAATAGGCCCACCTATCGTCGAGCAAATAGACCACCCCCAGTGTTTAGGGTATTGGTTGGTGACAGGTATCCTACTCTCACCCCATCTCTAGCCCCATAGTAGATGAGGTTGTCGTTGCTTCCCAAAAGGAAGCAATTGACACTATAAGTGACATTGCGACTGCCACACTAGGATATTTGATGATCATGTAGGTCAGTATTTGATGTCTAGACATTCCCGATCCACACCATTTTCAGCATAGTGGACCACCATGGATCTTTTAATAGTGGCTGACATCCCTACTCCTACACAACTTGATGCACTTATAGGAGATATGTCACACATGACTTTGTATTGTTTGGCTGAGGACCTATTGAAGGCATATGCCCACATTGCATCAGACAATGGGATTAGTATAGAGCATGTTAGATAGCATTTGAGATGCAGAGGTCATTCAATTCCAGGATCCCATCACTCTCAGCTGAGCACTAGTGCACATCAGAATCCACCTACAGTTCATATGGTAGTTGCACAGACTATGGGTTTTACTGATATGTTGATTGTTTCTAGTTCATCATCACCGATGCCATCTCACCTTCATAGTCCTCTACATTCATCATTTATGGAATGACATGGGATAGATAAGATGGATGCAGATGTTGATTCGTCACTTGATCATTTGGTGGATATGGTGGAAGCGACTATTTCAGAGGACTTAGGTCATATGATATTAGATGATGTGCATGTATGTGTGCATGTTTATGTTTCAATTCTTTTTTCATTATTTTTTATTTTTATTTTTAACTAGATATTCATGTAAGTTGATATATATGTGTATATATATTGTTACAGGTGGACATACCTCATATCACTCGTAGCCTTGGTCTAGATTGTGTGCATGATCTATGTGACTCTGTGGATGAATCTGCTATCAGTGGACATGTGAGTTTTACATTTTTATATAATCACACGTGTATATGTACATGCAATATATTTATGTATGCATAGATCTAGATTGATATTTAAAAATACAAGTTCATTTAAGAATAACTTTGATAAAATTTATTTAATATAAATTATATGTATTTAACACATCTTGTACACAATTTTATTTGCAGGGCTTAGCACATCCATCAAAGTAGGACCGTTCTCATTCAGATGGCCATTTGTCTAGGAGTAGACATTCATATTAGGCCATGCACTCTAGATTTATGATCTTTACCACATGTATTTTATTATATGATGATCTTTAATAGTATTTGATATTTGATGATCTCTAACTTACATTTGCTTATATGATATACATACATTTGCTTATTTGTTGATCTTTAGTATTCGACATTTGATGATCTTTAATTTACATTTTGCTTTTATGATATGTACATATATTTTCTTATATGATATATACATACATTTGCCTCTTTGCTTATAATATGTGTTATGTTTATATGTATTGAATCCCTTTACATGTATGTACATGTGTTTGCTTATGGTTTAAACATGTTTACACATAATATATGTATGCATTTTTTAAATATTCAATATACATACATGTTTTCTTATTTTATGATCTCTTACAACTTACATTTCCTTATAATATACATTTGATCTCTAGTAGAATTTTAGGAAATCAATGCCACTTTATAATTAAGTTCATTCATGTTGATCACAATAAATATTTTAAAAAAAAATGGCTTAAGCAACATGAACCATTAGTTGAAACAAGATATAATATTTTTGACAAGTAACTTGAGAATTCAATTCAAATATAATTTTAAGAAAATTCAATTCAAATTATATCGAGCTATTATCGTTTTTGACAAGTAACTTGAAATCGATTCAAATATAATTAAGAAAATTTAATTCAAATTATACCTCTATTATACATTTTCGACAACTAACTTGAAATTCAATTCAAATATAATTAAGAAAATTCAATTCAAATTATACCTCTAATATACATTTTTGACACTTTAATAAAATTCTAAAATTACTAGATATGTTGTGCATACCTATGAATTAAATATGTTCAACAAACTCCACAATGAAATAACTTGTTTGTTTACTACTTGATTCATTTAAACTAGGATCTAGTTATTCCATGTACACTTGAATAATTTTGATTCACTTGGAGCGTAGATTTTGGAGAAGAAGTTTTTGCACATTTATCAAGGAGGCAAATATTGGAGCTCGACAACTTTTCATTTTTATCAATCAAGAAAAATTTTGGAGGATAATTTAACTAAGTTGGTAGAGGACTTGTTTAGAGTCATATTTAAGTTGAAGAAAGAAAATGGGACAACAAAGAAAAAGAAAAAATGCATCTCAATGAAAATTATCAAAAGAAGAAGAACAAAGAGTGACCAAAACTTGGAAAATTTTCATAGAAAGAAACAAGGTACATGCTTGTTTCTTCTCTCTCTCCTCTCAAGTGTGTGTTTAGGACTTTTACTTTGAAGGTTTCTAACCATCATTGCACTTGAATGACTATAAATACTTTTAAATGTCCTCAAGTCATCTTGGTCATGCAAGTTGCAATGTTTATATGATCCTTGACTCCAATTCCTTAAGCAAATTCTTTTTGTTTCAATATTTCTGTTTTGTGTCTTTGGTCTTTTATTTTCATTACTTCAATGTTCTAAATTTTTTTTTATGTTTTATGCTCTAGGGATTCCTCAAGCTGGAGTCGAGCCAAATCTAGATATTGGATCAAATGAATCCGTTGAAGAACACATTGACCTTGAAGTTAGGGAGGAGACCCAAGTTCAAACAAGGCTTGTTGGAGAGGGGTCAAGATCACTTCCTTCTATTGGTATGGATGAGCATATAAAACTAGCACAAACTTCTCTCACTTATAGCTCATCAAGTTTTATCATTTTTTTTCTTGCATACATAAACTTAACTTATATTTAACATCATCTCTCACTTTTGTTTGCAAAATATTTTGTGACACATGTGTAGGAAGGGCTCAACAAGAAAGAAATTTTCATGCTCAAGTCGAGCCAAATCTAGACATTGGATCAAATAAATCCGCTCAAGAATGCATGGTCCTTGAAGATAGGGAGGAGGCACAAGTTCAAACAATGCATATTGGAGAGGGGTCAGGATCACTTCCTCCTACTGGTATGGATGAGCATATCAAACTAGCTAAGAAGGCGGGGAAACAAATTTCTCATAGAAATTTAGATCATTTACTTGAAATGGATATGGAGAAACTGAAATATTATGCCAACCAGCCTTACAATAAGAGAAAGAGGTCAATGACTAAATTTGTAAATTGAATAATCAATCATCATTTCAATCATCTTGATACACTTGAAAAAACCCAATTGTTATCACGTTTACTTCTTCGTGATGAGCTCAAAGAGTCATTACAATTGTTGGGTGTCCATTTAGCATCAAATAAGAAGCAACACATGGGATTACAAAAGGATATTGTTCAAAATGTTAAAAAGGGTTTAGATTCCATTGGGAAAGGATCTCGATCAGTGGATAAGGCCACTACAAGAAGGGTGATGTTGACATCTATTGTACATCAAGATATAGCAAGAAAAAGAAAAATGTCTGCACTTTCAAGTGAAATTGGTTATAGTAGAACCACATTGATAAAATATGAGAAAAGAGGAAGTTTTTGGATGAGATTTTAGAAGGAATTGGGCAATTATGTGTAGAGCTCCCCATTCTGACAGGATTGAAGATGTTGTTAGGAACTTGGTCTCAAGTTTTGGCATGATCGGTTCGTCCATCATCAAATACTAGAATGTTATGAGACACAATTTGACCTAGTATTTATGAAAATCATATCAAACATTGGCTAGACATAACACAATTTGAGATGTATATGAACTTTTGTAATGCATATCCTCATATAAAGATTGGGAAAACAATGTTTCAAAGGTTAAAGCCATATTATGTGAAGATAAACAAGTTTTTTGAAACTTGTTGTTGTCGTTATCATATTGAATTTGATCTCTACTATCAAGTGTTTCGAAATATGAGAGAACAAAGATGTGGGTTTCAAAATGCACCTCCTAAACAAGTAAGTTTGTTCATAAAGTCTATATTATGTGATCATGAAAATGGACCTCAAATAAATTGCATAAAAGGAATTTATGAGACATGTGGAAATTTGGCAAAATTTCCTTCAAGAATTGAGGATACTGACTGACCAAAGACAGTAAATTGCAAGAGGTAAGTACTATTTTTAGAGAGTTTATTTGTTTCAATTTCTCATAGATCAAGTTATTTGGATTCTCTTTGATTTAATGTTTCATTGATCAAGTGTGGTTTATTAGTTATTCACATATTTTACTAACACAGGTACACAACTATGTAAAGTTGCAAACAAATTTTGGGAAAGAATCCACAAGGTTGAACTATGTAGAAGAGGAGATTCCCATTGGAAAATTTATGGAAGATTTTCAAAAATTGATGCGACCATACATACATCATTCATTCTTTGCTAAGTGGCAAGCACAACAATTCCAAACATTGAGAGATACTTTCCCACATGGAAAAGTTCTATCAATAGTTGACTTTGCAGAAAATTACTTATTTGTACATCAAAAGGAGATTCAATCAGAGTATTACTTTACAAAGCAGATCACTATTATGGTTCATGTGTGTTATCGACATGCACAATCATAACTGGATGGTGTTGAGAGTACAGATGAAGAATGAGTCATTAAGAAATAATATCACTTTTTTTATTAGTGATGATAAAGAGCATGACACACTTTTTGTCCAACATTGCTTTACAATATTTTTTGAGAATTTGAGAAGCATGGGTGTAAAATTTGAAAATCATTTTGTATGGTCAAATGGATGTGCGACACAATTCAAATCTTCACGGCCATTCTATGCACTTTGTAGATATCATAAAATCTAAAAAATACCACATGTTTGGAGTTTTTTTTAGAGTGGGCATGGAAAGGGTGAGCATGATGGAGTAGGAGCTTGCATCAAATGAGCTTTAAGAAAGCATCAAATGTGCTATCTAGAAGATCGTCTAGACAATGCACATGATGTTGTTGAATGGTGCAAGAAACACTTTGCATCAAATGTGGTCGGAACATCTTCAAGAAAAAACTGACACATTCCACATAGAGTGTTTTGGGACATATCAGATATGTATAAATTACATTAAATCAAAAAATTGAATTTATTTAAATTTAATATATATATATATACATATTTGTTCACATAAGTTTTTTGTTGTACATATGTATCTAGGTGTGGATAGAAGATTGATGCATGGATGCAAGAGGGTAGAAAAAAACAAGATCTTTGCATTGTGTTAGGAGTTCGGATAGTCACCATGGATGGATATTAGACACAAGGGATTACTCTTGTTTTGCACTAGAGTGCATTGAGGGAAACTCTGATTATGCATGCAACAATCAAGAACTTGGATATGTTGGTAAATGGGATCTGATGCCACTAGTTGTTTTAGAAACATATGATGAAAATAAGGAAGAAAGATTTGAAGACATTCCTTTGATTTCAATTGATTATGACCATATTTCAGGATTGGTTAGAAAAGGTACACCTATGTAAGTTTTCAATAATTTAAATATTATATATATCTAGTTAATGATCTTTAGAGACATTTCTAATTTTTTTTAGAATTTTTGTGGAAATTTGGTGTCTAGGAAATGTTTTGCAGTCATAGCGAGTACAGAGCATCAGAGGTGTTAGCTATTATTTATTGCGTTGCACAGAAGAGAGGAATAAGCTAACAGAACCTAAAACAAGTGATGGAATGTTATTTCCCACAGGTGATTTTGAATTTAAAATTTTATATACAATGTATTCACATGTACACATTACATTATAAACATTAAATATATATTGTACAAACCTTGAGCACGAAAATGTTGCACATGTTCATATGTCTTACCTTAGGTTCATGTTTACCATGCAGGTTCCATTGTAGTGCAAGGGACATATCTAAAACAAGTCAAATATGTTCAGCATGAATTCATTTTGTTTACTATCAACCTGATAACAAGGTATATCAATATAGTCAATTAATAATTGCTACCACTCTACATCTTCATACAGCTCCACATGCACATGGCCAAAGAAAATGGAGACTAGATAGTGATGATCATCAAAAAATTCTACATGTTATTGAAGAGCGGGCTGAACCAGAATCTTTGACTTAGATTATATCCATGGTTTTCAAGTTCACTTGTAACCCTATACATGTTCAAATGAGAACTTATAGTAACTTGTACATAGTTGTAAATCATTTTGTGTAAATTACAATTATATGGGTATGTGCAGGATCATGATGGGCCAAAAAGTGGCAATATGATGGGTATGTGGCTGACAACTTTTTTTTACCCAAAATTGATGAAACGAAAAGGGTTTTTAAAGGAGATTATCATCTTTCAACCTACATAAATTATACTTTAATTTGAATGTAATAAGTAATTATTATTCATTTTCTATTCAAATTACGACTAAAGTCCTAATTGATAGACTGATTGAAAAAATCTATAGCTTTCAAATAGTATCACATTTATTGAATCCAAAACATGTGTCACATTCTATGCTTCATAGACTATAGGATTAAAAAAATAAAAATTAAATTTCGTGAAGTTTTGACCAAGTTAAGGTGGTCAGACATACAAGTTTTTTATATTTTTTAAAAGTTGTAATAAAAAATTCATAATTAATTATTTACTTGGAAAAAAATATGCATCAAATTGGAACATGATTCCTCTACTTATATTTAAAATATTATAAAAAAATATTATCATTTTATTATGGTTATTGTGGTCAGACAGACACCTACTTATTTTTTCCCTGAAATTTAAGTACTACTGCATTGAAATTTCAAATTTTCACCAAATAGATTTTTGTTTTTTTAAACAAACCTAGTAGTTTAGAAACTACATCTAATTTGCTACAGATTCTATTCTTACATTATTTTTAAATAATATAGATAACTTATTCAAATTTTTACGTCAAGTTACCTAACTCTGATTTTTCTAATTTTTTGCCACTTAAGGGCCTTTTTTTCCATGATGATCCTGCACATACCCATATGTACATATTTGTTCCATGGAAAATTCTTAAGTTCAAGAATGTTTGATAGCATCATCTCTCACTTTTTTTGGTTGCATGTAAACCCATATATATGCTTTCAATCCTTATTTGAAACGTAGTGAATTTTTTTAAAATCATTTTGCCTAAATTAAAATTATATACAACTTATATTTGTTTCATGGAACTCTTAAGTTCAAGAATATTATATACACTTATATACAAATTATATAATTTGTTCCATCGAATTTTTCCATGGGAAACTATGTCAATTTTAAAATTAAGTATTA
>VDFB02373365.1:37933486-37975015 GCA_007258455.2 Sequoia sempervirens
CGGTTATCTATTCAAGGGTGCCCTTAAAACATTATGATATACCTAGTGTATGTAAATTATATATAAATCAAACATATATATCATTATAATTCTATATAAATTTTGACAGTCTATCAAAATATCTCCTTTTATCTAATACAATCTTCTTAAAATTTTGATTGTATTCTACGGAAAAAATCTCTAAATACGGTCATACGGCCATCAAATTTAAGCCCTGCCTCCTACCCCCACTCTCCCTTTCTCTCCCACTCCCTCCATATCTCTCTCTCAAGTCATAATTTAAAAAGAATATAATTAATATTTATATTAATATTAAAAGTTAATTTTTAAAAGAGCGGGTTCGACCAAACATCTTTAGAATGTTCGACCAAACCCAATTTAAATCAATTTTTTTATTCTATGTTGAATGGGTTCGGTTGAACCCCTGTTTGACTGAACAATATTTTTTTGTTCGACTGAACCCACATTTTTTCACCCTCATCCCCTGAGGCACCAAAATTGTTGAGAATTTTGCACTTCAAAGCTCGATTTGAGAATGAAAATGGAGGAGATCTCAGAAACCCAACTAGTATCAGGTTCCGCTCAATACAAGCTATCCAACAAATATAATTTTAATATGTTTTGATTATATTATCTATTTTTTTTAGGTTTTATTAAATATAGTTTTTTCACCGAAAAAAAAACTCTTTGTTCTGCACATGTGGAAAAATAGAAGATTATCAAAAAAATAAATTTAAAATATGAGTGCACCAGATATTGGAGTCCTTGATCCAACAAAAAAAGGAAGAATTTCAATACATACAAAAAGTTGTGTCATATGGTCGTGTTATGTCTGAATTGTAATTGATTTGACTTTGAAACTTGATTAAAGAAAAAATATTCAATAAAATACTATCGACCAAGTGGAAGCACTAGATATTGGAGCTAAATCTAAATTTGAAAGAATTGGAATTTTATCTTTCAAGGAAAAAAAGTTATGTGTTATACGGTGTGAGTCACTTTTTAAAAATGTTGTTTTTTGAAAAAAAACCAATTTTCGTGGGAGATGGAAAAAGAAGTAAAATATGATTCCAAAAATTTGAGAAAAATATTTTTAGAATCTATAGACAAAATGTGACAAGACTCTAGTTCGCATCATCTTCAAATTCCTCACGGTTTAATCACTATAGGTGCCCGAATGTGAAGATTTATTTAAAAATAAATAAATCAGTGTCTAGTTTGGCCAAAAATTGTAAACCACTATTGTGGGATCACCCTTGAATTAGTGAAGACAAGTCTAGAAAAGTGTGAAAGTGAGTTACAACACTTCACAACACTTTAAAATAAGACTTGGAAAGTGATAAAAAGAGGTTATTCAAGTCAATTTTGATGAAAGGGTCCTAGAAAAGTGTGAAAGTGGGTTACAACACTTCACAACACCTTTACAAGACAACCTAGAAGTCTTAATGATTCACAAGGGTCTAAGACCTAATGTGAATGTGTTGAACACATTACAACATTAAATATAGGCAATTGCAAGCCAAAGTACACTAGAAAGACTCAAGTGAGCATAAAAATGTTAGCTATACATTTTTTGGCGACACAATTGCTTATTACATAAATGGGTTGAAGCCAAGTATTCAAGAAGAGTTGAGTCTGGTAAGAATGTCTACCATTGAAGATGCACATAAGTTTGTTTTGAAGGTAGAAGAAAAGTTGAATAGAAGGTTTGAAAGCAAGCAAAGAGGTGGAGGTCACGATGGAAGGACTAGTAGACAATCATATGGAGGTCGAAATGAAGAACAAAAGAAGGGCTCAGGATCTAGTAGTAGCCACAACCAGAAAGGAGATAACACCTACCCTCCTCATGATCAAAATAATGGAGACCAAAGAGGAAGAGGAAAATCTAGACAAGGATCGGTAAAAGGAGGCTTTTGTGGAATATGTTTCCTATGTGGAAAAGAAGAAAATAGAGCCTATGAATGTACTCAACATCAAGGAAGGAAAAATGGAAGACTTGAGGATAATGCACAAGCTGCATGCATGTAGATGAAGATGTTGAGTCTTCACATTCTGAGGATGCAAAAAGAGGAGAGGTTCTTGTTACTAGAAGAGTCTTGTTGAATGAGGAGAAATAACTAACTCAAATGAAGAATTTGTTTCACACCAGATCTAAGTGTGAAGGTAAAGTTTGCAATGTTATTATTGATGGAGGTAGTACTAATAACGTTGTTTTAGAAGAGATGGTTAGTAAGTTGTGGTTGTAGAGAAGAAGGAATCTAAATCCATACCAAATTGCTTGGTTGCAAAAGGACCATAAATATTTGGTAAATGAACAATGTCTGGTAAATTTCAAGATTAGAAAATACCAAATGATGAGGTATTATGTGATATTATGCCTATGGATGTTTGTCATATGTTGTTAGGAAGACCATGGTATTGATCAGCAAGCAGTACATGATGGAAATGCCAACACCTATTCTTTGATGAAGGATGGATTTTGTCATAAGTTGAACCCCTTGAAAGAGGTAGAGGAAAAGGTATGCAGTAATGTAAGAATTTATTTGGTTGATGGAAGAAAGTTCCTAGAAGATATGAGACATGGGCATATGTGTTTTGCATTGATCCCTAGAGTTGATAAAGAAGATATCAATGAGGTACCTATAGAGGTTTCAGATTTGTTGAATGAGTTTCAAGGTATTGTTTCTGATAACGTACTTGAAGGTTTACCTTTAGTAAGGAAGATTAGCCATCATATGGATTTGATTCCTAGAGCCAGTTTTCCAAATAAGGCAGCCTATTGAATGACTCCAATAGAGAATGAAGAGTTGAATAGACAAGTGCAAGAGCTATTGCAAAAAGGATTGATCCAAGAGAGTTTGAGCCCATGTGTAGTACTTGTGGTACTAGCACCAAAGAAGCATGGGGAATATAGGATGTGTATAGAATCTTGAGCCATCGACACTTGAGATCACCATCAAGTATAGATTCCCCTTGCCAAGGATGGATGACATCATGGATTGTTTGAGTAGGGGTGAGTACTTGAAGATGGATTTGAAGAGTGTTTATCACTAGATACAAATTATAGAAGGAGATTATGCAAGACAACCTTCAAGACCAAAGAGGGCTTGTATGAGTGGTTAGTCATGCCTTTTGGGCTAACCAATGTGCTGAGCACATTCATGCAGCTCATGAATGAGGTATTGAAAGATTTTTTGGGTAAATTTATCATTGTTTATTTGGATGAAATTTTAATTTTTAGCAAGACCTTGGAGGAGCATTTGATGCATATTAGAAATTTTTTTGAGAAGCTAAGAGGAGAAATTATTGATCAATTTGAAGAAGTGCGACTTTGTGAAGAGAGAGTTGGTGTACCTGGGATTTGTTATCTCAGTAGAGAGTATTAAGATGGATCCAACGAAGGTGAAAGCTATTGTTGAATGGCCTACATGACTATCTCATCGATGTGACATGGGTGTACCGATAGGAGTTTGGAAGACGTCTCTTTGACATAGTGATAAGCTAGTGGGACTTGATTGTGACGAAGGCTAATAGGTGGAAAAGAGTGATTGCTCAATATTCTATTTCATATCGGTGTTGTGAATTAGGTGGCATGACTTGGAGGATAGATGGCATGTGGGCCCATGTACTCGAAGGCAGTTCTTATTGAAGAGAAAGGTGGACATTGGTGAGATTGTGGTATGTGTCTCTTCGACAGAGCTATATGATAGATCAACGATGGAGATTTGAATGATCACTTATCTAACAGTCATGATTTAAAGAAATGACAATGAATGAGGATTCTAGGATTAGGGTGCGAAAGGAGAAGATTAATGGTTAGAATTCAAAAGCAGAGACCTACAATGGCTACGACAGTGTGAATAAGGGTTTGGACTACAAACTGACATAGATGAAGGAATTAATTGGTTCAACTACACTAGCGACCAATGTAAATGAAGATTTGATCTTCAAGATGACAACACATATTGCAAAGGTAATCAAGATGGAATCAAATCGAATGGACAAGATAATGTATTGAATGCATATCAAATTCTTGGGTTTGATAGAGAGCTAATTTGGGAAAATTCTCTGTAATAGAATTAAATGTTGTATGGCTAAATGCAAGGTATGGCGATATTTGGTAAACCCTATCAGATGTATTAATGATGAGTTGGACAGTGGTGTGTGGTTCGAGGTAGATAAAGCTTACTAGTGAAGTTAGCATATGAAGAAAGCTCTAACTATAAGTTGGAGATGATCTGGACTATAGAGAGAATCTCAAGGTAGAGATTATAGGTTGGTGAAGAAGGAATACAATTAGGTATTTTCTAGGTATTGAGTCTACAAGTAGTGGAGTTAAGTGAGAATAGTCTGCAAGGGCAGAGAGTGTTGAATAGAGAGATGTATAGTTGAATATGCAGCAGAGGTAGAGAGTGAAGAAAGAAGATAGTGCAGTAAATAAATAATGTACATGTATCCTAGACTATAATATAGAATATCTTCTAGGTGTTTCCATTCAAATAATAGAGGACGATGTGATGCTGAAATTGTAGGTTCAGCAGTAGAGTGTAAGTTGCAGAAAGTGCAACAATGTACTGAATGTAATGATGCATTATAGGTTATGCAAAACCAATCTATACATATATGAGCTTGTATTGATGTAAGAGGTTGTATCCTCATTGTATTGGGTTATAGCTCAGTTTAGGGGATTGTAGTCTCCTTGGAGTTGTATCTCCTAAACTAGGGTGTTGGTGCATCCTTGAAGTTGTAGCTTCTAAATTAGGGAGTTGGTGTTTCCTTGGGTTGGTTCCCTAAACACTATAACAAAGATTTGGATTGTGAGGCTAGATTTGAGTAGTAGACTCAAGCAGTATTTCTCACCGTGGTTTTCCCATATTGGGTTTTGCATGTATATTTGGTGTTGTGCGAATGTGTTTGTTGATAGTCTATTTGCATTTTTATGTTTGCATCTTTACTTTTCAATTTACACATTAAGAGTTCGAGAATGAAATTTGCACAAAGTATTTGGAGCTAAGAAAGTAATCTGCATAAAGTTTTAAGTGATAGATTTTGGTATCTACTGATTCACCCTCCTAAGTAGATTAGTGTGTTCTAACACAAAGCACCAGTCTCCAAAGAGAGACACCCTTCCACAAAAGAGAAGAAAAGAAACTTTCCCTCCTCAACTCCACAATAACTCAAACACCTAGCTCCAAGGCACTTCCCTCCCATATGAGCTAACAAGAGATAAGGAAGGGCTAGGGAAAACGAGTGGTTGAGGAAGGGTGTGATGATGGTCATAAGCAAAAAAAGGGTAAGGCAATGGATAACTTGGCTTTGGAGGCCATGGTGGATACCTAGGCTATGCATAAAGACCCCCTTTCTTTTGAGGAGAAGCTCCACTTCTTGGCTTAGGAGTGGAAGACAATCAGTGGTCTCAAGTTGTTGTGAGACTTGTAGGTGTTTTGTGGTCCCATGCTAGTCTTCTTTTGTGTGTTGTCTCTATTTTTTTTTGGTTAGACTGTTTAAGTTTTAGTTTATGCTTTAGTTTGCTGGGTGTTTCACTTCTCATGAGCCCCACATTTTCCTTTTTGGTTGTTTTGTAATGGCTACTGGTCCTTCTAGTCTTAATCTAATCAAAACATCAAACCTCAAAATAAGACTTAGTGAAATACGTTTGAGGATGGGTACAATGTAACAACAATGATATGATCCATTTATAAAATCTTAGTTGAGAACACTAATAGAATTTAAAATTATTCTAACTAAATTTTGTACAAGACTTCTTATTATTTTCCACCACACTAAAAATGTAATCATTATATCCAACAAAAGATGTATAGTTTTCTATAACTTCAATAGGACATTGAACTCTTTGATGAAGCTCAACTTTAGGCATGAAAAAATATAAAAGTATGTTTTGTATGCACAAATTGACATAAAAAGATAATCATAAATTTATGCAAGTTCTTATTGTTAATATTTATTGCGACACTTTTGGGTATTTTTGGAAATAATCATCGATGTTATTAAATTACAATACCTTCATAGTTGCTTCCTTCTTATAAACTCATCTAAAATTTCTTAAATTATTGTCCCTTGAAAAGACTTTAGACATATGAACAACAACTAAGAGTGTTGCGAAATGGTTGATAGACACAAATATACACAAGACTCTTCTAAGCAATGCATGTAATGGTTATGAAAAATATAAATGTATCAAAAAGATTATAAATATCTATGGGTACCAGCCATTTAATAGAAATTTTAAATTCTTTTACTACATGATTATATATATATATATATATATATATCTCGTGTTTTATTCAGTTGCATGAAACTGGGAAAGTAATGACGAATAAAGACAGAGATGTGTAGGAACAAATGTGAAGGATATTATTCTTGTAACAATGTCTTTCATGAGTTGACTCCAACCACTCGTTTGTGACATTACATTCCTTCTGCAACATTTCTGACCTTATCATCTCATCCTCCTCCCATTCCTCCCTTCTAAATGATCCTTATCTATTTCTTTATTCTCCATATCAAAAATATATGAGTGGGTCAAGCTATGTAAAGGTCGATCGGAAGGAAAATACCACAATTCTACAGGTCTTATCTATTCGAAGAGTATTTCTAATGCCATTTACACAGGTAAGATACTGTCACAGCTTCTACGATTGGTAGAGGTAGCATTTTTTTCTTTAATCTCAAGGTGATGTGATTTTACTTGAAATGCACTAGAATCTAGGTTTTGCAGTTACGGTTTCGCCAGTAGCAATCAAAGTACTTCTGTCATCTATTAAATTCTAAGCACAGTGATGGACAGATCTGACTTGTGGCATTCTGTTTCTGTGTTTTTTCCTTGGGAAACCACATTTTCTTGTATTGGCCAAGGGAATATTTTGTTAGTTTCTCAATACTCTATTTGTATCTAACAGATATATATCAAAAAGTTAACCCATTGCTTTTTATTTGTTCTTTTTGAAAACCATTTTCTTTACTAGTGTTCTGAAACAGTCTTAATATTGCCAATTGTTTATAACATATAAATTATACAGTGCTCCTGCATTATATGGTCTTCTATAGTACAATGCAGCATCATATCTCTCTATATATTTTTATCTCCACGTTTTACACTTCCAGCTGCTACATGATAAGGGTTTAATCTGCTATAGCAAATTTTAGGATTTTGCTGAATGGGCAGTTTTGCTTTGTAAGGCAATTGTGATAGTGATTCTATATCGATAAAATTTAATTGCACCATAGCACTGTAAATGACAGTCCAACTGTTCTCACCATAACAAAATTCTATGTTTTTAACCTGGATGTTGTCATAGTTTTCCTATTATCAAGTCCCCCATTGTTAACTATTGTTCTTCTAAACTGAACTGTCTTCAATTCCATAGATTCTTAATCCAATTGATCTCTACATGATGCTAAACTATCTTATAATTTGTGTGTATCCGGATAACTTGTATTATTAAATGTTTATATGACTCAAATTGGTATTTGCAGGTCTTTAAGAAGATACAGTAATGGTGAGTGGTAATCAGTCATCATTCTGCATGGGAGAAAGAAAGATGGGAGAGGGTGAGAATAAAGATGCAGCAGCAGATCAACAATTGAACTCAGCAGGCAATGTGACAAATATCCCCAGTGCTTTGCCAGCTTTTAGAACTAAGAGCAACACAACGTGGGAGAGAAGTAGCACTACTGACAAAGAAGAAAGAATGAAGCTTCTTGATAATGGAGAAGAAGGAGAAGGCGGCCACGTAACTACCAGATCTGAGATACACAAGATACCTGCAATGACTTTCTGCCCTCTTCCACCATTAAAGCCCAGATCAACTCCCAGAAAGAGAAAGTTTGCAATAACTCCAGGAGTACTCTACATTCCTTCTGATTTTCCCCAGTTGGATCTGTTATTTGGTTCAGATTCAAAGTCCAAACCCCAACAAAAGAAGAAAAAACAGAAAAACTAAAAAAATAGTACTACTCTATTTTTCGTTGGTTTAACTTCAGATCCAAAGTCCACGCTCCATCATTAAAAAAAACTAAAGTTCTCCCCTGACCACGTCATTACAAAAGAATAGTACAAATATCTTAATAAGCCAAAAAAAGTGTACGCACCAGGCTTGTAATGAAAGTCTTGAGGTAAATGGTAGCAGTGGCTCCCAAAAAATTTGTAATAAATTTTGTCTAAGGGGATGCTAAGGTCTCCTCTGGACTGAATTCAGACGTTCAGTTAGGGAATCCGAAGGTCTCCTGTGGAGCTCAACTGATTATACAGAATACTAGAAATATCTATGAAAGATTTTCTAACTCGGGGCATTTATGTCAAAATCAACAAAAAAAACTGTTGTGAAAAATCAGATGGAGCAAAACATTGCATTGGTGCAGTTTGTGGACTTTTTACTTGGCAGATGATCATTTGAATCGTATAATTTTCTTAACTTGTTCTATGAAATTTCGACTGCATATGCATTTTTATCATGATGTAAGAAGCTACAAGCACTGAGATTTTATTGTTATGACGGGTGAGAACAATGGAGAATTTGATGTTTCAGTTTGAATATCGTTCATCTCGGATTCCAGTTCACTGAGAATATTTTATTTGAAAAGAAGGCTCTATATTTTTTTGAGGTCATCAATCTGATTTAATTAGGACAAAGTAGATTTTCCTAAGATTGATTCTATTGGGCAGGATTTGAAAATACTGGTTTCCAATGCTGTATAATGCCAATAATCCTAATTATACAGTGCCCTCTTATACCCATGTAATCCTAATTAAGTATTAGATTTTCCTAGCTACTACTTCTTTTATGACTATTTGTTTATTTATTTTCATATGTTTTCCTTCTGTCGATTTTCAATAGATGAGAGGCACCAACAAGTAAAACAAACATAAAAATCATAGTGACAATCACGAGAGTCCAAGTTGTCATATTCTGTGCGAATTCCTTTTTTAGTTTTCGATGGAATTTATGGAAGTTGAGTACGGGAAAGAAATCCATAATAGAAAAAAAAATTCCAAGAAAAGTAGAGAATATCGAAGACTTATGCTGAGCTCATTTTTTCCTTCACAGTTTGGTAGACAATTCAAATAGTCTCCTGAATTTGGAGAGTGAATGTCGTCCCCCCCATTATGGAGGATGAGGTTTTCTTCTTTTTGTCAAAACTTCTAATGCTATGATACCATGTCAGAATTTATGTATGCATAGAAATCATACAGAGCTGTTCCTCTGTTTCCCCAAAACATAACAGAGGAATGCAAATGCGGAATAAACAAAATGCAAGTAGACAAATTTGGGCATGCAAATGTTTTCCTTTTTATATTAACTATGCTGAAGTGGAAATACATTGAAGGATTAAACATAAACTACTAAAAGAAAATTCTAAGCTATTAACTTCAATCTGTAGGGAGCAATTAGCTGCTCAACCAAAACCAGATAACTTCAGGAGCTACTAGGAGCTCACTAGCAGGAGCTACGCAGAGCTCTTCAGGAGCAATCACCACTTAATTACAAAACAAACAACTATTGTTGTTCACGATATTTCAGAAGCTCACACAAACTTCTCTGAATCACACAGAGAACAAAAAAATATTCTTCTTTTGTCTACAAACTGTTGTTGCACAGAAAACTTCTTCTTCCAAACTTGACAGAATAAACTACCCTCATTCCTTTTGTCTTCAACAGACATTCCCTCTCAAATTTGAAATTACCTACCAGCATTAATTGAGAATTCAAAAATTCCTAACTGCATTAATTCTTTTGCAGTCTTCAAGTGCACGTCAGAAGCAAGTGGGGAAAGCAATCCCCAAAACAATCTTTTAGCTGCAGGCATCGAATGCCCCTAATAGGTAGGTGGCAATGGGAAGAGGCTCAGGAGCATTCCATTTTCTGACACTCCCCCTTGGTCCTGAGCTGACGAAACAGGATCAATCCTGATCCAAATCAATGACGCCTAATCTGCTCCTCAGGTTCTCGAAACTGTCCTTGCTCAAAGGCTTAGCGAAAATGTCTACTAGCTGCTGCTCAGACCTACAAAATGCCATTTTTATTTCATCATTCTCAATCGATTCTCTGATAAAATGATACCTGATTTCAATGTGCTTGCTTCTTCCATGAAACACAATATTTTTCATCAATGCTATTGATGAAACATTGTCACAAAATATTACTGTTCCATCCTCTTGTTCTTCCATCAAATCTACGAAGATTCTTCTTAGCCCAATAGCTTGTCATGTTGTTGCATTCATTGCTATATACTCAGCCTCTGTTGTAGATAGGGAAATGATGGGTTGTTTCTTGGAAGCCCATGAGATGACTCCCAAACCCAAGTGAAATGCATAGCCCAATGTTCTCTTCCTATCATCCAAACTTCTTGCCCAATCACTATCCATCTATCCAACCAACCCAAAATCACTTGCTGCTGTGTACAAAATGCCATATCCTTTTGTGCCATTCACATACCTCAGGATTCTTTTACCCGCTTGCCAATGGGTGTCCCCTGGAGTCTCCATAAACCTGGAAATAAGACTTACACTATGCATTATATCTGGCTTAATTGTTGTTAAATACATTAAGCTTCTAACCAAAATCTTAAACATGGTTGGATCCACATTGCTACTGCAATCTTCCTTGCTCAACTTCAAACCTATGGTTGTTGGTGTTGGGGTAGGCTTTCTTTCAAGCATCTTAAATCTATTCAAGATCTCATTTGCATATTTTTCTTGAAAGATAAGTATACCATCATGTATTTGTTTTACTTCTATTCCTAGAAAATATCTCAAGAGACCTAAGTCTGTCATTTCAAACTCTCTTTTCATGGCCTCTTTAAAATCAGCAATGAGGAAATCATCATCCCCAATAAAAACTAAATCATCAACATACAAGACAACAATTGAAACCTTACCATTTGTTGCCTTGATGTAAAGAGTGGGCTCGCCATTGCTTTTGCTAAAGACATTGCTCATCAAATATGAGTCAATCATGATGTACCATGCCCATGGAGCTTGCTCCAACCCATAAGGAGCTTTCTTCAGCGTATAAACCTTGTGCTCTTGACTTGAAATTTCATATCTGAATGGCTGCTCTACATATACCTCTTCTTTCAACACTCCATTAAGGAAGGCAAACTTTACATCCATTTGAAATGCCTTCCACTTGTGCTAGGCTACAATTGTAATGACTTCCTGCATGGTTTCCATCTTTGCAACAGGGGCAAATGTCTTATTATAATTTCTCCCAAACTGTTGTTTGTACCCCTTGACAACTAATCTTGCCTTATGCTGGTTTATCCTTCCTTCAGCATTACACTTGGTTTTGCAGACCCATTTCACCCCAAGAACTTGCTTGTTGGGAGACAAATTTGTTAACTCTCATGTGTTGTTCCGCTCTATTGCATCTATCTCCTCATCCATGGGCTCACACCATTTCTCCTCTTTCACATCTTCCTCAAAATAAATTGGATCACCATGAGAAAATTATGCAAAATTCACTCTTTCATCAAATTCTTCATCATACCTTTCATTCTGATAGATCTCCCTTAGAATCTTGGTCTTCTTTGGCATTAGGTAGGTGAGAGGTGGATCTGAACTTTCACTAGTGCTACTATTTTTTTGAACATGCAGGTTCAAGAGCTATCAAGAGCTCTCAAGAGCTCTACCAACGATTTCAGGAGCTCTTTTGGAGCTTTCAGGAGCTCTCAGGAGCTCTTCAGGAGCCGATCTTCTGGAGCTTTTGGGAGCCAATCTTTTGGTTGTCTCTGGCTACTTTCATTTTTTCTCTGCTCACTTCGGGAGCTTTCAAGAGTTGTCGGGAGCTTTCAGGAGCTCGAACGATACCTTCAGGAGCCAATCCTCTAGTTGACTATAACTATCTTCCTAGCTATCTTGTTGACTATCTTCCATCTTCAGGAGCCATCAGGAGTCGTTGGGAGCCTTTAGGAGCTCTTCTGGAGCTCTTTAGGAGCTCGCCCAACACTTTTAGGAGCCTTTGTAGACTCATCTTGTTGAACTTCATGTTCAGTTCCTGCTTCTTCAAGAGCTATCAGGAGTGGTTCTAAGTTGTCAGAATCTACCACTCCATCCCATGAAACATCTTCAAGGAACTCCATGTCTCTACTTGTCACTATCTTCTTGGTGACTGGATTATATAGCCGATAGGCTTTGGACTCTTCACTGTAGCTTGTGAAAATACACTTTTCACCCTTGTCATCCAATCTCTACCTCTTTTCCTTAGGCACGTGTTCATATGCCACACATCCAAACACTCTCAAGTGCTCAACTTTCCACTTGTATTTTGTCTATGCCTCTTAAGGGATCTTGTCATAGACCTCCTTTGTTGGACTTCTATTTATCAAATAAACAGTTGTTGCTACAACCTCTCTCTAATATTCAGTAGGGAGTCCTTTTGCTTTCATCATGCTCCTTTCCATCTCCATGATGGTCCTATTTTTTCTTTCAGTCACTCTATTTTACTATGGAGTATAACTGGCTGTCAACTCCTTGATGTCATTTTGCTTGCAAAAATTTACAAACAAATTAGAAGTATACTCTCCTCCATGATCTGACCTTAGGACCTTGATTAAATGTCCACTCTCCTTTTTAGCCTAGGCCTTAAACATCAAAAACTTATCAAAAGCTTTAGATTTATGTTTCAAAAAATAGACCCATGTCTTATGGCTGTAATCATCAATGAAGATCATAAAAAATATGCTTTTACCAACAGAAATTATTTGCATAGGGCCTACCAAATCCGTGTGCACTAGCTCCAATGCCACTCTTGCCCTTGTAGAGTTGTCTGATTGAAAGGGCTGCCTATGTTGTTTGTCCAAAATGCAAGCCTCACATCTAACATTAGGCTCTACTATCCTTTGCAAACCATCAATCATTTTGTTCTTGGACAAAAGACTCAAACCAACATAGCCTAAATGTCCATACCTAAGATGCCATAGCTTGGAGGGATCTTGAATGGTGCTCTTGAGCACTACATGATGTACTACTGTACATTCTCCATTCTTGAGAGGTGCAACAATAGAGTGAGATGAGAAACACCTCTCAATCTTCAAAGGAAACATCTAGTTCTTCATCATTTGAACTGCTGCAAACACCTTCATCCTCTCATTCTTGTCATAAATAACGCATTGACCCTTCTCCATCAGCACTTTGTATCCATTTTGGATCAGCTGACCAACATTCATGAGGTTATACTTTAACCTAGGAGCAAGAAATACATTTTGTATCTCCTTCTTCTCACCTTGCTTGTTGTGGATCATAATAGATCCTCTTCCAACAATATGAACTACTCCATTGTTCCCCATTTAGATTTAACATTTTTATCAATGAAAGAAAAAGGACTATCATTACCACTTATGTGGTTGCTGCAACTGTTGTCCAAATACTAGACTTCAGGGTTGCCTTCTTCACTGATGTTGCACATGATGAAGGTTGTGGACTGATTTCCTTTAGCCACATTTGCATTTTTTTTATTGATCACGTTGTTTTGTCCAGCATTCACTTGCATAATGACCAAACTTATGACAGTAGTAGCATTCAATATTGCTCTTGTCATTTTTCATATTCGAACTGCTATTCTTCTTGCCTCTTTGGGAGCTAGTCTGAGAGTTGCTCGCTCCCTCTTGGTTATTTTCTTGTGTCAATATTTCTTCTCCAGCATAACCACATCCAGATCTTCCTCTACCATGTCTAAAGTTGTTTCTACCTCTCCCCCTACCTCTTGCATTCGACTAAGCTTTAAAAACTTTCTCTTGGGAAGAACTTGTAGACCTATTTAGGCGCTGCTCATGGGTTTGCAGAGAACCCATCAACTCATCAACAGACAACGTTGTGAGATCTTTTTCCTCTTCAATGGCAATCACCACTACATCAAACTTTGTGGGTAAGCTCCTGAGGATTTTCTCCACAATCCTCTAATCATCTATAACCTCAACATTCACTCTCAACTGGTTTATCAAACTTGAGAGTCTTATGTGGAAAACTAAGATGGGCTCACTATCCATTTCAAGAGTCTCAAACTCTTTTTGAAGCATCTGGAGCTTCACCAAACTGACCTTGTTAGTCCCTTTTTAGTTTGTCTAGAGGATTTCTCAAGCTTCCTTTGCATAGTTAGTTGCTGCTATTCTAGGAAAAATGGCCTCTATCAAGGCTACTTCTATCAAACTCAATGCCTTAGCATATTTCCTCCTCAACTCCTCCAACTGGGTCTTCTGGTTGTTTGTGAGCACAACATATGCTGCTGGGTCAGTTACATCATTGAAACCACTGACCACAAACTCCCACAAATCATTGGTGACCATAGTGGTCTTCATCTTATTTTCCCAAATATCATAGTTTTGTCCATTAGAGGACGATGGCTGCTGCCAGCTCTTTCCTTCATCTCTAGCCATGTCTCCTACACAATAAAAACTTAATAACAAAAAAAAAATGCCCTAACTCATGAGGAAATGGGGCCTATGGATTTGATACCATGTCAAAACTTCTAATGCTCTGATACCATGTTAGAATTTTTGTATGCACATAACTCACACAGAGTTACTGTTCTATTTCCCCAAATCACAATAGGGGAATGCAAATACAGAATTAAAAAAATGCAAGGAGACAAATCTTGGCATGCAATGTTTGCCTTTTTATATTAACTATGTTGGAAATGGAAATACATTGAAGGATTAAACATAAAATACTGATAGAAAACTCTAAGCTACGAACTTTAATCTGTAGGGAGCAATCAACTACTCAACCAAAAACATATAACTTCAGGAGCTACTAGGAGCTCATTGGTAGGAGCTACGTAGAGCTCTTCAGGAGCAATCACTACTCAATTACAAAATAAACAACTACTGTTGTTCAGGAGCTTTCAGAAGCTAACACAGACTTCTTTGAATCACACAGAGAACAAAAAAAAATTCTTCTTTTGTCTACAGACTATTGCTGCATAGAAAAATTCTTCTTCCAAACTAGAGAGAATAAATTTCCCTCATTCCTTTTGTCTTCAACAAACATTCCCTCTGAAATACGAAATTACCTACCAGCATTAATTGGGAGTTCAAAAATTCCTAACTTCATTAATTCTTTTGTAGTCTTCAGCTGCACATCAGGAGCAAGTGGGGAAAGCAATCCCCAAAACAATCTTTCAACTATAGGCACCGAATTCCCCTGATAGACCTAGGTGGCAATAGGAAGAGGCTCATGATCATTCAATTTTCCAACACTTTTATTGCTACAACTGTCAATTTTCTTGTTCCATAATGCAAACTTTGGCTCAATATTTCCGTAAATCATCACATGGAAAAATTGTTCTAGGATCCTTAGCTAGCCAACAAAATTAGGTCATCTTGTTACACCAATAAATTTTCATCAATGAGGTCTTCAAAGGAAATACCTATCTTTAGTTAAAATGGAATTGCCACATAAACATGAAGCACACAATCATATGAAGAATCCATCCATGATAGACATCATCTCTAATTTAGTTATCTTTTGTAATAGGTGGTCTATATTTAGAAGTGCGAAATATTCTTTGAGATATTTTCTAAATATAATATTATCTCTTTTTTATTGAATAAAATAAGATTTAAAGTCTATCCTTGAATGTTGGATATATTTGATAGCATGTCCTTATTTCATCTTCATTAATTTTTGTTTTTTGATTTTTGGGGCAAACATTAGATTAGTTATTTGTTGTTGTTGTTGTTTTCTTTTTTCTTTTTTTGTCAAAAGAGTTTTCTGTCAAACTAAAGAGGAATTGTGTGCTAAATTTTTTTTTCCCTATAAGCTTTGAGTTCATTATAGGATCATTTTTTTCTAAAATTCTCTCAATAATATAATCAACATTTAATTTTATATTTCTTTCAACTACTTTCTAATGTAAATCATCTTAGAGGCTTCTTTAGTACTTAGATTTACACCTTCAATGTTATTCTCAACAATGGTTTTATTACTACTCTTGTAGCAATCAACACCATTAAACATTCTCTCTAATGCTACTCACCCTTTGGATATTGTGTAGGGTTGTAGGGTAATACTATTTCATTATCCAACATCTTTTTATAATTTTCCACCTTAACCATGGGTTGCTAATCAACCAACTTGTTGTCAAATTCATGTATGCAATCCAATGACTTATATTTGTTGATTATCATCAAACAATTGCCAATTGTAGATGTTGTTTGGTATACTTTCCTTCATAAAGACTCCAATACTAGATCAATCATGAGGATTCATAATTAAATCAAATTTGGATGCTTCAATACTAGGGTCTTGCTCATGATTGGTTCTATGTCAGGATGTAGGAGAATTAGGGTGCAAATCCATCTTGTGAATCTTACATGTAAAGGATTGGGTAAGTTTATATCTTTAACATTCACCTCATGGGATATATTTCTACTTCCTTCACCCATATTTGAAACATTTATAGGAATATTAGATATACGTCTACTATTTCTCCTATTATTTCTAACCATTTCACCACTTAAATCATTTAATGATATGTGAATTGATTTTTCAAATCAATGAGCAGAATATCTCTACATGAAGTACCAAATTTATTTCTTTGAGGAAGGGGTTTAGTAGGCATACCTTTTATTTATGACCTTCCATGTAGCACACTGTCTTCCAATTTTTGTTGTCATACCTTTACATTCTTGAAGATATATTGAAAGAACTCTTTATTCCATTTTCAATTCTTATGTGCTATAGAATGACTCTCAATTTTACTTGAAATAGAGTTACACCACTCTTAATTTTAATGAGAAAAAATTTCCTTGATATGCATATATGTAAGATGTGGAAGCATACACAAGGCATGTGATCTATTTGACATTCTTCCGCAAAGAAATGTTATCTCATAGAACACTATGATTCTAGGATATGCCCAAAATAGATTTTGTAGTAATTCTTTCAAGATATTTAAACTACCATATCACTCTACAATGCAACCTAACTATGTATTATTTACTTTTATTTTACTAGCATTCATCCCAAATAGTTTAGTGAATGAGAGTTATAAATACTTTAATGCTATGTGGAAAAGTAAAAATATCTATTTGTTGGATTGAAGGCCATAAAATGATACATGCTTTTTGTGTAGATATAGTGGTTTAAAACTTATTATATTTATTAAACTTGTAAACTTTGGAGAAAATTTATATGATCTAAAATTTTGTAATTTCATCTTGAGAGAATGTCAAATCTATGACATGAAAGCAATTAATCTCGTAAATAAAAAGAATTTAAAACTAGAAAAATGAAAATGACATACTATATTTGAAGAAAAATTATTACACTCTTTACAGATTATTAATTTTCTACAACATATACAATGAGATTCAATATCATTAGAAATGATAAAACTAATTAATGTGAATAATTTTTCATTCTTAATTGGATCCAAAATAAGTTACGGATTAAGTCCACATTAAATATTTCTACTTTTACTTTGTTCCTACAATTAAAAAATCAGTATAATTTAAATATATTCAAATCCAAACCAAGTAAGCCAACCACAATCCTAACCTCCAATTAAGTCATTCCTCCTGCAACACCTCCTCCTATACACAATCCTAACCTTATCATCTCATTCTCCTCCTATACACAATCCTAACCTTATCATCTCATTCTCCTTCCATCCTTGAGTTTTCTATGTTCTAAATGATCCTCATCTATTTCTTTATCGTTCATATGAAAAATATAAGAGCAGGTTAAGCTATTTGAAGGTCCATTTGAAGGAAAATGCCACACATTTGTATAGGCCTTATCTACTCGTAGAGTATTTCTAATACCATTTACACAAGTAAGATGTTGTCACAGCTTCTAGGATTGCTAGAGGCAACACTTTTCTCTTTAATCTCAAGGCGATATGCTTTTACTTGAAATGCACCAGAATTTAGGTTTTGCAGTTAGGGGATCGCTAGTAGTTGTTGGAAATAATTCCAACTTATGCTTCTTGTGTGCATTCTAGACTCCTTACATTACCACAGCCTCCTCTCCTCTGATGCACGGTGTAGTGATGACCTTGCAGTCCCACATGCTTCTCCTTCATTGCTTGTGGTAGAGCGGTGTCTACTGCCATACCACGGGCCTCTCTTTTGTTGTGTCTAGTATTGCGGTTCTACCACTATCCCACAAGGTCATCTTCCATGGTGTGTGGTAGAGCAGTTTCTCTCGCAGTCCCATGACCTCCTCATTTTCTCCAAGCGGTAGAGTGGTGAAGTGTATTTTTTATGGGATTTTTTCACTAAGTACCTTATTGGGCATTTAATATTTGAAGGACAACATTTATTGTTATTTTGATGGTTAAATATAGGATAATTTTTTTCACTTGACATGAATCTGGTTTTCACAATTAATGTAATTAATGACATTTAATTCACCTCTTTCCTGGTGAATTTTCTCAGTGATTTCTGATGGGTATATTTTGTAAGTAAGTTTATTTATTATTAAGAAGTAAAATAGAAGTGTGCTTTGTAGAAGCAAAAAAAAGTGGTGAAATTGAGGAGCAGCTCTTTCTGTGAAATCAATTATTTTGAATGAATTAATGCAATATAAAGTTTTATGGGTTTATTCTGTGTGTGTTTAAATTTTTGCTCTCTATTATATTTTGTGTTTGGAATCCTTTTCCTCTAGCATTCCCTTGGTATTAGAGCAGGTTTATCAAAGTAGGGTTATTTATAAAAGGTTGTTTCTAAAGGTTTTAGTAAAAGAATGGTAGCAAGCACAAGCTTGACTAACCCACAAATCCCACAGTTTAATGGAAAAAAAATGACTATTGGGCAATTGCAATGAGAGCATTTTTTTATTCACAAGATTTATGGGAGTTAGTAGAGAATGGATTTCTAGAGCCAGTTGATGTAGCAACTTACAATGCTTTGACTCAAGCAAAGAAAGACCTATTGAAGGACAATAGGAAGAAAGATTCAAAAGCCCTTTTCTTTATTCTTCAAGAAGTGCATGAGAGCATTTTCCCAAGGATTGCAGTAGCAACAAAGTCCAGACAAGCATGGGACATACTTCAAACAACTTATCAAGGTATGGAAAAAGTCAAAACAACAAAGCTACAAATACTAAGAAGGGATTTTGAAACTATGTATATGAAGGACAATGAATCAGTAGATTCATTCTTTAGCTAGATTATTGGATTGGTAAACTAGATTAGGTCTCATGGTGAGACACTTGAAGATAAAAGAGTAGTTGAAAATATTTTAAGAAGCTTTCCCACAAAATTTGAGACAATTGTTGTAACCATAGAGGAAACAAAGGACCTCACACAATATTCAGTTGATGAGCTCAATGCATCTCTCATTTCTCATGAACAAAGCCTGAGTAGGTCTGCAAACATGTCATTGGAGCATGCTTTCAAATCACAAGTCTCATTTATTCAAGGAAGAGGCAAAGGAAGATTGAATTTCAGAGGAAGAGGAAGAAATTTTTACACAGGTGGAAGAAGCAGCTTGTCAAGCTCAAGTGGAAGAGGAAGCAACCAAAACCCATCTCAAAACTAGTCACAAGGTCAAAGGTATGATAAGTCTCAAATCCAATGTCACTACTGTAAAAAGTTTTGGAATTACATGAATGAGTGTAGGAAAAAATAGTATGATTATGGTAAACAAAATGCAAATTTCACAAAAGAAAATCAAGATCAGCAATCAGAAAAGAGCACAATGTTTTTGGCATGTAATGTTGCACAAGCAAGTGAAAAAGATGTTTGGTTTTTAGACTCGGGTTGTAGCAACCATATGACAAGAAATCTAGAAATGTTTTCAAGTCTAAATGAAAATGTTAAATGTGATGTTACATTGGGCAATGACAACAAAGTGTTAGTTAAAGGAAAGAGAAATATCAACATTCTAACTAAAAAGGGGGAGCAAAAGTATATCTCAGATGTGTATTTTGTGCCTACCTTAAAACACAATCTGATGAGTATAGGACAACTTGTTCAAAAAGGGTATAGAGTAACTTTCAAGAATGGACTGTATACAATTTTAGACAAATACCCAAGTAATCAACTCATTATAAGGTTATAATGATGAGTAATAGAATGTTTCCCCTAGGTAAAGATTCAACCAGATTTGAATATAGATTATGCACAAGCACAAGAAACCACAATAGTAATGCAAACTATCTTTCAAGTAGAAGTAAAAGATGAAAACTAGCTATGGCACTTAATATTTGGGCATCTTAACTTTGGGGGTCTAAATTTTTCTCATAGGAAAAGTATGGTCAAGAGACTACCTTTAATAGAAAAACCTGAAAGAGTATGTGAAGGATGTATCTTAGGAAAGCAACATAGAGAATCTTTTCTAGCAGGAAAGTCAACTAGAGCAAAAGCCCCTTTGGAGATTGTACATTCAGATTTGTGTGGACCTATGCAAACACCCTCAATTGGTGGTAGTATTTATTTTTTGACTTTTATTGATGATTATTCAAGGAAAACATGGGTTTATTTTCTAAAGCATACTTAAGAGTGAAGTGTTTGATTTCTTTTGTCAATTTAAGTTGCTTGCTAAAAAAAAGAGTCGACATTATATCAAAGTGTTGAGGATGGATAGAGGAGGTGAATATATTTCAAAAGAGTTTTTAAATTTCTGCAAAGATCATGGGATTCACAAACAGTTTACTACTAGATACACACCTCAGCAAAACGGGGTAGCTAAAAGGAAAAACAGAACAATTATGGAAATGGCTAGAAGTATGTTGAAAGCCAAACATTTGTCAAATGAAAATTGGGTTGAAGATATATCATGTGCAACATATATAATGAATAGGTGTCCAACAAAATTATAATGAATATGATTCCTGAGGAAGCATGAACTGGAAGAAAACATAATGTCACTGCTCACATGAGAGCTTTTGGTTGTGCAGCATATGCACATGTGCTTGATGAATTAAGAAGAAAGTTGGATAACAAAGAAGAAAAATGTATCTTTGTTGGATATAGTGATGAATCCAAGGCTTAAAAACTTTATAATCCAATAGCTAAGAAGGTCATAATCAACAGAGATGTACAGTTTGTAGAAGATGAGGCATGGGATGGAAGCAGAGAAAAAATAGTTAATGTATCAACATGTATACCTTAAGAGGAAAATAAAATTTTTGTACCAACAAATATTCCTTCTAATGTGACTCCTTCCATGCTCATTCAAGTTCAACCAAGTGGTCAACAAGTGACACCATCATCGAATGTAAGAGCAGCAATAAGAGGACAGCAAACAACATCTACACCAAGAAGTTCTGGCGCAGGACCATCAAGTCCACATTCAACAAGTTCAAGTGATTTATCAAATCCTACATTAGCAAGCATGCGAAGACAAAAAATAAAAAGTATAAGGGACATATATGATCAAAATGAAGGTGAGAATAATACTTATTAGATGTCTCTTTTTGCATTTTATTCACAAGTTGATGATCCAATTCATTTTGAAGATGCAATTAACGATGACAAATGGATATGTGCAATGGATGAATAAATTGATGCAATTGAAAAGAACCAAACATGGGAGTTGGTGAGTCTTCCAAAAGACAAAGATGTAATAGAAATTAAATGGGTTTATAAAACCAAATTGAATGCAAATGGTGAAGTGCAAAAACATAAAGCAAGATTAGTGGCAAAGGGTTATTCACAGCAGTCTGGAATTGACTATAATGAGACTTTTGCACCTGTAGCATGTCTTGATACTGTTAGGATGATATTTTTCATTGCAGCTCAAAAAAAATGGTTAGTTCATCAAATGGATGTGAAATCAACATTTTTAAATGGCTATCTTGAAGAAGAAGTTTATGTGGAACAACCACCTAGGTATGAGATATCGGGACAAAAAAAAAAGTCTGTAAGCTGAAGAAAGTGTTATATGGTCTCAACCAAGCCCCAAGAGCTTGGTACAACATAATTGATAGTTATCTTTTACATAATGGCTTCATCAGATGCAACAACGAGCCTACATTATATACCAAGATGAGTGAAAGAGGTGAAATGATGATTGTATGCTTGTATGTTGATGATTTAATATTCTCTGTTGATTTATCAATTGATCTTTTTAAAGGAGCTATGAAGAAAGAATTTGAAATGACAGACTTGGGACTCATGAAATACTTTTTAGGAATTGAAGTGAATCAAAATGAAAATGGTATCTTTATTTCTCAAACAAAGTATGCAAATGATATTTTGAAGAGGTTTAACACGACAAATTGCAAATCAGCACCAACACCTGTAGTTACAGGTTTGAAGTTAAGTAAGGATGACAAAGGTGCAAATGTGGATCCAACACTGTATAAGAAACTTGTTAGCAATCTTATGTATTTGATAGCCACAAGGCCAAACATAATGTATGTTGTAAGTTTGATTTCTAGATTTATGGAAACTCCTAAAGACACACATTGGAAAGCTAGGAAAAGAATTTTGAGATATATAAGTGGAACAAAGAATTTTGGAATTCATTATTCAAGTTCAAATGAATTGAAGCTCGCATAATACATAGATAGTGACTGTACTAGAAGTGTTGATGATAGGAAACATATCTGGTTATGTTTTTCATTTTGACACTCGTGTAGTATCATGGGCTTCGAAAAAACAACCAATTGTCACTCTTTCATCAGCTGAAGCAGAGTATGTTGCAGCCACAAGTACATCATGTCAAGTAGTATGGATGAGAAGAGTGCTAGGAGAGTTGAAACAAGAACAAGAAGAGGCAACAAAGATATTTTGTGATAACAATTTAGCCATAGCATTATCAAAAAATCCAGTCTTTCACAAAAGGAGGAAAAACATTGATACCAGATATCACTTTATTAGAGAGTTAATCAACAATGGAGAAATCTTTTTAGAGTTTTGGAGGTCTGAAGATCAATGTGCAGAAATTTTTACCAAGGTGCTGGGAAAAGACAACTTCATCTATCAGAGAGATCGTTTGGGCATTATTGATGGCAGTAGTTGTAATTAAGGGGGAGTGTTGGAAATAATTCCAACTTCTACTTCCTGTGTGCATTCCAAACTCCTTCCCGCGTTACCGTAGCCTCCTCTCCTTTGTCGTGCGGTGTAGCGGTGACCTCGCGGTAGAGCGGTGTCTACTGCCATACTGCAGGCCTCTCTTTTGCTATGTGCGGTACTGCGCTTCTACCGCTATCTTGTGAGGTCATCTTCCATGGTGTGATAGAGCGGTTTCTCCCATAGTCCTGTAGCCTCTTCATTTTCTCCTGGCGGTAGAGTGGTGAAGCACATTTTTGATGGGATTTTTTGGCATGAATACCTTATCGGACATTTAATATTTGAAGGACAATATTTATTGTGATTTTGATGGTTAAATCTGGGATAAAAATTTTCACTTGACGTGAATATGGTTTTCACAATTAATACAATTAATGACATTTAATTCACCTCTTTCCTGGTGAATTTTCTCGATGATTTTTGATGGGTATATTTTGTAAGTAAGTTTATTTATTATTAAGAAGAAAACTAGTGGTGAAATTGAGCAGCAGCCATTCTGTGTGTGTTTAAATTTCTGCTCTCTTTATATTTTGTGTTTGGAATCCTCTACCTCTAGCTTTCAGTAGCAATCAAAGTACTTGTCATCTATTAAACCCTAAGCACAGTGGTCGGCAGATCTGACTTGTGCTATTCTATGTTTGTGTTTTTCCTTGGGAAACCACATTTTCTTATATTGGCCAAGGGATTGAATAGTTAGTTCTCAATACACTATTGTATGTAATAAATTGTCAAAAAAATACCTATAGTTTTTTTTTTTGTGTGTTTTTTGAAAACTCTATTCTTTTCAAGCGTTCTGAAAGAGTCTTAATATTACCAATTGTTTATGATAAACTATACAGTGCTTCTGCATTATATGGTCTTTTATAGTACAATCCAGGAACATCTTTATATATACATTTTTATCTCCACGTTTCAGCTGCTACATGATAAAGGTTTCATCTGATTTAGCAAACTATAAGATTTGTTGAATGGGTAGTTTGATATTATATCAATAAGATTTAATTTTCCACCATAGTAATAGATTAAACTTCCGTCATCAATTCCATATATTCTTAATCCAAATGATCTCTATCTATCTCATAATTTGTGTGTATCCGTATAACTTGTATTATTAAATGTTTAATATATGACTCAAATTGCTATTTGCAGGTCTTTAAGAAGATACAGTAATGGCGAGTGCTAATCAGTTGTCATTCTGTGTGGGAGAAAGAAAGATAGGATGTGGTGAGAATAGAGATGCAGCAGCAGAAAAACAATTGATCACAGCAGGCAATGTAACAGATATCCCTAGTGCTTTGACAGCTATTACAACTAAGAGCAACAGAAGGTGCGAGAGAAGCAGTACTACTGATAAAGAAGAAAAAATGAAGCTTCTTAATAATGAAGAAGGCGGCGGCCACGTAACTCCCAAATCTGAGAAACACAAGATACCTGCAATGACTTTCTGCCCTCTTCCACCATTAAAGCCCAGATCAAATCCCAGAAAGAGAAAGCCTGCAATGCCTCCAGAAACACTACATTCCTTCTGATTTTCCCCAGTTGGATATGTTATTTGGCTCAGATTCAAAGTCCACACCCCAACAAAAGAAGAAAAAACCAGAAAAATTAAAAGAAAAAACAGTACTACATTATTATTAGTTGGTTCAACTTCAGATCCAAAGTCCACTATCCATCATAAAATAAAAATAATTTTTTTCTCCTCTAACCATGTCATCCAGAGAAGAAAAGTACAAATATCTTAATAAGCATAAAAAAAACTGCACACGCCAGTCCTGTAATGACAGTCTTGAGGTAAATGACTGCAGTAGCTCCAAAAACATTTGTAATAGTTTTGTACCTAGTTTCTAAAAGGATCCTAAGGTCTCCTATGGACTGAATTTAGACGTTCAGTTAGGAGATCCTAAGGTCTCCTGTGCATTGAATTTAGACATTCTATTACTATTGTTAAATATGGGGTTACCTTATTGTTTGTTATTTTTGAAGGATTGAAAGAAACAAGAAAAACACAGCAAAACAGACCAAAACAGAGCAGATCGAATTACCTACAGCAATACGAATTTGATTCAGCTTTATTTCTTGTGTCAAAACAGATTAGAAGAGTCTTCATTTATAAAAATCTTAACAGATCGGAAGACTGCCTAAAACTGCAGAAAAAACAAAAGCAAACTACTCTATCAATGCAATGAACTGCAGATTACATAATGCGTAATATCCTATGCAAACAGAACTAAAGTTAACTCCACCGCCTACGGTGAAGTCTTCCAAAAACAGCAGTTTATCCTCATAATTTTTCTCCATCGAATGGGAGAAATTATTCTGTTTTCTCTAACAATTTATAGGAGTTTCCTTCTAGCTAAATTGGTTATACAAAATACTAGAAGTATTCATAGAATTTTTTCTAATTTATTTAAAAATCAACTAATAAGACCATTGTGAAAAACCAGATGGAGCAAAGCATTGCATTGGTACATTTTGTGGGCTTTTTTAACTTCGCAGATGATCATTTAAAGCTCATAATTTTGTTAACTTGTTCTATGAATTTTTGACTGCATATGCATTCTTATCATGACATACGAAGCTACAAGCACTGAGATTTTATTGTAATGGTGGGTGAGAGCAATGGAGAAGTTGATGTTTCAGTTTGAATATTGTTCGTCTCGGATTCCAATTCACTGAGAATATTTTATCTGAAAAAAGGCTCTACATTTTTTGAGGTCATGAATCTGATATAATTAGGAGAAAGTAGATTTGCCTAAGATTTATTCTATTGGGCAAGATTTGGAAAATACTGGTTTGCAATGCTGTATAATGCCAATAATCCAAATTATACAGTGCACTCTTATACCCATGCAACTGGATGCACTACCGGACTTGAAGTGCCATATGTGCTTAGTTACTATTTTTCTTATGAATGTTTCTATCAATCCAAATGTGTAAAAAAGAAATTCAAAAGTTTATTTCATTCTGCCTCATCTCGAGTTCCAGAGGAAAAGTAGATTCTTCAAATGGTGAAGTTGCTATAATCATTTTCATACGTTCTCCTCCTGTCTATTTTCAGTAAATAAGAGACACCAACAAGTAAAACAAAAAAAACAAAAAATCATAGTGAAGATCACGTGAGTCCAAGCGTCGTATACTCTGGGACTGACTTTGTTTGTTTTCGATGGAACTTATGTAAGTTAAATACATGAGAGAATACTCTGAAACATTCTTTGTTTGTTTTCCATGGAATTTATAGAAGGAAAAAATGCCCAGGAAAGTAGAGAAGGTCAAAAACTTATGCTGAGCTCCCTTTTTCCCTTCACAATCTGATAAATAATTCAAATAATCTCCTGAATTTCGAGAGTGAACGTCGTCGCCCCATTATGGAGGAGCGTGTTTTCTTCTTTTGTTGCTGTAAATGTTAATTTTGTTGTGTCATAATGCAAACCTAGGTTCAAGATTTCCGTAAGTTATCCAAATCATGATTCAAATGAGCTTCTTTAGTTTTTTGTTTTATTTAGTTTATAATACACGGTTATCTTGTAATAATGGCCTATTGGGATATTCTGAATAAAAGTTGTTAAAATTTTATTAAAAGAATATTTTGTGAACAGATGAATTATATTAGGGGCGGGGGGTCTAGTTCTATTGGCTAAAGCATCCTGTTGCAGACAAGAGGTCATGAGGTCTAGTCTCCCCCCAAACCCGTGGTACCAGAGGGTGTATTGCGTCAGCGCCACCAATCACATAAAAGAAGTTTACCAGGTACATTGCAATTTATAAGGGGACGAATACCTGATCACTTCCTACAGTCTTAAAAAAAAAAAAACATATTAATTATATTAAATTGTTTGGTTTTCTATGAAGTGTAGGGTTTAGGATATTTCAATGTCATTTTGATTGGGAAGGTGTTTTTGATTGAAAGTAATATTTTTGATGATTTGTTAAGTAAAAGAGTTTGCGAATTTGTTGTTCAAAGTGACAAAGATTGAGTAAAAATCTATTCTTGAAAATAATAAAAAATATGATTAAAAGAAATGATGACTCTTTCGTAAGATGAAATTGCTTCCTATCTTAAAATTCACTTGACTCATTTAGTGGTGAAAAATGTAACAAGGTACATTGATAAGGTTTTATATGGGACTCTTGGAGACTTTTTTAATCACAAAAAAGTTCACCTCTTATTATATGACATGTCTAGTTGTGCTTTCAAACATCCTCACAAATTCAGCAGTAGCAGTTTGAGCTTTCAACTAGTAGGATTCTATAGTATTAGGATTTTGGAGAGGGCAGTGGGAAGGGAAAGAGAAAGATCAAGGCAATGGTGGAGAAAAAAGTGGTTTATTTAGTGAATGAAGGAAGGTTAGGCACCTCTCAATCTATAGACAACTTTGTGGGTTACATTTTCAAAGAAGTCACCAACCTAGAGCTTATAATTTGGATGCTAAATATGAGGAATGAATAATAATATTAATGGGGATCAATGAGTATCCATTCATAAAGTCATGGCCAAAATGTTGATTGTCCTAGACAATCCATTAGTTGTTTGAACAAGTTTGATGTTGACCGAGCCCTAAGTTAAGACACCATGTTATATATGGCTACAAGCTCATTTTCTCTTGTTTTCATCAAATTCTAATTCTAATCAAGCAAATTTAAAAATTTTGTGTCCTCCAATTTTAAGTGCATTTGTTGAACTAGTCTTCTATAAGGTTGTTCAAGTGCTTTTAATTATTTGTAAATCTCCTTTGTCATCTATGCTCATCAAATTAGTTGTAAGAACTTTGAACAAAAATAATTAATTGTCAATAATCTTAGTAACATATGATTTAGGAAAGAAATTGACCATTTAAATTGTCAAAAAAATGTCTCCATTAAGTCATAAAATTAGTTGTCACTTGCATCATACTTAAATGTCCATTAAAATCATGAAATGGTTTTATTCTTTGAATTGATGATCTATTGCTAGATAAAAACTAGGTTACAATATAAATGGGTCATGTAGACCACATACATGTATATTCAAGAAAATAATACAAAAACACATCTGAGATTACGATATTGAGAAACCATGAATTTTATAGAATTCCTCCTAAATTTTTTAACAATAAAACCTTTATCTACTTTTTTATAATCATGTGGCCAAAATTCAACATATTTAATATCAAATTTATAAATGGTAGCTAATCTTTCATAAATAATATTTATAAATATTTCCTTGGGTAGCTCCATATTCATTGTAACCCATGACACAAATTGAAATGAAGAAAAAGTGTGGTCAACCTTAGGATTTTACCCTAGGGTTTGGACACTTTTCCTTAAACATTTCACTTAGAATTTGAGGTAGTGGGGGTTTGATGAATTTGGACACAATATAGGATTGAATTATAATCTAAAAGGTGAGTCAACCTTCCCTTGACCAAATTTGGAATGGATCTTGGAATGAAACATAATGAATTGACTAGGCTAATGATGCAAATAACTATTTTAATGTAAAAACAACAAATCCATAAACTCAAAAAAATTCAGACTTTAGAAACAAACTTAATAGAGTCATGTGCACTTGTGATATAAATTTGAAGCTAATTTTTGAGGACCAACTCGCTTTGGGTGACTATGTCCTAGTAGATGAATCCCAAATATGATTCCATAGTACTTTGCAGCTAGATCAAAAGCCTTCCTTGTCCAAGTGCATCACTATCAGAACTTCGTTGAATACAGAGATAACTAAGTTTATGCATGTTGTTAAGGTGTAGGGTTTGAATGAAATAATGAATAATTGACCTTCAAGCTTCTCCCAATATTCTTCAGATCTGAAAACTACACATTCAAAGAGAGAGGAAGGCTTGTGCCATATAGGGTCTTTCCTTACTCAAACCTCATGTTGGTGTTTCCACCTCCACAATGGAAATATCAATGAAAGAGATCTTATCCCTTTGAGGGATAGAAGCTAAATGATAAATGAATAATGAATCAATAATGGACTATAACTCAACACTCAAAAATGGCTTCCTTGAAGGATTGGAGTCATGCAAAATCTCCTCAAGGCTTGATTGTTGTTGGCTTGATTTTCTTGAAGACCTACAAGGGTTAGATCTCACAAACAATAGGATAATATAAACATGAACAAAATCACATACACTTTGACATGATGCTTTGATATTGAATTTTTGCAATAAATTTTATCTTAATATCTCTCCACTTGCTTGATAATGCTCTTGACAATAATTCTTGCTCCATGCTTCACTTAGTTTTAAGATGATGAAATGACTATGTATTTATATGCAATTATTCTAAGTTAAAAAAAAATTAAATATCAATAGTTGAAATTTGACATTTGAAATTCAAATAATAAAATGTCGACTCTAACATATTAAAATTTGGAGGCAAAATAGGGGGACCAAGTTGCTTAGGGTGACTCAATCTTGGTCCTATTTTGTAGGATCTAAGCTGTTGAGGGAAAAATATTAAATGTATGCATTGGATTTCTATATGGGTTTTATTGATAATTATTCAAATGGGTTATAGAATGCATAATTTAGGAAATTAGGTGTACAATTAGGTCCATGCACTTGGGAGGGAGAAAATCAAAGTGTGAAATTTTCAAGGGAGATAATTTACGATGCTACATTTATCCCCCACTTTAGTGAAAGTATGAACTTATGCTTAAACTCACACTAAAGTACAAAATATGTCAAGTGGGTTCTGATTATCTAAATGTTGAAGAGATAGGATGACAATGAATCTAGGGTAATTCACAAGCCCCCAAGATTCAAGATCCTATGGCAAGACAACATAAATGCAAGGGAACACACATGTATGTAATGCAACAGGATAACATAAAACATATATGATAGGAACACGAAGCATACATGGTGAAAATACATGACGTGATATAACATAAGGATGACAAAAAAATGAAAACAAACATGATGCAAACTCAATGCAAATACGAAGAAGACATAGGAAAGACACACAACAAAACACAATATTAGTACTAAAGAGATTTGAGCCAGTAAGGAAAAGAGACCTTAGTCTTAAATTTGTCTCAAATACCAAATGCCATCCATTGAATGTGTTGTCTAAGGGTGAAATCACAATGCTATGTCTCAATTTTTTCCCAAGATGGATATTGACATCAATATTTTTAACTAAATCTTCATCTTCTGAGACCTATGGTAGCTAAACCATTAAGAATTTCAAGATAATCCAAACTAGTGATTCGTAGGAAATTTTGTGTAGATTCTAAATATATTTTTTATTTTATTTTTAAAAATAAATTATGAATCTTTCAACATCTCCTTTGATAACTAGTTTTTTTTTTTAAAACAACATTTTCAAAAAGAATGTTTGTGTCATCCAACATAACTTTTTTTTCTATAAAGGATAAAATTCTATTTTTTGAAATATAGATTCTCAAAATCAATGTGTGTGTCATCCAACATGTTATGTATATGTCAAAATACTTTTTTTTTTGGTGAAACAAAAACATCAATACAAAGGGAAAGGATATTTTTTTATTTTTTTTTACAATGTCTTACTATTTTTCAACCTCTGTGGAATGAAGAGCTCGATGTTCGGAGAAAAACCTATGTTCAATAAAAATTGAAAATTAAATACATGATAAAATGAAAACATATCAAAAGTATGATTGACATGGTATGTGAAAGATCATGATGGGCCAAAAAGTGGCAATATGATGGGTATTTGCAGTATATCGATTTAATTTTTACCCAAATTAATGAAAGAAAAGGGTTTTAAAGGAGATTCTCATTTTCAACCAATATAAATTATGTCACTTTTGAATTTAATAAATTATTATTATTCATTTTCTATTTGAATTATGAATAAAGTCCCGATTGATAGGCTAATTGAAAAACATCTATAGCTTTGAAACGATATCACATTTTTTGAATCTGAAACAAGCGTCACATTCCATGCTTTGCATACTATCGGATTAAAAATAATAATAAATTTCATGAAGTTTTGATTCGTTATGGTTAGACGATGAGTTTTTATATTTTTAAAATTGTACAAATAAATCATAATTAATCATTTACTTGGAAAAATTACAAAAAATATGCACTACATTGGGACATGAGTCCTCTACTTAAATCTAAAATCTTATAAAAATATTATCATTTTATTATGTTAGGGTGGCTTAATTAGTAATCGTACTTCCTATTTTTCCCTAAAATTTAAGTGATCGTCAAGATTGAAATTTCAAATTTTCACCAATTAGATTTTGTTTTAAAAATAAACCTAGTAGTTTCAAACTACATTCAATTTTCATACCCTATTCTTACATATTTTTGAAATAATATAGATAATTTATTCAAATTTAAAGCTGGTTGCCTAACTCTGATTTTTCTAAACTTTGTGCCACTTAAGGGCCTATTTTTTCCATGATGATCCTACACATACCTTGCTTGTTGGAAAGATCGTTTTGAGGGCTATGATCTTGCAAAATATCTTGTCAACTTAAGTTGATCTGAAGGTCCAACATGGGGTTGCAAACTATTTTTTTGGTGAATTTTTTATGTAACTTCTGAATTTTCCTAGCTAAGGACCTTTAGTCGAAGGTACCTTTGAATGAAGGTCTTTTCACCGAAATAAAATAACATTTTTAAATGTCTTCGAGTGAAGGTTGTAGAATAAAATATTATTTTTTTAGATTTAGCGGTCGATCTTCGATCGAAGGCTGTTACCAAATTTTCAAAATAATGTCTTTGAATTACACATGTATATATACAGGGTCAATAAATTTGGGATTTTTATATCAAAAAATAAAAGAAAATTTGCAAGGTGTTTTCAGAAGGTTATTTTTTGTAAGTTTTTTACAAATTTGGAACGTGTAATTGATAAATAATTATTGAAAGATCATATTTTTCAAGTTAAAGAAGATGGGAAATGTAAAGAATCGGAAAAATATTACTGTACATCATCATTTCGAAGAAAGGAAACAACAATTGTGTGAAAGGAGGAAAATATATCAAGCTAGAAAAGCTCAATTTAAATAAGGTATGCATATTTTATATTATAAATTATGAATTTTTTTCAATTAAATCATGTTCTAGATAAGATTAGTCCATCAATAAGATCAAATTGTTTTTGAACAATTAGAGTACATAGGCTTTATCTTTGTTCTATGCTCAAGGTTCCTTCTACAACTAAATGGAAATAGATAAAGGCTACCCCTAGTGCCTTTGTTCCCAATGGATGTTGGGTTCCTTACCTCTAGCAATAGAGTCTTTGTTCCTTTGTTTTTTAATATTCCACTTAATAAAATTCAACATTACTAAATATTATTTGTGATAATTAGCTAATTTAATTTATTTTATTCTTATAATCAATCAACTACAAGTTAGTAATTACACAACTCTTCTACAAATTACAACTAAAGAAAAATAATTAACACTACTATTTCAAACAACTAGCATTTTAGAATAAATCCATAACATATTACAATCAATGAATTCTTGTGTTTGCAACCATTATTTTATAGCAATTAAATTATAATAATTTAGTATTGTGGTATTGAATTTACCAAAAAAAATGTACAAGAAAAAAAAAATTATATATAAAAAATAAAATAAGAAACATTTTTTTTTTAATTTGTTCATATATTAGAGAGCCACTTTCAACTATATAACTTTTTTCATTGCACTTTACCTTTTGAAAATTTCTTTTTTTATTTTAAGTTAAGTCTCCTCCCACATCATGATCAACGTAGTTATATAGAACTATTGAAAGATTTGAAATAGATACACATTGTTGATCTTCTTCATCCAACAACTCATCTAGGTCCCTGTGATGTATCAAGTTCATTTTATATCTAATATTCTTATAACCATCTATATCTCAATTAAAATATTGGTGGGGAGTTGTTATAAATTTCTTTCCAAGGCACCTAATACCTACTCAAGGATCTAACTACTTTTCAAGTACAAATCAAACTTGTGACCATATCCTCCAATTAATCTAATAGGTACAAATTAAACTTGTGCAAATTTTACTTTGTTGAAAAAGTAAGAATGTTGACCTTCTTAGTGGTAGTTTTAGACAACACAACACACTCAAAAAAGCTAAATAGGAATTAAGTGAAAGATGCATGTATAATTTCCCTAGGATCTAAGAGCATGTTGGTTTGATCTCTAATAGATATCCATGTAGTCATAACTTGGGTTTCCTTTTTTCTTGTCACTTGTCTTTCTCTCCTTAAGTTTGTTCATCTCAAGTAATAATAAATTTTTAAAATAAATAAAGCATTAGGTAGATGTATTTTCTTAATTTCATTCATCACTTTCTAATTATAGGTTCCTAAGTTATGTTTTTTCCTATTTTTATTTCGCAGATTTCCTACTTTTATTTCTATATTATGTCTTTAGTTGGGAAACTCTTTCTTGAGTTAGTTATTTTAGGTTAGGTTTTAGTCCAATTTTCCTACTTAGGTTATTTTTACTTGTTCTAGATTGTGTCTTTAGGAACTTAGGTTATATTAAATCAGTTAATGATATAGATTGATTATATTCATTCATGATGGCAACCCCAATTAAATTATGTTTAATGTATATTCAAATTAATAATGTCAATTATTGTGAATGAAAGTGTGAATTAAGAAGTAACTATTAATGAATTATTAAAATTGTGATTTGAAAGCATATATATTGAATATGATGCAATTGAGATCATGTAGTGTTTAGATGATATGGTTGTTAATTTTGATTTGAATAATTTCACTATGTTGATCAATATTGAGTAATCTATTATGTGATGTTACACACCCTTATTTTTATGTTTAATGTATATATTCATTAAATAGTAATATATCATTATTGATTTGATTGCTATTACATTCAAATAATCACTTGTGTGAATTAAGAAAAATTCCACATGTGCATGTTATTAAAATGATGACATGAGCATATTTAATATGATGCAATTTTGAGAGATCATGTAGAGCTTAGATTAATGTAATTTCTCATTCTCAAATTTCATAATTTCACCTTGATGTACTTTGCATGGACATAGTTTAAAATAATATGTTTTATATACTCTAAAATCTTCTTTTATACATGACATGTGTACAACGGATCAACAAATGAAAAGTGTAGAGGTCCCTAAGCCAAATTTAGTTACTGGAGAAGAGGGGGCTGAAGCATCCATGGTTGATGGTATGGAGGAGACCCAAGCTGTACAAACAATTAATGTTAGAGAGGATTTCCATACACAATTTAATGTTGGATAGGGGGGTCAATACAGGATCATGCGGGTCCAAACTAGGCCCCTAAGTGGCAATGAAAATTCAAAAAAATAAAGCTAGGAAATTTGACATAAAAATTTGAATAAGTTATCAACATAATTTTAAAAATATGTAGGAATAAAATTTGTAGCAAATTGAATGTGGTTTCTAAGGTGCTATTCCTTTTTGGGAAAAAAGTAAAATCTATTTGGTGAAATTTTGAAATTTCAATGTAGTAGTACTAAATTTTCAGGAAAAAATAAAAAGCAGGTATATGTATGACCAACCTAAGTACAAGAAAAAAAATATTTATTTAAAATTTTCAATATAAGTAGAGGACACATGGTCGGATTTGCTAGATTTTTTTTATAATTTTTTGCAAGCACATAATTAGCTATGATTTTTTTGTTGCAAGAATGAAAAGACTAAAGGTGTTGTGGAAAGTTTGTAGGTGTTGTCATTGATGTCAACCAGTCAACTAGTTATCTACTAGTTGTTGTTGGTTGTATATGTCGAGGATATTGAGAAAATTGTAATAAAGAGATGTTGCATGTTTTCAGTGGTTGCTCCATGTTTTGGTTTGGATTTTCTCTTGTGGTTGTGTGGTTTAGATATGTTGTTCATGGTTTTCAATAGATGTTATATCTAGATTTTTGGTTGTTGATTCATTGTACATTGCAAGTTGTGTTCACCAGTTGTGAACTATGGTTTTCTATGTTTTTGGTTGAGGTCCGAGAGAAATGTTGTTGGTCCATAATTCTCTTTGATTAAGTCTTATAACTTGTTCTAGAGTTGTGTTTCCCTAGTTTTATTGAAGATATTTTTGGCATTTGGAAGATTCGTACTTAATGGTTCTATGTGTTTTACACTAGTTTGGTTGACCTTATGTGAAATACTACTTTTGAGGATGAAGAAGCATGTTGGATCTATTTTGGGTCCCTTGAAGCATGTGTTTGGGTCGCCCTCATTCTAAATCCACCCTAGGATGTTTTAGCACCAACCTAATTTGAATTTGAATTTGGATGGCCGACTTTGGATATGGTTCAAAGTTGAAGATGGCATAAATGCGAGATGAGTTAGTGGTAAACAAAGGAGAGAGAGAAGAAGGAAAACTCTATCATTCATGCATGTGTGCAAGTAATTGTGGTGGAATCCTTTGTTGAATTGGGATTTTATTCTCTTTGCAACATGTCTTCTTTGTCTTCTTTGTATATCTGTGGTAGTGATCCCTTCGGGTTGTAGCCCTGTTGGACAATGAGTCCTTATCTCAGGTAGTGAGCCTTGTTTCAAGCAGTGAGTCTTTTTGTAATCAGTTTTGATATTCTCTATAGTTTTAGTTAATCCTCATCATGCTTTTTCCCTTATTTGGTTTTCCACGTAAATCTGGTGTTATTGTGTTTATGTGTTGGATTTAAGTTTTTGCATTGAGATTTGATGATTAATCATTTAAGCAATATCAAGGATTAGTTCTAGTAATTGAATTGAAGGCTTAATTTTGTGACAACTTATTCACCCCCCTCTTAGTTTTCCTATTCAACAATTGGTATCTGAGTTTGGTTCCTTGGTGAAGAGCTTAACCACTTGAGGAAGGTCCAGGATGGTTGGAAAATGGTTTATGACTATCTGAGGTTTGATAAAACTAATTATGGTATCTAGAAAGTATTGATGGAAGAACATCTAGAGTATTGTGGATATGATGTGGAGAAAGCTTATAAAAATACTTACACTCCTCCTACTAATGGTCTAAGTACACCTGAAGAGATCAAAGTACATGAAGCGAACAATAAGGTGAAATACATTTTGAAGAATAGTCTGGTACATTCAGAGTTGATCCAGGTTCAGAATTTGAAGACAGTTAAGGAAGTCTAGGATGCTTTAGAAAGAGAGCATGATGGGAAGTGTGATTTAATTAATGCATTTATCATTATTAACACCTCGAGATTCAAAGATCTTGATAAATTAGGTCAAGACCCATTCACCCATGGGTGAATGGGTTCCCTTTTAAGTTGCAAATTCAAATTTTAAATATGTTTTTGGTGGTATTTTCATGATCCCAATTTCATATTCAAATGTTGGCTTGTAATGTTTATTTTTTGGAAATTAGAAAATCATCTATAAAATCAAGGTTATTTTATCAATTTAAAACATCTAGCAAGAGGTGTTCACTTTCATACAAGAAAATATTATTCTCAAGAGCATTCAAGAGCATATTTATCAAGCATTTTTTGTAGCAACCAAGATCTCAAGTATCATGTCAAAGTTTTTTCCAATCGTTCATGTTTTTGGAGATAACATTGTGATGCAGGTTTCAAAGATCAAGTCAAGCATTCAAGTTATATTTTCAAGCATCAAGATTCACATCTATTGAAGCCATTTAATGTAAGATAGCCATCAACATTTCACATTTACAAATTTTTATTCAAGGGTTTGTTGAGTTGCAACATTGCATTGTTCATTCATCATTCCTTTCAAATTTCATTATTTCAATTCAAGCTTTAATTACCAAAAGGGGGTTTAACCAAGGAAAACTGCCATTCACCAAAAACAAATAATTTTTCCCTCTTTTGTTTGTGTTGTAGGTCCTAGGTTGAAGAAAAATTGAAGAGTGGAGATCTCTAAAGTGTAAAATTGCAAAAGTTGCAAGAAAAGTTGTCAAGATTACATAAACTCACATCTTGGATTTATTATTTGTCATTTTTGAGTGGAACTACTGGTAAATTGCATCTCATATTTTTCTTCAAAGGTTCCCAAAAAATCAGTTCAAAAAGTTGTCCTTAGACCCATTCACCATTTTTGGACACTTAGCAACCAATTTTTGAGGTAAGTTTTAAGTGTCTTCCACTCATCCAATTTGCACAAAATTGACTATTTAAGTTAGAGATAAGCTTCATCGACATGAATCGGTCTTAGTTTATAGATTTAAGGTCATTTTCTATTTTATTTTCCTCTCCCAAAAGTGGCATTTTAACTTTACCCCCCATCCACACACACATAAAGGAAATTGCTAGATTTTTCATAGAATTGAGTCACCTAAAGGCTGAAATTTAATTTTATCTTGGAGGATCTCATTTCCTTAATGAAACAAAAAATAGGTAGGTTCATTACATCCCATTTCCCCCTTTCTAATTATAGTATAAAACCATATGTTTTGGACCTTTTCACCTATTTTTCTATGTTTCATTATGGTGAACTTGAAACATTCCAAATTTAGTATAAAACCATATGTTTTGGACCTTTTCACCTATTTTTCTATGTTTCATTATGGTGAACTTGACATTTTGAGCATTCAACTTTCTGATTTAGAGATCATCCAATTCCTAGATATAGGATTTTTGTAAGTTTTCTTTGCATCTTAGTTAGGGTTGTCAAAATTGCATTAGTATGCATAGGGTTTTAAATTTGCATTCTTGCATTGTTTAAATTTGAAAAAATTGAAAATTTGCATTCATATTACATTAATTTTGTATAGTACTGACATATTAGTGTATGTTCAATCATTTATATTCAAAAATTGAGTCAAAATTTAATTTCAAAAAGTGTCATATAGTTCATCATTTTTCATTAATTCTACTTGCATTCGGTCATCAAATTTTGGAAAATTTTGTCACAGAAGTTACATTTTGAAACCGGAAATAGAAATCACATATAGAAGCCAATAATTTGAAAATTTTAGTTTTTGAAACCCTAAGCAAGGACTCCTTCACCCATGGGTGAATGCATCCTTGTATAGGAATTCTAACAAAATTTTTAATGCATTTGAGTCTCTATTTTAGCTTCCTTGTTTCCATTGTTTCCATTGTATTTTAAAATTCTAAAAAATAGTTAGTATATGTGCAAGAAAAGGTGTTAATTTGTCTCATTTATTGCAAAATCATAAAAAATCTATTGCATTTCAATATTCAAAATCATCAGACCTACAATACAAGTCTTACAATCTAAAGTATTGCATAAGTTGGATAGATTAATTTTCATGTTAGCATGTTTCCTTTTCAAAGATTAAGACACTTGTCATAATCTTATGACATCTTGTATCTCACCTTGGCTATATAACCAAGGGGTCTCTACTACACAACAATAACATTGAAGGGTATGTGCAGGATAATGATGGGCCAAAAAGTGGCAATATGATGGGTATGTGGTTGATGACCTTTTTTTTACCCAAAATTGATGAAACGAAAAGGGTTTTTAAAGGAGGTTCTCATCTTTCCAAAAATATAAATTATGCTTTACTTTGAATTTAATAAGTAATTATTATTCATTTTCTATTCAAATTACGACTAAAGTCCTGATTGATAGGCTGATTGAAAAACATCTATAGATTTCAAATGGTATCACATTTTTTGAATCCAAAACATGCATCAATACATTCTAAAGCCTACATATACTATAGGATTAAAAAATAAAAATTAAATTCCAAGGGAAGTTTTGACTCAAGCATGTGGTCGATATAATAGTTTTTATATTTTTAAAAGTTGTAATAAAAAACCATAATTAATTATTTACTTGAAATATAAAAATATGCATCACATCGACATGAGTCCCCATTTATATCTAAAATATTATAAAAATATTATCATTTTATTGTATATGTATAGACAACACCTACTTCTTATTTTTTCCTCAATTTAAAGTATCAACAAAGATTGAAATTTCAACTTTTCACTAAGTAGATTTTTTTATTAAATAAAACCTAGTTATTTAGAAACTATATCTGTTCTGTTATGATTCTATTCTTACATATTTTTGAAATAATATAGATAACTTATTCAAATTTTTTACATCAATTTTCCTAACTCTTATTTTTTTGAATTTTTTGCCACTTAAGGGCCTATTTTTTCCATGATGATCCTACACATACCCTGAATTATAATTGATAAGAATTCATTTTATTCTTTTCATATTCATATTCTCTCTCTTGTTCTTTCCATTTGGCCTCAAGATCTTGGCAGGCTATCTCCATACTTTTGATGTGGTTTTGTACCTAGTTAATTCATTACTAGGGGACTTATTTACATGTTTACTTAGGTCCTTGGAAGGAATCTTTCTAGAGGTGTTAGTTTTCATTAGTTGTTATCTTATCTTTTGACTTGTAACACATGTGACCTAGGTAGTTGTGATAAGTTGTCTCATGTCATATGATTAAGAAACTTGTCATAATCTTATGAAATCTTGCATCTCCCCTTGGATATATAACCAAGGGATCTCTCATACATTGTATACATACATATAACATTGAATCATAATTGATAAGAATATAGTTTATTCTTGTCATATTCATCTTCTCTATGTGCTTTCCATTTGGCCTCCAGATCTTAGAAGGCTATCTTCATAGTTGATTCTAGCATGGTATCAAGGTGTGTCGAGTGTCATAAAATAGCCATTATTCAAGAGATGTAAATCTTGAAAAGTTGAGTAGTCTCTTCTCTTGCATCGTATGATGATCTGGAGAATCAGAAAAACTTAATAGAAATACTAGATTTTGGGGGTTCCTCTTTGTGGCTTTTTATTGTAGGTTTAAATCGAAGCTTGTTGGTGCAAATTTGAGCTCATCATTGAGTTTAGAGGGTTTGAGATGTTTCATCCAAATCAGCCATATGAGGCAAAATCTATGAGGGTTTGAAGTTGAAAATTGGTTGCCAAATCCAGAAGGTAGCTCAATTTTGGAGCATTTTGGGTCAAATATGACCTCGCCATCGCATCCAGAAGGGCCAAAAACCCTAATATTGATTGTCAATTCATTGAATTTAGAGCAGTTGTCCATTGAGGAAAAATAAAATTTCCTAGGGAGTCGTATGACCCCCCAAGTCATCATAATTATAAGGTATGACTTTTCAAAAAAGAAAATCATTGGGAATTTTTTGATTTTTTTTTGAAAAATTAGAAAAATACCAATTCAATATTTTTCTATAATTTTTTTTATCAAAAACAACAATTTTTTTAAAATTCAGTGGCTGCAAACTGTTACTATACCTTGTGCAGTAGAATAGGGTACCACAGCCCCACCATCGACCACCACACAAAATTCATTGACTCATCGAGTGGTCCCCATATTTTCCATGGTAGGTCCTAAACTTCTATCGGCGGTCATATTCAAATACTGGTCGATTATAGCAAAACACTAGTGAATAAAAATTATAGGCACCTTACATAGAAACCCAATGAAATTTCTTTCAAATTGGTGAACTGAAAATCAACCCACACATATAAAGCAGATAGAATAATCCATTGTATGACAACATATTTCAGAAGTAGAATATTCCAAAAAGATTCCATCAAGATTCTACAGTTGAACGCCTGAAGAATAATATGGCATAAGCATAGTCCAAGAGAATATACTTTTGATGGCCCCCTAGCCATCAAATTGTTGACATCATCTTGCATCAGTAGTGACGTCAGCACTCAAAAATACTTTTCCTACCCCCCTCTCATTTGCATTTTTTAGTTTTCAAAGAAATTTTCAAATGCTCATAACTTGTGCTCAAGACCTCCAATTTGCAAGCAATTTTTTTTATTTGGGGAAGAAATTCATGCTCTTTGTAGTGGTGTAATCATTTTTCAGCTTTGGTGTCTTATTTTTCTCAAAATTGTAGATTCTTGAATAATATTTAGTGCTTTTTCCTCATTTTGAGAACTTTAGGAGCTCGTATATTTCTCTTACAATAACATTTTTGAGTGCATTTTTTTTTAAAGTGCATAATTTTTTGTGTATTTTTTAGTGGTATGATCAGATTGATCTAATTTTATACCAAAAATTATACTTGATTCTATGGCCAAATTTGGCATTTGCATGTACTAAGATCAATCCACTTTGTTCTTTTTGGCAAGTGGCATCTGTAATCACATTAAGAATAAAGTTCCAAATTAGATATTTCTTGGGGGGTTTCATGATTGAGTAATTTGAGGGGGTAGTCTTGTGGTTGATTCATTTTTGTTGATCATTTGAGGAGTTATCATGGGATTTTCTATTCATCCTTCTATGGTAATGCTGAATAAGGATAATTATGAGTCTTGGAAGAAAGGTATCTTGACACATCTCAGGTGAATTAAGCTTTTTCCATACCTTTGTGGACTCATACCTAAATCTGACACACATTGGAAGTAATCAATTTGGGGTAATAATAATGATCACATTGTAGGATTAATTGGTACATATATTGGTGTTGATATCCCTATGGATATCTTAGATATCGAGTGTGTTGGTTATTTTTTATGAACCAAACTTGATCTCATCCCTCACCTATGAATCTGCCAAAATTCAATTACTAGTAAGGGTGAGGATTGGCCAACACACAAGTAAGGATTTTAAGGCCCTTCTTCACTTTG
>VDFB02373365.1:37975115-38015620 GCA_007258455.2 Sequoia sempervirens
AGTGCAGCTGAGAAATCAAAAGAGGCCTTTGTTTCTTGGGAAAAAGCGGCTGGAAGATGCGACTACACCTCCGTAATTTTAGCAAAAGTGATTGAAATAGCAAAAGTGACCAAAACAAAGATGACTATGACCAAGACATGAGATCAAGTGTGTGAAGTTCCTATAGCTTCTACGTGAACATTTTTCAATTATGTTTCCAGGACCTACAACTTCAAAATTCACTCATAAAATAGTTAGTGCTAAGGACCATGGTCCCACCGAGCATGCCAGAATGTGTAAGGGGGAAATTGAGGAAATGCACTAAGATCAATGTTGAATGAATTGAAACTAATCTAATTCAAATAAAAAGACGATTCATACCCATTACCCATGAAATGAAGCTACAAAGAATGAACTCAAATAATGCAATCAAGAGAAATAACATAAAATGAATTCATAAACATAGATTTACCATCCTGTGTCGAAGTTTGTTCGCAATGATGTTGGATTGTTCGTTTTATCAATGTGAAGCCTCCATTTGTGCATGCAAAAGCTTCAAATTCGTGTGTGTGTTGATCAAAGATGTGTGTAAAGTTTGTCAAAAGATCAATTGTGAATTTGGCATTACTTTGTTGTGCAAAATATGTTGATTTTTTGATCATTTTTAAGGAAGAAGATGATTGTTATATAGAATTTTTGTTTCAAAATGAACGCTCAAGATCGCGTAGTAGAATATCTCGATCAATGGTTGAAAACTGTTGAGAGGATTTAGATGGGAATAATCAGTGTATTTTGATTACGTAATCAGTGTGATTGAAGAAATCATTTTGAGTGTTCAGTGGGATTGAGGAAACAGATGAATCAGTCAGGAATAGATGGATTAGTTAGCCAATCAGATCGAGCAATCGGGGATCGTAATTTGCTCAATCATGAAAGTGGGTGAGGATAATTAATTAATTAATTTAATTAATTAATCTTTTTGGAGTTGAATGTGTAAATCATGTTTGAATTTTGCAAACAAAGTTGTATTTGTTTGATTTGACCTTTTTGATGATGTTTTGAATAATTTATTCAATTATTCAAATTTAGGGGAAAGTGACATACTTAAACTATTATGTTTTAATTATTTAATTGACTTAGGGGAATAAAGTGAATTAGCAATATAATTAAATAATTGATGTTGTTTAATTAATCGGGAAGAATAAAGTTAGATTGGGACTTAATTAAATAAATGTAATTTATTTAATTGGTCAAAAATTGGTGAAAAGGTGAATTTATTAAATAATGTATTATTATTCAATTAATAGAGGAAATTAGGGTTTTTGATGCAATGGATGTGAAATGCAATGATATTAAGTGATATTGATGCCAATGATGAGAAAATGTCATTCAGGATATGTGATAAGTGTTAGTTCAATTTTACATGTCTACAACACCAAATGAATCTCATGTGTGGAAGTTTATGTGGGCTTGTAGACATATAATTATAGATCATATCTCATGGCAAATCAATGACAAGTTATCTACCAATTTTTGGTATGACTCCTAGAATGGGTTTAAGTCGTTAAATGATTGGGAGGCACTCTAAAATTGCTTGGGTAGGGTGCAGGAAATTGTGGGAACACACATGAAAGGTTATCTGGTGATTGACGAAAATAGTGAAAGTATTTATGGATGAACTTTGACAAAGAATTACTTGACGGTTGAAGTCGGGGTAAGGAACATACAAATAAATAATATACCGGATAAAATAATTGGTGTGGCTTTAAATCTAGGTGTTATTTGACAAGTTTGGGATAAAAAACTCAAAATTATCACTTAGGAAGCAAATGGTCAAGGAAATTGTGTTGGGGAAAATGGGTAATGCTGAAGATTGAAGCCTTCACATGGACTACATTACATAAGTGTATTCTTATAGGTGATCGCATGCACTCAATTGGGATAAAAGACCTGAATTAGTGTATTTTGTACAAGTCAAACAAAGAATAGGTAGGTCATCTCCTCTTGAATTGCCAATTTTCTATAACATGTTGGGATTGGTTGTAATGCAATCTTAGGTGGAGTGGGCCAAGACAATAATTACTAGATTTGTTCAATAGCTAGCCAAGGATTGGTAGTGATGCCTTATGGAGTAAGATCTATATTACCAACCCTGCAATTCTTATTTGGAATGTTTTGAAAGAGCACAACAAAAGGATCTTCAATGATAATGTCAAAAGTGTGGAGGAAGTGATTGTAATGATAAAGAGTAATATTGTTGAATGGATGTATGTAAATGTGAAGGAACAAGTAAAATCAAGTTTTACATGATGCAATGAAGTGAAGCATTGATGAAAAGATGGGGTGACTTAAAATTCCCCCCATTCTTAAAATTATCTCCATGTTTGAGGGAGAAGAGGATATTGGAATGGTAGAGCACTCCACCAAGAAGGAGGTTGAAATTGAATATCGATGGTGCCTCCAAAGGCAATCCTAATCGATCTAGAGTAGGTTGTATAGTACATGATTAGCAAGGGATACTTATTTGGGCTAAATATGTAAGGTTATTTGATCCTGTTGAAATGGAAGCTATGCTAGAAGGTGTATGACTATGTAGGCATAAAGGAATTGACTATGTGGACATTGAAAGTGATTGGATGGTTTGCATCAATGCAATCAAATCAAGCAAAATAGATAGTTGGTATTTGTAGCCCAAGGTGGTGAGAATAGGAGATGACTAATCTCCTAACAAAATGCACCTATGTACATACAAAAATGCATGAAACTCTACATAAAAACATGCATAGAAACATACATAACATGATGAGATGGTATAATGCAGGGCCAGCCAGATAGGGGATAAAAGTGACAAAATTGGCAAACAGGAGGAAGCATTAGGGAAATGATAGCGAGGAGATAACGATACTGTCAGGTCAATTTTCCCACCTCTTTCTGATCGATAAAACTGGGCCCTGTGGCTTGCGTGAGAAGTTATCATTTTTAGAGCTTTTTTCTAGCACGAGAATTGGAGGCGGACTGACGTGTGCATTTTTAGTTTGGAGAAAGAAGGTGAAAAAGACTCTCCATTTTCAGTCTGCGCGTTGAAAGTTGAAGGTTGGAGTGCACATGGCAGAGTTGGAGGAGAAAACTTACCAAATCGAGGTGCATTTTCAGTATGCACATTGAAAGCTGAAGGTTGGAGTGCACGTGGAGGAGTTGGAGGAGAAAACATACCAAATCAAGGTGAAGGGTACTAACCAATTAGGTTGCAAAGGGTTTTACAACACTGTGTGGGTTGCTTATTTCTTAACACCTAGGGTTTTCCAACATGAATTTTTATAAAATAAAATGAATATCTTGAAAAGCTTTTGTAATTTAGATAGTGTGAATGTATTGAAAGGCCTCTTCAAAATTTACAAGTACTTTTAATTTGAGTAAAAATTACATTTAAATTTTGCATGATTGAAAATGTGGGTTTTCAATTATTTGAATCTCCTTGTTTAAATGTAAAGGGTTGTCTCACGGTGGGTTGCTTGCTTCTTAACACCTAGGGTTTTGCAACATGGAACTTTACAAAATAGTATGAATGTCTTGAAAACCTTTTTTTGTTTAGACAGCACAAATGTAGTTTGTTTCTTAACACTTAGGGTTTTGCAACATGGAATTTTACAAAAAAGTATAATTTTTTTGAAAACCTTTTGTAGTTTAGACAACACAAATGTAGTTTCTTCTTAACACCTAGGGTTTTGCAACATGGAATTTTATAAAATAGTATGAATGTCTTGAAAACCTTTTATTGTTTAGACAACACAATTGCAATTTGCTTCTTAACATGTAGGGTTTTGCAACATGGAATTTTACAAAACAGTATGAATATCTTGAAAACCTTTTGTTGTTTAGACAACACAAATGTAGTTTTCTTCTTAAAACCTAGGGTTTTGCAACATGGATTTTTACAAAAAAAAAAAATATGTCTTGAAAGAAAACATTTTGTTATTTGGACAACATGAATGTAGTTTTCTTCTTAACACCTAGGATTTTGCAACATGGAATTTTACAAAATAGTGTGAATGCCTTGAAAACATTTTGATGTTTAGACAACATGAATGTAGTTTGCTTCTTAACACCTAGGGTTTTGCAACATGGAATGAATGTCTTGAAAAGATTTTGTAATTTAGATAGTGCAAATGTATTGAAAGGCCCCTTCAAGATTTATAAGGACTTTTAATTTAAGTAAAAATTGTATTTAAATTTCACATGATTGAAAAAAAGTGCACAAAATAATTATAATTTGGAAAACACAATGTGGGTTTTCAATTATTTGAATCTCTTTGTTTAAATGTAAAGGGTTAATGTCTCATGGTGGGTTGTTTGCTTCTTAACACCTAGGATTTTGCAACATGGAATTTTACAAAACAATATGAATGTCTTGAAAACCTTTTGTTGTTTAGACAACACGAATTTGGTTTGCTTCTTAACACCTAGGGTTTTGCAATATGGAATTTTACAAAATTGTATGAATGTATTTAGAACCTTTTGTTGTTTAGACAACACAAATGTAGTTTGATTCTTAACACCTAAGTTTTGCAACATGGAATTTTACAAAACAGTATGAATGTCTTGAAAACCTTTTGTAGTTTAGACAACACGAATGTAGTTTGCTTCTTAACACCTAGGGTTTTGCAACATGGAATTTTACAAAACAATATGAATGTCTTGAAAAAAATTTGATATTTAGACAACCCAAATGCATTTTTCTTCTTAACATGTAGGGTTTTGCAACATGGAATTTTGCAAAATAGTATGAATGTCTTGAAAACCTTTTGTTGTTTAGACAACAAAAATGTAGTTTGCTTCTTAACACGTAGGGTTTTGCAACATGGAATTTTACAAAACAATATTTATGTCTTGAAAAAAATTTACTATTTGGACAACACAAATATAGTTTGCTTCATAACACCTAGGATTTTGCAGCATGGAATTTTACAAAATAGTATGAATGTCTTGAAAAAAAATTGTTGTTTAGACAACATGAATATAGTTTGCCTAGATTAACACCTATGGTTTTGCAACATGGAATTTTACAAAACAGTATGACTGTCTTGAAAACCACACCTTCCATTGTTGTGTTTATTTTTTCAACTTCGTGTCTTTTAGATTACAATTGTCTATCAACATCATTAATTAAAATCCTTTTATTTTGATCATAAATTCTTCTTTTAATATTTTAATTCCTTTTATAAGTGGTTAATTGTAGTGTTTTTGTTGTTTTACTTCAGTTTCAGTAGTTTCAACTATTGCTTTTGCATCTACAAGTTGACCAGCCACACATTTTTCCTCATCCCCACTAATGTTACCTATTATCACCCCTGATATTCCTTTTCATAAGCTTCTACCCTCTTTTTCATATCTTTGCCTTTAAGCTTTGGAGAAGTTTCTCCCTCATCAACCCTTAGGATAGCACCATCCATTTCTTAGATAGAGTTTTGAATGTCTTCAATACTTTTATGTAGCTTTGCAACTGCTCTTTGCTCAACTTTTAGAGTTTCTTTCTAATTAGAGAATGCAAATGTTTTCTATTTTATAAGTTATTTACAAAACTTGTCTACCTTTTCACATAGGACTTTCATGTCTCCAACCAACTGATTGTCTTTTCTGCACTAAGATCTATTTTTTCCTTTTCGTTATCATTTATTTCGAATTGTATTTGTTCCATGGAATTCTTAAGTTGAAGAATCTTTGAATTCATTTGTTCAACTCCACTTATAGCATCATCTCTCACTTTATTTTCTTGCAAAAATTCATATGCAATACAAAAGTTCTTGACTTTATCCACTCCTGCATTAGCATTTACCCATTGCACATATTGCATTGATGCTCCTTCGTCAAGTTGTCAAGTGCAAGAACAATCTCATCAATCGATACATTATCTATCTTATTCATTTTGGTCTGCTTCTTTTCAAATGTTTTTAAAGCAAATTCCTTTTTCATTACATACTTTCTACTACCTGCTACTCGAGTTCTACATTGCCATATTCCCATTGTGGATAATGCACATGCACCTTCCTCAACTTCTCAATAGCACAAAGTCTCTTTAGTCAATACACTATCTATATCATTCACTTTGGTCTGCTTCTTTTCAAGTATTTCTATAGCATATTCCTTTGTCATTTCATACATTCTAGTACTTGTTGCCTCCAATTTTGCATTGTCATTTTCCCACTGCATATACTTCACATGCTCCTTCCTCAACTTCTCAAGAGTAAGAAGAATCTCTTTATTCAATACATTATTTATCCCATACACTTTTTTTTTGCTTCTTTTCAAGCATTTTTATAGATGTTTCCTTATTCATTTCATACATTCTAGTACTTGCTACCTCCTGGAGCATTGAGAAGATCTCAAGTTCATTAACACCCAGTATTTTCCAACCTTGAATTATAAATAAAAAAAATGATTGTAATGAAAACTTTATAGTATGAATGTAAGAAAAGGCACCTTCAACATTTACCAAAATTTTTACTTACAGTATGAATGTAAGAAAAGGCACCTTCAACATTTACCAAAATTTTTACTTACAGTATGAATTGTGTTTGGATTTCCTCATATCATTAAAATATAGGTAGGTAGGAAAACACATCAGGTTGTGAGTTAGTTTTTTATGCTTGTTCAAAGCTGAAGGATGGAGAATTCAGGGAGGAGTTGCAACTAGGGGATACATAAAACTAACCTTATTTAGCTGAGGGGTGACGAACCAATTGGGTTCTTATATATAGAGGGTTTTACAACACTTGTGGGTTGCAGGTTTCTTAATGCCCTGTGTTTTCCAACCTCTGAGTATACAAATAATATGATTGTGATGAAAACCTTTTGTTGTTTACACAATATGAATGTAATAAAATGGAACCCTTCAAAATATATAAGAAGTCTTAGATAGACTAAAAATTGTGTTTCAACTTCCTCAAATCAATAAACTATAGGTGGTTGGAAAACACTATGGGTTGTGATTTATATAATTTTGCTTGTTCTAAGATCAAGGGTGGAGAGTTTGAGGAGGAGTTGTAGTTGGGGGATACATAAAACTAACCATATTTAGTTGAGGGGTGACTAACCAATTGGGTTCTTATATATAGAGGATTTTACAACATTGTGTTTGTTGCAAGTTTCTTAACACCCTGTGTTTTCCAACCTCTGATTATACAGATAATATGATTGTAATGAAAACATTTTGTTGTTTACACAATATGAATGTAGTGAAAGGAACCCCTTCAAAATATATAACAAGTTTTGATAGACTGAAAATTGTGTTTCAACTTCCTCAAATCAATAAACTATAGGCAGGTTGTAAAACATTATGGGTTGTGATTTATATAATTTTGCTTGTTCTAAGCTTAAGGGTGGAGAGTTTGGGGAGGATTTGTAGCTAGTGGATACATAAAACTTACTAGATTTAGCTAAGGGGTGAGCAACCAATTGGGTTCTTATATATGTAGTGTCAAAAAATGTCGTTGGGGACATTTTCACTTGTTTGGGCCCTCCTTATTGAATTGAGTTTAATGTTTCCTTGATTTAGTGTTATAATGTGGTTGACACATTCAAATTAAGTCTTGGTCCCTTGTGAATTAATGAATTTAAATGGTACCTTTCTAAATTTTTGTGAAGTGTTGTAACACACTTTCACACTTTTCTAAGGTTTTATTAGCTAATTACATCTAATAAACCTCTTTTTAACCTCAATCATGCCTTATCTAAAGTGTTGTGAAGTGTTGTAACACACTCACATTTTTATAGGGTTTTCATTAATAATTTGGATTTCTTATGCCTTAATTGGCCTTATTTTGCATCCATAAGCCCCATTTAATGCATCTTTTTGAGGATAATCCCAAAAAAAATCATGACCCAATCATAATTTAGGTGTTTCAGGCTTGAATGGCCTAGATTTAATGATCTAGGACTCATTTTCCACCTTGGGTGAATGAGTCCCACCTAGATTTTTTGATCCCAAATCTGGTTTCACACATTTCTAAGAATTTTTAAAATTAGTCCCAAAATTTAGGCCCAGTGGGACTCATTCGCCACCTTGGGAGAATGAGTCTCATGTGGCCCAAAATCAAAATTAATTCAAATTTTTGGCAATATTTTATTCTCCTAGATCTGATGTTGGCTTGTAGTGTTGTAATTTTAGGAATTATTGCATAATTGAGTATAAAAGCAAGTTTCTTTCATTCATTTTACACCTAACAAGTTGAATGAGCATTCTTATAGAAAAGTTGAGTTCACAAGAGAATTCAAGAGAATTCAATGGTAGATTATCAAGTTTTTTAGAGTAGCATTCAAGCATTAATCATCATTTCATGCATCATGTTTGTTTTGGAGTTAACAATTGTGATGTAGGATTTTATGATTCAAGCAAGCATTTCATTCAAGATCTATCCTATCCAAGCAAGAGTCAAGGTCTACATCCATTGGAGCCATTGCATACATGTTAGCAACACTTCATTTCTAGGGTTTGGTGAGTTGCAACATCCTTATTTTGTTCGTTCATAATTCTCCATTCATATTTCATTCTATTTCAAGGTTTGATTACCAATAAGGGGTTTGACCAAGGCAAACCCCTATCCACTAACCCAACAACATTTTCCCCTCTCCATTATGTGTGATTCACAGGTCTAGGTTGCATATTTCTTAAGGATAAAGATTGGAAGAAAGTCATCAAATCATTCAAAGTTGTCAAAGTTGTCATCAAGCATTCAAGAACATTGGAGAACATCTATAAGTTACAAATTAGGGTTTTGGATCTAGAAATCAATTAGGAAGGATAGAGCAAACAAAGAAGAGAAGGATCAGAATTTGAAGCTTCAGAAAACCCTAACTAGATTGATTCGCCATTTCTAGAGAATGAGTCCTAGATTTAGTCAAAATTTTAGATTTTTGCAGATTTAGATACCAATTTGGCAGATTCTTGTTCCCACACAGAAACCTAGAATTTGGACTGATTCACCCAGCTTGGTGAATGAGTCCCACTTAGTATTAAAAGTAGAATTTCCAGTGTTTCAGAGCTCCATTCAACCATCTTCATATTCCCAAGTGCACACATTTCATTATGTAGCTTTCTATTTTGTTTCATTTACATTTCTAGGTCATTTTGTGGGTCATTGCATTGAATTAGGGTTTAGTGTTGCATCGTACATTTCATTTATCTTTTTCAAGTCCAAAATTGGTGGTAAACCCCTTTATTAGTTTATAATCATCCCTTAGGACAACCCTCTTTCTAGATCTCTTTCTTCTTTGCATTGAGATCTTGAGGGTTTATTCTTAAGTGAAAGTTAGTGAAAATTGTCCTTCTAGGTCCTAAACCCTCGAGAAGGAAAGCAACAATTTTCCACCTTTCATTTTGGTGAACCTGCATTTAGAACATCATAATTCTAATTTGGAGTGCATCATCATCCTAGATTTTTCTTCCATTAACATTGCATTAGGGTATGCATTAGTTAATTGGCATTCTAGGGTTTCAAATTTTACATTAGAGAAAGCTCATATAGCTTGCATTTTTGCATCTCATTTCACTGAAAATCAAACAAAATTTGAATTTTGCATCCAAGATACAAATCATAAAACATAAAAAACATAAAATTCAATTTTTTTTTTGAAAATTTTGATAAAAATCCCCACTAGGACTCATTCACCACCTTGGGTGAATCAATCCCTTTGCATATGTGAACTACATTTTTTGGCATTTACAACACTTTTTTTGAGTTTTTTATTGCTCTTATTACCTTTCTATTCTAGTTTTCAGGCTTTCTGTTTCATCCAATTATTGCATCTAGTCTAAATTAGTTCATCTTGTGCATTGCTTAAATTCAAAATTGCATTTCATTTCACATTATTGCATAGTTTAGAATCTAAAATTTGCATCATGGATATGTGTTTTGGTAAGATTTGGATGTCCTTGAAATCCTTAGTGGATGTGTCCAGTTTTGGTTTTTGAAATGACCCTAGTGAAATCAAACTTACTCATGCTCACTCAACTCCTAATGCGTGTCCTCCTCATGATGTTGACATCATTAGAGAAGATGATGACAGCATGAATACGTTCCTAAACGGTTGCCTTAACAACCTTGAAGCTAATGGATCCTTTTACCCATCCATGAAACAACCAACCTCCCCTACAATACCACCTCTTGAGATGTTTGGTTACTTACATCCTAAAACTAAAACAAAAGTTTAACCTAAGTTCCCTACAATACGTGAACCTATTTTCTCTAAACAAGCAAACAATCAACCATTTTATGGTAACAAAGTAACAAACACTCCCATCAATCTAGAAGAGACATATGGAAAAGGATTCACAATCTTGAGTAAACAAGGATGTGATACAACAAGTGAACACAAAATTCATCAACTATTATAGAAAATATCAACTGAAGAAACCAAAGGGATAGGATATCAAGATCCCCCTCGCAACATAAGTGCTCCTAAAGAATACCTAAGGCTTCATAGTGATGGTACAATAGTCTTAGATCCTCTTCCTGATATGAATTTCCTTCTTCCTAAAGATCAACCAATGACTCATAACAATGAAAAGGATGATAGGATCACCTTAGGTCCTCCTCCTCAAACTTCAACTCGAGAAATTGGTGAATCTAGCAAGCACAAGAGGCCCTACAAGCTACAAAAACTAAAGTTCCCTTGTCCACTGCCTGAAAGTGAAAGGAAACTACAACTGCTTTTAAACAAAGAACTAATAACATTACCACGAGTGAAAGATAGGCTAATACAATATCCTAAAGATGCAAAAGTTCCACATTGTCAATACCACAAAACTCTTGGACATAGTACTGATGAGTGTTGTGCATTCAAATTAGTATTGAACTTTCACTTTGATGGCAATGATTGCCATCGAGTGATTACATAACATACCCTTTTTCCACCCCTTGTCATGTAGTAGTTGTATAATTTTGTATTCTCACTATTACATTATCTCCCCCATCACTTACCTCAGCTCATTCTTGTCTTGCACTTAGTGGGGACAAGAAGTAGATAGCCTTGTCCTAGTAATGCAACTGTTGTTGTCCCTTTAGCTAGTTGTCCACCTTCGGTATACAATGAACATGATTGGGATGCAAACAACCTGCTCATAGGTTGAATCACATGTGCCTTACTATCCTTTTGCATCTTTCCTTTTCTTTTGTGTGATTGCATGTGTGATGTGATCCCCCATGATGTTATGTTTGATGTTCTCTTGCTCTTTGTGGCATTCCTTTATTTATACCTTCATTCTTCTCTATGTCGTGCATCTTTTCACCTTTTTCTTTTTCATTTGCCTTTTGTTTTCCTTTTGGGGATGACGCAAGGCATCTAGACATTCATGTCTCTTCCATGTTGACCCAAAAGGCTTTTCCTTTATTTTTTCTTTATATCTTTTTCATTTGTCTTGTGTTTTCCTTTTAGGGATGATACAAGACGTCAAGACATTTATGTTTCTTCCATGTTGACCTGAAAGGTTTTTCTTTGTTTTCACTCTCTTTGTGCCATTCTTCCAGTTCTATGTGTATTTGGGGAATGGTGATAGTTTTGATAGTTTTAAGCTCTCTTAAAAACATTGCAGCAAGAACATATTGACCCCAAATCCATAGATCCCTTATGTGTTTGGATTTTCATTTTTGGGGCAACCCCTCTCTTTTCCTTTTCTTTTGCATTACATAGCTTTACTCGAAAACATATGACTTGTCATAGGGCTTTCCAAGTTAGCTCTCATGTCTTCTTTGTTTGAATTTATCATTTGCTACTTTAAAGTAATTGCTCGCAGCATGGTGTTTAGCAATTTCTTTAAAGTGGGGGCATACATTGGCATTATTCTTTTGCATTTTTTTCTTTCTCATGGTTCATGGTGAAATCTTCTTACTTTATACAATGTGTTTTTCGCTTTGTGGATGATATTGGGTATGGTTTCCTTCAAGAGCATGATCTCTCTTAGCATATTACATTCCTCTTAGTGGCTTGATGCAACACACTACATCCCCTAAGTTGTGAATCTTCTATTATTTGATTGGTCCTCTCTTGGAAACATTAGCCACAATGTTCCCTAAGTTAAAGACCTCGCATGAACTAAGCAAGACTCCTTTGAACATTCCCTAGTTTGCATTTTTGCATTTGTAGTTATATGGCCACCTTGTATAACACAACTTGCATGCCTATAGAGCCATCTTGTTTGTTCATGAGCTCCAAGCATACGAAGTTTTGCTTGTCTCATGAAGCTCGAAAGCCATTTTTGTGTGGCACCTTATCAAAGTTATTAGGGGGTATAAATTTGATATGGTTTGAGTGGGAAGCCTAACTGAGGCATGACTTTCTCCATAGCCACTCACGTGTGAGTGTGAGTGCATACCAACCATGTGTTTATGTGTCTCACCTCTTTCAGATACTCACCCAATGGACAACTAGGAGTTCTGTTGCCTCAAAGTGAGCTTGAACTTTTTGGAAAAACAACCTAGATCTTATCCACATCACAGTGGACAAATGGTTGAAGCTCAATCTGACTCTTTTATCTTTTACCATTTCTCTTTTTTGTCTTTGACAGTGTATGCTTGTATTTTTTTTTCTCTTTATATCATTGTCATGTGTGTTATTTTGTGCCTATGTTGGTTTTTCACGGGATCTTGATCATCAGGGCTTGATCACCCCTCTTGATCAATGTCATCCCATCTTACTGGTATTGGTGCACTTGGACCCCACTTGATGCATTTTTTTCTACTTTAGTGTGATTTTGAAGCAAGTTCATCCTCTCACTAAAGTGGGGGCTAAATGTAGTATCGAAAAATGTCATTGAGGACATTTTCACACTTGTTTGGGCCCTCCTTGTTGAATTGAGCTTAATGTTGCCTTGATTTAGTGTTGTAATTTGGTCAAAACATTCTCATTAGGTCTTAGGCCCTTGTGAACTAATGAATTTAAATGGTACCTTGCTAAAGTGTTGTGAAGTGTTGTAATACAATTTCACACTTTTCTAAGGTTTTATTAACTAATTACACCTAATAAACCTCTTTTTAACCTCAATCATGCCTTATCTAAAGTGTTGTGAAGTGTTGTAACACACTTTCACACTTTTCTAGGGTTGTCACTAATAATTGGGATTTCTTATGCCTTAATTGGCATTATTTTGCATCCACAAGCCCCATTTAATGCATCTTTTCGAGGATAATCCTAAAAAAATCATGACCCAATCATAATTCAAGTGTTTTAGGCTTGAATGGCCTAGATTTAGTGATCTAGGACTCATTCACCACCTTGGTTGAATGAGTCCCACTTAGATTTTTGGGTCCCAAACTTGGTTTCACAATTTTCTAAGCATTTTTAAAATTAGTCCCAAAATTTAGGCCTAGTGGGACTCATTCACCGCCTTGGGTGAATGAGTCCCGTGTGGCCCAAAATAAAAATTAATTCAAATTTTTGGCAAGATTTTATTCTTATAGATCTAATGTCGACTTGTAGTGTTGTAATTTTGGGAATTATTCCATAATTAAGTATAAATACAAGTTTCTTTCATTCATTATACACCTAGCAAGTTGAATGAGCATTCTTATAGAAAATTTGAGTTTACAAGAACATTCAAGCATTCACAAGAGAATTCAAGAGCATTCAAGGTTAGATTATCAAGCTTTTTAGAGTATCATTCAAGCATCAATCATCATTTCATGCATCATGTTTGTTTTAGAGCTAACAATTTTGATGTAGGATTTTATGATTCAAGCAAGCATTTCATTCAAGATCTATCCTATCCAAGCAAGAGTCAAGGTCTACATCCATTGAATCCATTGCATACATGTTTGTAGCATTTCATTGCTAGGGTTTGGTAAGTTGCAACATCCTCATTTTGTTCATTCATCATTCTCCATTCATATTTCATTCTATTTCAAGGTTTGATTACCAACAAGGGGTTTGACCAAGGCAAGCCCCTATCCACTAACCCAACAAATTTTTTCCCTCTCCATTGTGTGTGATTTGCAAGTCTAGATTTCCTAAGGAGCAAGATTGGAAGAAAGTTATCAAATCATTAAAAAAATTCAAAGTTGTCATCAAGCATTAAAAAACATTGGAGAACATCTACAGGTTGCAAATTAGGGTTTTGGATCTGGAAATCAATCAAGAAGGATAGAGCATACAGAGAAGAGTAGGATCAGACTTTGAAGCTTTAGAAAACCCTAACTAGACTGATTCACCAGTTCTGGCGAATGAGTCCCAGTTTCAGTCAAAATTCATATTTTTGTAGATTCAGATACCAATTTGGCAAATTCATGTTCCAGCACAGAATCCTAGAATCTGGACTTATTTTTCCAACTTGGAGAATGAGTCTCACTCAGCACTAAAAGAAAAATTTCCAATGTTTTAGAGCTCCATTCAACCATCTTCAGATTCCCAAGTGCCCACATTTCATTCTGTAACTTTTTGTTCTGTTTCATTTACATTTCTAGGTCATTTTGTGGGTCATTGCATTGAATTAGGGTTTAGTGTTGCATCTTGCATTTCATTTATCATTTCCAAGTCCAAACTTGGTGGTGAACCCCTTTATTAGTTTATAATCAGCCCCTAGGACAACCCTCTTGCTAGATATCTTTTTTCTTTGCATTAAGATCTCAAGTGTTTTTTCTTGAGTGAAAGTTAGTGAAAATTGTCCTTCTAGGTCCTAAACCCTAGAGAAGCAAAGCAACAAATTTTCACCTTTCAATATATAGAGGGTTTTACAACACTATGTGGTTTGGAGGTTTCTTAATGCCTTGCATTTTCTAACCTTCGATTATATAAACAATATGATTGTAATGAAAAAAAAAATTTGTTTACACAATATGGATGTAATGAAAGGTGCCCCTTCAAAATATATAACAAGTCTTAGATAGACTAAAAATCGTGTTTCAACTTCCTCAAATCAATTAACTATAGGTAGGTTGGAAAAAACTGTGGGTTGTGATATATACAATTCTACTTGTTCTAAAATCAAGGGTGGAGAGTTAGGGGAGGAGTTGCAACTGGGGGATACATAAAACTAACCAGATTTAGCTGAGGGATGACCAACCAATTGGGTTCTTATATAGAGATGGTTTTACAACACTATGTGGATTGTAGGTTTCTTAATGCCCTGTGTTTTCCAACCTTCGATTATATAAACAATATGATTGTAATGAAAACTTTTTGTTGTTTACATACAAATGTAATGAAAGGCACCTCTTCAAAATATATAACAAATTTTGATAGACTAAAAAATTATGTTTCAACTTCCTCAAATCAATAAATTATAGGTAGGTTGGAAAACACTATGGGTTGTGATATATATAATTGTGCTTGTTCTAAGCTCAAGGGTGGAGAGTTTGGGGTGGTAAGTTAGTTTTATGTTCACAAATGTTTGACTTCACTAATTGAAATCCACTTATAGCATCATATTTCACTTTCTTTGCTCACACAAATTCATATGCAATACAAAATATTTCAAGTTTATCCACTTATGCATTGCCATTTTCCCACTACACATATTGCACACACTCCTTCCTCAACTTCTCAAGAGTGGGAAGAATCTCTTCAGTTAAAATAGTATTTATCATTAAGTTTGATCTCCTTCTTTTCAAGTGTTTTTAGAGTAGATTCCTTTTCAATTTCATAAATTATAGAACCTGTTGCCTCCAGATTTGTATTGTCTCTTCGCCTTTTCACATACTACACATGCTTCTTCATCAATTTATCAAGAGCAGGAAGAATCTCTTAAGTCAACACAATATCTATCTCATTCACTATAATTTTCAATGCAAGTGAGCTTCACAATAAATATTGCAATTGTGGTTTATAGTTAAAATTGCTTTTCAAATTCTTCATATGTTTCACAAATAAATGCACAAAAAAATAATGTGTTTTATCCTATGTTCATTCACTCCTTTACTAATTCATTATTTTATCAGTAGATGCAAAGAACGTGTTTTTTTCTTTTGACATTGTTGGCATCCATAGAATTAATTACATATTATTATTCAAGTTACACTTATAGGCTATATACAAAGTTGCAGGTTGGACTTCTCATCGTGTTGTTCAACTTGCACTTTTTTAGTTCATTAATTGTCATATACACTTTTTTTGGTCATGTTAAGTTACCCCAAATGCAAGGCTCAATATCACAACATGCATGCTCAAGTAAAAGTGGCTTGTACACTCCATATACTATGAGTTCTTAGTTTTTTTCCATGTGATGTTGTGATTTTACTTGCAGTCTTTATGTCCACTTGGAGGTTCAACTAGACACCATGTTTTCCAACTTGCATTGGTTGACATCATGGTTGATAGGAAAATTTACACGTTTATGCCTTTCCTGATTCACTCCATTACTGATTCATTATTTTGTCAATAGATGCAAAAAACATGTTATTCATTTCACATCGCTTGCAGTAATGGATGCACATTTTTTTACATACAAGGTTGTCAGAAAAGGTTTTGGTTTCCCTCTAACCTTTTTTCTCCATTAACACATACACATGCACCACAACCAACATATCTTCCCAAAATAATACATATGTTGTTGCAACTATAGAAATAATTACATATTGTTATGCATGTTACACTCATATGCCACATACAAAGTTGCAAGTTGAACCACTCATCATGTTGTTCAACCTTCACATTTTCATTTCATGAATTGCAAGATGTGCTTTTGTTGCTTCTATTGACTCACCTCAAATGGAAGGCTCAATGTTAGAACATGACTTGTCAGGTAAAAGAGGTTTGTACACCCCATATACTTTGAACTCTTAGTTATATTTTCATGCAAGGTTGTGAATTTACTTGTGGTCTTTATGTCCACTTCAAGGTTCAACTACACATTATGTTTTCCAACTTGCATTGGCTTACATCATGGTTGATAGGAAATTTTACACCTTTCTTCCTTTCCTTGTACTCTCCATTACTAATTCATTATTTTGTCAACAGATGCAACAAACATGATCATTTTGGTGTTGTTGGTAGTAATGGATGCACAATTTTTTACATAAAAGGTTTTGGTTGCCCTCTAACCTTTCATCTCCAAATTAACACATACGTACGCACCACAACCAACGTATCTTCCCAAAATAATACATATATTTTTGCAATTGTAGAAGTAATTACATATTGTTATGCACGTTACACTCGTACGTGACATACAAAGTTGCAGGTTGAACCACTCATCATGTGGTTCAACTCACACTTGTTTATTTTATGAATTGCCAGATGAGATTTTGTTGCTCATGTTAAGTCACCACAAATGGAAGGCTAAATATTAGAACATGCCTCCTCAAGTAAAAGAGGTTTGTACACCTCATATATTATGAAATCTTAGTTTTTTTTACATGCGAGGTTACAAATTTACTTGCAGTATTTATATCCATTTGGAGGTTCAACTAGACACTGTGTTTTCAAAACTGCATTGGTTCACATTATGGTTGATAGGAAATTTTACACCTTTATTCCTTTCTTAATTCACTCCATTACTGATTTATTATTTTTTCAACATATGCAACAAATGTGTTATTCTTTTCACGTTACTAGCAGCAATGGATGCACATTTTTACATACAAGGTTGTCATAAAAGGTTTTGGTTGCCCTGTAACCTTTCATCTCCATTAACACATACACATGCACCACAACCAATGTATCTTCCTAAAAATAATACATATGTTGTTGTAATTGTAGAAGTAATTACATACCGTTATGCACATTACACTTGTACGCCACATACAAAGTTGCAAGTTAAACCATTCATTGTGTTGTTCAACCTACACTTTTTTATTTCATGAATTTCCAGATGTGCTTTTGCTACTTGTTTTAACTCACCCCAAATGGAAGGCTCGATATCACAACATGCTTCCTTAGGTAAAAGAGGTTTGTACACCCCATTATACTCTAAACTCTTAGTTATATTTTCATGCGGGGTTGTGAATTTACTTGTGGTATTTATGTCCACTTGGAGGTTCAAACTACACACTATGTTTTCCAACCTCCATTGGCTTACATCATGGTTGATAGGAAATTTTACACCTTTCTTCCTTTCCTCATTCTCTTCATTACTAATTCATTATTTTATTAACAGATGCAAAAAACATGTTTTTTTTTGGTGTTGCTAGCAGCAATGGATGCACATTTTTACATACAACGTTGTCATAAAAGGTTTTGGTTGCCCTCTAACCTTTTGTCTCCATTAACACATACACACACACACACCACAAATAACGTATCTTCCCAAAATAATACATCTTTTTTTGCAACTAAGTAATTACATACTATTATGCATGTTACACTCATATGCACCACATACAAAGTTACAAGTTGAACCACTAGTCGTGTTGTTGCTCAAACAACACAAGTTTACTTAAAAATGATGGTTGGTTTTCACAACATTCCTCTTTAGGTAAAACAAGTTTATGTGCCACACCTAAAATGGACTCATCCTTGAATTTCCACGTATGCTTATGATTGTGTCGTTGTTGTCTATGTCCACTTGTACATTGAGCTACACACTTTGATTTTCAGCCTGCGTTTGTTTTATATTTTATGCATAGCTTGATTCAATCTATCAACTTTTATTTTCCTCAACTGAAGTTGACAACCTCCTATTGGTTTCACGTCGGTGACAACAATTCAAGCACATTTTATTTACACTCAATGAATAATTTCTTTCTTTTGCTTGACACAATCCACTCTAATTTTAAATATTTTTCCAATTCCTACCTTACCTAGAATAGGGAGAGGTTTTAAATGGAAGAAGGAAGACAATCTAGAGATACAAGATGTATGGGATGGAGGCTCTCCTTTCTCCTCTTGTGATTTGCAATGGACTCCTATTGCCCTTGAAAAGGATGGGGTTATTGACCTTGTTGTAACAATTCCTTGTAGCAGACTTGATGATTTCATTTGCAGTGAAACTGTTAGAATCCAAGATCACCTACATGCAAGATGGATACCTGTCACATGCAAAAAATATGAAGAACCAAAAAGATGTTCTCTGAACCTCAAAGTGTAAAATGCATTAAGAGAATCAATGATTACAAAAGAGATCAATCCTTATGAAGGAGATCAAGAAACCCTAGTGTGCACACTTAATAATTAATAATTAATTATTAATGTGCCTAAGTTTAGCTTAAGTAATAAAGAGGAATAAGTGACTTAATTAATTAATCAATGTGATATAATTAATTAAGCATAATAACTTATTACTCTAACACCCCCCCTTAAGATGAACTTAGGAAGAAGCTAAAACACTAGAATAAGATGCATGAAAGCAAAGATGGGTCCCGGCAAATAGGCTTGATCAGGTACCCATTTACAAATGCAAGAATGAGTAAGAGAAGGAAAAACCCATTGGGACAAAACCCCCCTTACAATGAGATAACATGCTGCAAAGAAGCACTGGAAGAACTCTATAAAGTAACACTGGAACTTGATATAGGCAAGCAAGGAAATATTCTTCTGTATACTATTGAAACTGGATGAGAGTCATTGATTAACTCAAGGAATCATGATAAAGCAACAGAAGACCTATGCCACGGAACACTCAAAAACTCCAAACGGGAACAACTCTGGAATCTATGAAGCAGCAAGCAATTATTGAATGATGTATTACTGAAAATGAAGTGCAAAGATGCAAGATGCACTCTCCCAACTGCCAAAACATCCAAGTAATCGCCAAACAACCCATCGGGCCAAATATGGACTAACTGATAAACCTAGGACATATATAGAAAAAGTGCATGGACAACAACATAGAGCTCCTCAATACCTTTCCAACGCCACAAACGAGGCGAAAATTGGACATCGTGGCAAAAAGTTATGAGCTCGGAAGTCCAAAAACAACATCTGACTTCAAACAGAAATAAATGTAGGAAAACAGTAAAATACTAAAAAAAAATTGCACCAAATGAAAGTGCTCAGAACCAACTTTCTGGTGATATCTCGTTTGCTCGATTTCGATACCGTATGCCCAAGTTATGGTCAAAAGAAAAAAACTACTATTTTAGAAGAAACTAGGGTTAGGAGAGGCAAAGAGGGCCGGCCGTACGGACGCTAACGTCATGCTGACATTAACGGTTTAGTGCAAAAAATTTGACGGCCATCTGGCCGTCGGCGGAAAAAATCTCCCCCCTGCAAAAAAAAATTGATGGCCAGAAAAAGTGTACCATTGCCGAAAAACAAAATTCTGCTGACCGGAATATACCTGAGGAATCTATAAGATTCCCTGCTCGTTTTCACTGTCGCGGGTTTCAATGCTTGCCAGTAGGGTTGAGGAGGCCGCTGGAGAAAGTTTCCACTGGGGAATGTGGCGGCGGAGGTGGCCGGTGGGTAGGCCTCGCCACGAGGGTAATGCGGGCGGCTAAAGCGTTTAAAAGCCTTAAAAACTTTTCAAAAACTTTTACATGTATTTTTTTTTTTTGAAAAGATTTTAATTTTTATAAAATTTCTTTTATAAAAAAATCGAACCTTGAAAACAATTTTCCTCGGATCGCGTGCACAGAGGCAGTACACAGGCTGTATGGGCAAAAAAATTTTGCCTCAGAAATTAACTGCTCGTATTTTGACGTTTTCATAGTCGATCTTAGGTTTTTGGCCGCTGCAAACGCAATGGCGATGTCCGTTTGGGCTGAAAATGCTCCAAAAATTCAAGCACCCCCTAGATCTGACAAAAAAAACCTTTTTCTTCAAACCTTCACAGATCTAACAAACGGAAGCCAAATTTGACGAAACAAAGGTCGATTTGGACTATTTCGGCAGCTCTGGATTCAATGGAGAGGTCTGATTCATGCCAAAATGCTTCTATAAACTTCCTCCTCCAAAATTTGCAAAGAAAGCAAAGGGGATTCAGATCTGAAGTCTGCAACCCTTGTTGAAGAAGAAAACCTTATAAATCGAGAAGGGGTTCACTGAATCCACGCTCTGATACCATGTTAGAATCCAAGATCACCTGCATGCAAGATGGATACCTGTCACATGCAAAAGATATGAAGAGCCAAAAATATGTTCTCTGAACCTCAAAGTGTAAAATGCATTAAGAGAATTAATGATTACAAAAGAGATCAATCCTTATGAAGGAGATCAAGAAACCCTAAAAGAAACCCTAGTGTGCACACTTAATAATTAATAATTAATTATTAATGTGCCTAAGTTTAGCTTAAGTAATAAAGAGGAATAAGTGACTTAATTAATTAATCAATGTGATATAATTAATTAAGCATAATAACTTATTACTCTAACAAAAATGTTGGTTGAAGGCTTTGAAACTTCATTTGTGCATGGGAAAAAAAAGAGAATACCATCATGGATCTTGTCAATGAAGAAAATTATGGAAAAACAATTATGTGGCATAGGTTTGTACCTTTCAACATTCATGTGTATGGTCCAATGATATTTTACTCTCTCTTTCTTGAAGATGATGAGATGTTGCTTTCTTTATAGCTATTGGTGTGGATACAATTCTGAAGAGCACAGGGACCAGCCTCCACAATGGAAAAGACAACAAATGTTTGTAAAAAAGTGAGGTTGTCAATGCCACTTCATTGCAAAGGTTATGTATGGTAGACTCGATGTTGCCTATTTTCTCTACAAATAAATGTTTCGCGTCGATGTCAATGGTGAATTTTTCCATGGAATTGGTGACACAAATGGAGACTTGCATTCCATGTTCACCCTTAATCTATCTATAGAATGCAAAAGCTATATTGAAATCCTTTTGCTCATGGATGTGAGTATCAATGCAATAATGGAAATACACCTCAATGATCCTATTTTTTGTGGCATGATGAGTAAGAGAGATGAATTCCTTACAAGAAAATAAGTAATAATGCTTGGAAAAAGGTTTGTTCTATTCACGCAGAAAATAAAAATAAAAATGATTTGACAAGTATCATAATGTGGAATACACAAGATGTTGACAACTTTTTCTACTTTCAATGGCCCCATGGGAACAATACACCTTTCGTTATCAATGTTGAGATTCCATGGATGTTGGATACGATGGTTCACCACTCACACAATTCAGTCATCTCCATGGATTCCATGTTTTCCACTAACAACTATGAGGTGAGGTATTAGAAACATTGACAAATAGTTCTTCTTTTCAATGATCTTACTGGCTATAAACCTAACAATGCTCATGCTAACTTGTTATGTCTACAGTATAAATTGTATACTTTGCTAGTTTTGATGAGCAACAGAGTGTTATTCCCCTTTCATAGGTAGTCTCCTCATGAAACAAGATTGAGGAATTTTTTTCCTGGCTAGACATGATGCATGCCCATGGAAGAAGAGCCAAACCTGACTAGAGAATCAATGCATTTTTTACTGATGATACCATTGCAAAAATTCAAACCATACAGTAAGTGCATGTTTTTATTCATTTACGTACCTTTCTCATTTTCTATTTATTTTTAATGCCACTTTGGTGAGGACCTATTTGTGTGTGAGTGCCCTTGGAGTTTACAGGGGAACATTTGCAAACATGTCCTTAAGTTTGCTAAACTAATTAAAAGATCTTCTTTCGCTGAAGGGGTGGTCCATGGTAAGTGAATTTCAATTTGAAGTGTGTTACTTTATGGGAGACAATTGTGTTTTGAATTTTCTACCATCTAATACAAGTTTTTTGTGTGTTGTCATTTAGATGAGGGAGGTGAAGCAATTGATAGAGGGATATATTTGAATGAGACATTATTATAGGGGGCGTCGAAGAAAACGGTCCTAATCTTCTCACCCCTACACAAGCTTGTTCTGTCAGTCATGAACATGATGAACATTTGTATAAAATGTGTATTTGGAATGACACAAATGAAATCTTGAAGAAAGTGATGTGTACACCACCCTAGTGTCTAGAACTACTACAGTAATATGCACAATGTGTCGAGAGGTTTCTACAAGATCTATAGTAATCCAATGCATTGTCATTTGAATTCATTCAGGATATCGATGCAACTACAACTATCACCATTCACATGTTTCCATGGTTTAGTGCAAATAGGGATCATCCTCGATGTGCAACCCATCATATGAAGTGTGCTACACAACAGTTAGATCACCAAACTCCTATGTGTGACTCCTTTCCTTTTTCCACAAATAGTAGCTTTAATATGAATGCCAATATGCAATGTGAGACGTCAGATGCACTTGCTATGGATGGGGTAGAGGATACGACATCTAATATAGGTGACTATGAGAAAACCTTTTTTAATTTCTATATTGTAAAAGGAATGGTATTGTAAATTTCTTTTTCCATTAACCGGATTCTACCGCGTCAAGTAAACTTTATGATTTTTTTGTTCACTTTAGCATTCCAATCTATGGAAAGGAGTCCTCATTGGCAACTATCTTTTGTGAGTGTAAACCCAATGGAAGGTATGGTTCCAATTTAACAACTATACATAGGTAAGTCCATTTTTTGGTATGACATTATGAAATAGCATGCTTCCCTATAAAATTTTGGCTATGGTGACAAGCTAATGTCGGCTAACATGCATTCACTTTGGTGCTTCTTGAAGAGTTACTAAGGAGTGTAAAAGCATACCTTAAAGTGAACCTTCGTCTATAGGTAAGCATTTCATCTTTTCAAAAAGTTATTCACATAAGTTATCTACAATTTTGACATCAAACTTTCATGTCTCCACCCAACTAATTTTTTTTTTCTTCATTTCTTCTTTTCAAGTGTTTGCACAACAAATTCCTTTTTCATTTCATGCATTCTCGTACCTATTGCTCCAGTTTTTCATTACCATTTTCCCATTGCACATATTGCACATGCTCCTTCCTCAACCTATGAAGAGCAAGAAGAATCTGTCCAGTCAAAACATTATCTATCTCTTTCACTTTAGTCACTTTTTTTCAAGTTTTTTCATAGCAAATTCCTTTTTCATTTTAGGCATTCCAGTACACGTTGCTCCACTTGTGTGTTGCCATTTATCCATTGCACAAAAAAAATGCTCACATTATTTGCAGTGTTGGAAGACACATAGTCCCATGTCAATTAGTTCGTTATGAAAAGTTTTTGTTTCATTGCGACCAATAATGTAATGAAGTCCACTTTCAAATTCTAGAACAACTCTTTGGTGACATAAATATGGTATTTCCCTTTTTTCATCTGATTAGAAGAAAAAAATGCACATTATTTGCAGTGTTGGAAACACACTATCCCATGTCAATTAGTTCGTTATGATTTTTTTTTGTTTCGTTGCAACCAATAATGTAATGAAGTCCACTTTCAAATTCTAGAACAACTCTTTGGTGACGTAGATATGGAATTTCACTTTCTTCATCTAATTGGAACAAATAAAATGCTCACATTGTTTGCAGTGTTGGAAAACACACTATCTCCTCTTAGTTATTCCCTCATGATTTTTTTTGTTTCGTATGCTCCAAAAATGTAATGAATTCCATCTTCAAATTTTGAACAACTCTTTGGTGACATAAATATGGCATTTCCCTTTTTCACTTGATTGGAAGAAATGAAATGCTCACATTATTTTTCATGTTGGAAAACACATTGTCCCCTGTCAGCTATTTTGTCATGAATTTTTTTTGTTTCATATGCTCCAAGAATGTAATGAAGTCAGCATTGAGAGTATCTTTCTAATTAGAGAATGTATTTGTGTCTTTTCAAAAAGTTGTTCATAGAAGTTTTCTACAATTTTGACATCGAACTTTCATGTCTCCACCCAATTGAGTCTATTTTTCTTCACTTCTTCTTTTCAAGTGCTTGTACAATAGATTCCTTTTTCATTTCATGCATTCTAGTACCTACTGCTCCAATTGTGCATTGTCATTTTCCCATTACACATACTGCACATGCTCCTTCCTCAACCTATGAAGAGTAAGAAGAATTTGTTTAGTCAAACATTATCTATCTCTTTCACTTTGGTTGCTTCTTTTCAAGTGTTTTCATAGCAGATTCCTTTTTCATTTTAGGAATTCTAGTACATGCTACTCCACTTGTACATTGTCATTTGTCCATTGCACATATTGCACATGCACCTTCTTCAATACTATTATGTAGCTTTACAACAACTTTTTGGTCAACATTGAGAGTATCTTTCTAATTAGTAATCACATGGGTCCTGTGGAGGAATGGTTGCTTGTTGTGTTGAAATTAAACTACACTGTTAGGTTCAAGGTGCACCATGTCAGACCGTCATTTAGGCTCATACACACAAATTATGGGATACCCATGTTGTATGGCGTCAAGTCTAACTTGACAATTAGAGTGTGCACAATTCTTCCTAATAGTGACAATGTAGAAGTGATACTTGTTCATAAATGGTTGACATAGTTGAGAATGTTTGCAAAGTTTTCAAAAATTGTATGTATGACTATATCCAATTTTAATAGCATTTTGATGTCATTAGCAATTGCCTCACACTTGTTTCCATGTTATATATTTATAGTGTTGTTTGGAACTTTTATGGACAATACATAACACACTGTGGTTACCATAAGGAATATGATTTTTAGTTTTTTGTAATAATTAGTTATATATTACATATGATTTTTTAGTTTTTTTTAGATGGATAAATAACTACACTTAGTTGTTTCATATGATATTTGTGTTGTTTTCTTATGTCCAAGTCAGATTCATTTATTATTAAGATGTCTTGTTTCCTTTGGTATGGTATGACTTTATAACCCCATGAAATAAGCACTACTCTTGGAATAAAATGATCCACCATGCACACCATAAGAGAACATATTTAACCCACAAATTTCAATTAGAACATTCATTTGAATGTATATCAAGAACTAATATTATATCCAAGCATAACTTGTAGTAATAATTAAAACTTCTTATGGTACAATCGTGTTTATATACACACATTTTATACTTTTGCAAACACACAATAAGCTTGACATTATATTGACAAGTAAATGCATTGCAATGTCACCAAATTTTATACAACAAAGCACAAGTAATATACTTGATGACTATAACAAGGCTCAATACATTTTGGATATGATTAAGCATTCGCCAATCAAAAGTTAAGTGCATATAATTTGATACAAGTTAAAAGAAGTGCAAAAATGAGGACAAAATTTTTACTATACCAAAGAGTTACTCTATAATTTTAAGGTGGATTTCATTACATTCTTGGAGCGTACGAAACAAAAACTTTTCACGACAAAATAGTTGATAGGGGACAGTGTGTTTTCCAACACTGCAAATAATGTGAGAATTTTTTTGTTCCAATCAGTTGAGGAAAGTGAAATGCCATTTTTACTATACCAAAGAGTTATTATATAATTTGAAGGTGTACTTCATTACATTCTTGGAGCACACGAAACAAAAAAAATTTAAGACAAAATAGCTGATAGGGGATAGTGTGTTTTCCAACACTACAAATAATGTGAGCTTTTTTTTTGTTCCAACCAGATGAGGAAAGTGAAATGCCATTTTTATTGTACTAAATATTTTTTCTAAAACTTGAAAGTGGACTTCATTACATTCTTGGAGCGTACGAAACAAAAACTTTTCATGACGAAATAACTGACATAAGAGTGTGTTTTCCAACACTACAAATAATGTGAGCATTTTTTTTGTTCCAATTAGATGAGGAAAGTTAAATGCCATTTTCACTATACCAAAGATTTGTTCTAAATTTGAAAGAGGACTTCATTACATTTTTGGAGTGTAGGAAACAAAAAAAATTCATGACTAAATAACTGACACGAGACAATGTGTTTTCCAGCATCGCAAACAATGTGAGCATTTTATTTGGCCCAATTAGATGAGGAAAGTGAAATGCCATTTTTCCTATAGCAAAGAGTTTTTCAAAAATTTGAAAGTGGACTTCATTACATTCTTGGTCATAATGAAATAAAAACTTTTCATAATGAACTAATTGACATGGGACAATGTGTTTTCCAACAATGCAAATAATGTGAGCATTTTATTTGTTCTAATCAGATGAAAAAAGGGAAATTCCATATTTACATGTCACCAAATAGTTCTAAAATTTGAAGGTGGACTTCATTACATTTTTGGAGCGTATGAAACAAACAAATTTTCATGAGGGAATAACTGAGAGGAGACAATGTGTTTTCCAACACTGCAAACAATGTGAGCATTTTTTGTTCCAATTAGATGAAGAAAGTGGAATGCCATTTTGACTATACCAAAGAGTTATTCAAAAAATTTAAAGTGTTCTTCATTACATTCTTGGTCGTAATGAAACAAAAAATTTCATAACGAACTAACTAACATGGGACAATGTGTTTTTCAACACTACAAATAATGTGAGCATTTTATTTGTTCCAATCAGATGAAAAAAGGGAAATTCCATTTTTACGTCACCCAAGAGTTGTTCTAAAATTTGAAGGTGGACTTCATTACATTTTTAGAGCATATGAAACAAAAAAAATTCATAATGAACTGACATGGGACGGTGTGTTTTCCAACACTACAAATAATGTGAGTATTTTATTTGTTCCAATCAGATGAAAAAAAGGAAATGCCATTTTTACTGTACCAAAGAGTTGTTCTAAAATTTAAAGCTGGACTTCATGACATTCTTTCTCATAATCAAACAAAAACTTTTCATAAGGAAATAACTGAGAGGAGACAGTGTGTTTTCCAACACTGCAAATAATATGAGCGTTTTATTTATTCCAATCAAACGAAAAAAGGGAAATGTCATTTTTACTGTACCAAAGAGTTGTTCTAAAATTTAAAAGTGGACTTCATTACATTCTTGTTCATAACAAAACAAAAACTTTTCATAAGGAAATAATTGAAAGGGGACAGTGTGTTTTCCAACATTGCAAATAATGTGAGCGTTTTATTTGTTCAATTAGATGAAAAAGGGAAATGTCATTTTCATTGTACCAAAGAGTTGTTCTAAAATTTAAAAGTGGACTTCATTACATTCTTGTTCATAACAAAACAAAAACTTTTCATAAGGAAATAACTGAAAGGGGATAGTGTGTTTTCCAACATTGCAAATAATGTGAGTGTTTTATTTGTTCAATCAGATGAAAAATGGAAATGCCATTTTTATTGTACCAAAGAGTTGTTCTAAAGTTTAAAAGTGGACTTCATTACATTCTTGATCATAACGAAACAAAAACTTTTCATAAGGAAATAACTGACATGGGATAATGTGTTTTCCAACATTGCAAATAATGTGAGCATTTTATTGGTTCCAATCAGATGAAAAAGGGAAATTCCATTTTTATTGTACCAAAGAGTTGTTCTACAATTTAAAATTGGACTTCATTAAACATTCTTGCTCATAATGAAACAAAAAAATTTCATAAGGAAATAACTAACAGGGGACAGTGTGTTTTCCAACATTGCAAATAATGTAAGCATTTTATTTGTTCCAATCAGATGAAGAAAGTGAAATGCCATTTTGACTGCAACAAAGAGTTGTTCAAAAATTTAAAAGTGGACTTCATTAAATTCTTGCTCATAACAAAATTAAAAAAATTCATAAGGAAATAACTGGGAGGAGACAGTGTGTTTCCAACAATGCAAATAGTTGCCCACATAGATACATACATATACATACACATAACATTTATTGCTATATTCTATTGAATACCATGTATCCAATTAGTCTATTGAATACCATTGACTGCTATATTCAAATTTTTTGAGGTCAAACGATTTACATGTCAACTTTTTTCTTTCATTTATAAGCAAGCTACCATAAACAATACCACTTTAGGTGGCATTGCCTACCACTATTTCATATTGTTTATAATGTAATTATATAGGGCCATGAAAATTATGATATGAAATGTATAACAACATAGTGTTCAAACATATGAAAATAATATATGTCCACACCATAATTGTTTAATAATCAAATAATGAAACCCAAAATGCACAATGAGTATTATTAGCTTGTCTCATCATCTCCTACGTTGCCTATTCTTTGAAATTGAGGTCATGCCTCTGTAATATATGCTACATTTATTTGGGTTGTGTATTTTGGGAGGGGTGATTCCAATTCCACAAACCTTTGCAAATGATGAACATGAAACAATAGATTACTGGAGAGGTTGTGATTTGTCCTTTGCACTTTAAACACATTCATCCTATAAGAAACACTTTGAACAATTAACGTATGGATGGAAACAAATATAAGGTAGTGTGATATATACAACAAGAAATTGTTTATATGTACCTCTAGAAGAGAAGGCTCCAAGTTATAGAGCTTCCATATCACGAAGCTACCCACATAGTCTTCGATAGTCTATGCGAAAGAATTAGGATAAGGAACTCTACAGTCACCAATAATGGCCTTAACAATGTTGACTCTCACACAATCTGGTGGTATTGGAATGTTGTGGCAAGTAACATCTCTACCGACAACACTTACAATGCCTTTTCCAACCATTTTATGCCACCACCAAAGGTCAACATGATCATCGACCTTAAAAGTGATGCCCTAGGTATCTTTCCTCTCCTCATCAACAAGATTTGGTTGCAATGGAAATGTCATTAATGTCAATCATAATTCAAGAAATATTAAAGGATTCATAAAGAAATTATAATGTAAGCATGGAAGTGTGTTGTGTCTATTATTGATATAGATGGCACTCCAGTGCTCTCTTCATCCCCATATCCATCTTTATTGCCATCTCCCCCTTGTAAGCCAGTTCTCTCCTCGTCCCCATGTCCATCTCTATTACTGTCTCCCATTTCCATTGCAACCACATCACCAATAAGGTTACAGCCAACACTTCATTGTTCATCCTTTCCCTATAATAGTAGGAATTGAAATGTCACATCAAATTCAGATGCATGCTACCAATTCATTGAAATAATCAAAACAAACATTAAATAGAAGATTTCAAAATCATTGTTTCTTCTAGTTTCTCCATATCAAGGCACTTTTAAACTTTTGACCATGTATACTCCTCAATGTTATGTGGTGGGTTAGGAGGAACAACATCATCTTGTTCTTTCATGGGCACTACTTCATCTTCCAAATCAATAGTACCCTACTCAAGGCCATCACTTCATTGTTCATTCTTGCCCTGTAATAGTGAGAATTGAAACATCACATCAAATTCACATGTATGCAACCAAGTCATTAAATAATCAAACCACACATTAAATAGAAGATTTTGAAATCACTGTTTGTTTTCATTTCTTCATGTGAGGGCGTGTTGAACTTTTGACCATGTATGCTCCTTCTTCTTCTCAATGTTATATGGTAAGTTGGGAGGAACAAAATCATCCTGTACTTTCATGGACACTACTTCGTATTCCAAATCAACAGTACCCTACTCGAGGCCAACACTTTGTTGTTCATCCTTGCCTTGTAATTGTAGGAATTGAAACGTCACAAAAAATTCAAATTCATGCAACCAATTCATTGAAATAATTAAAATTAGTTAACATTAAATAGAAGATTTTGAAATCATCATTTGTTCTCGTTTCTTCATATGAGGGCACCTTGAAACTTTTGACCATGTATGCTCCTTCTTCTCAATGTTATGCACTGGGTTGGGAGGAACAACATCATCTTGTGCTTTCATGGGAATTGCTTCATCTTCCAAATCAACAGTACCCTGGTCGAGGCCAACACTTTGTTGCTCATCCTTTCCCTATAATAGTAGGAATTGAAATGTCACATCAAATTCACATGCATGCAACCAATCCATTGAAATAATAAAAACAAACATTAAACAATAGATTTTAAAATCATTATTTCTTCTTGTTTCTTCATGTGAGGGTGCCTTGAAACTTTTGACTGTGTACACTCCTTAATGTTAGATGTCGGGTTGGTAGGAACATCATCTTGTGATTTCATGGACACAACTTACTCTACCAAATGAACAATACTCTGCTTGAGGGTAGTAACCGCTTGTTGACCATCACCCTGTCATGTCATGTAAGTTAACATTAAGTGAACCTTGTATATGTCAAAACAAAAAAAAATAAACCAACCAAAATTTAGATTCAACAGTTCAATTCCACATTACCATTTTGTCCTTTCTCTTTTTTCTCTTGCAACAACAATATTTTTTTCTTCTTTGCTCCTTGTTCTCCTCACTGTTGTATAATGTCATTTGCACCTTCACCTCATCCTTTCCTTCCTTAGGAAGTAGACAAAATATTTGTTTACCATACTTTCTACATACCCTTTCAATAACACACTTTTGTTGGATATTCTCTCATAGCTTCAGTTGGTACTCCATATTTTCCACCTTTTGAAAATACTTTTTTCAATCTCTCAGGGGGAGGAGGGGCCCATTTTGGTTCCCCCTCGATGCACTTCAACCATGCTTTTGTGGCATGAGAATAGGATGGTGGTGATCTTGAATCCTATGCATGTTGAACAATTTCCAATCATGAAATTTTTTAGTACATTGTTCTAAAATACAATAATATATGTATCTCGCATTCTCCACTTCTCTTCTGTATTTAGCAACAACCTACAAAGCAAATTCAGAAAATAAAATAGCTTAATATATTTTCTATTATAATAAATTGAATGCACAACATATACACATAGCCAAATGATGCAATAATTGAGTTATTATATCTACTTTCTCGTCCTCCACATCACCGCGTGCTTCATTCACACCCTCCCCATCCTTAGGTCACCCTTTGCATGCTCTTCCTCTTTGTCGTGGACTATGGAAAGAGTGTGACCATCTACTTGATTATCAACCTAAATCGAAGGAACAATATACTATCAAAATCAACATATTTGTAACAGACATGAAATTTTCTAACTAAAATTGTAAAGAATTTTGATTGACGCATTGGAAGTAAAGGGTAATTGGAATTTCATAATCAATTACCAAACATGTCATTGCCTCAGCGTTCAATATTCTCCTAAAATAAGGGGTTTCCTCTATACAATGCTTTTTGCCTCCTGATTAAAACATTCCCACTTTCCAGTCAACATCGTAACTACTTGTTAGAGATTAAAATTATACATTTGATTATATCTTGTAATTAGCATATCTTACCTACATGTCTGTCGAAAATGACCATCCCAAAGGAGATGCACCACTACACACCCTATTAGGTGTTATGAGACTTTTTCCCCAAGAGAAAATAAATCTATTAAATAACCCTTTATAATTAAAAAGGGGGAGAAAAATAAAGGATATTATAATCCTTTGGTAAAAAGAGAGATTAAAGATATTGCATAAACATTCTTTAAAAGGGGAAGCCTAATTATTTATTTAAATAATTGTTAAAAATGAAACCTTTGTGAAAGGGTGTGATGAATTTGGAAACCACCCCTTAAAAGATATATAAATCATTCGTGTGAAACTTGGAAAAGGACAGACATGAAAAAAAGAGGAAAATAAAGTGGAGCACATTGCGGGAATAGGGTTTCAAGGTTAGCAGGCTATGAGTAGGATGGAGAAGGGGCACTCCTACAGTGGGTGTCCAACCTGGGGTACAAGCGCGTGCACTCAGGATGGTCCTGGCCAGGGCATGGTTTTGTGGCATGAGTGTTGAGCATTGTTCTGGTGGAACCAACACTCGTGTAGAGCAGCAAAGTCTGCTTTCCTCCTAGACTGCTCACAGACGGAAGAGGCTGAACCAAGGACCATTCCAGCAATAGTTGGGGATTTCTCCCGCACATTTCAAGGATAAGTATTAATTCCTGATAAAGTATTTGAGCAATAAAGTTAATTTAAATATTTGAGTTTATTGAATTAATAATTTATTTATGGCATGATTGAATGTATTTGAGTGAAATTGTTGATCAATTTATTATATGCATTTAATTTCAAAGTCTTTACTTAAGCTTTAAATACTATTCTAAAATTTGTGCATAGAAATTTTTTGGGATTAATCTATGGAAATCAATTTAAATCATTGCATTTTTATATTTGGGAATTAGTTTCGTTTCATTTGGTATCAGAGCCTTTGATCCTTGCTGCACTATGAATTTAATTACATTGCATATTAGAAAAAAAAAACCCTAAAGAAAAAAAATAAAAAATATTCTTTAAATTAGGGTTAACGCTATGTTTTGAATAAATAATTCCATCACAAATCCACATAAGATATGAATATGATTATTATTTATTTTATCGTGAAATAAAATATATATATATATATATATATATATATTTATAATTTGTTTTCTAATATTAATGTTTTAATTTTGATATTATTGTGAATAATATTTTTAAATTGATAGTAGAGTTAATATTTTTACACCAATATTATTGTGGATAATATTTTTAACCTTGGGAGAAATGTGAAATTAGAACTATTATTGTGTTTGAAATAAAAAATTACTAACTTATAAGGGATAATATCCTTCCTTGTGAGTAATTAATTTAGGGAGGTACAATTTTAAAACAGATAAAAGAATATTCATCTTTTACTTAGCCATAACACCTTTTGTAAATTCATTTCACAAAGAAATAATTTTCGATTAATAATCACCCAGCAAAACTACTCTCACATTCCAATAAATCCATATTAGAAATTACAATTCACTTGCTTGAAACCTTACACTACATTTTTTTTTTAAATTTGAAACTTTACGCTGTCAATTTTTATAGTAGTATTGTTTTCTTTATTAATCTTTTCTGGCTTGTGGTGACACATTATTTCTATTTTAACAATTCTCTGCATTAGTGAAAATGGCAATAAGATGCACAATATACACTCTTTCTTTGCTTTGAAAAGCTTGAACTGAAACTTTATAGTTAGCAACATCTGCTTCAAATCTTACACTCTATTTTCAGCAATATTTGCTTCACTTCTAACCTTCACTCTACCTGTATCACTAGTAATGACTCACACAAGCAAGCAGTAGTCAGAGACATTGAAAGAGTGCTTAGTTTCCTGTGCGATATTCAATCCTTGAGTTTAGAACTTGTACGTCTGCGCAAAATTTTATCAATTGTTGATTCTCCAAACTTGTACAATGCTAAAACTAGCGGTTTCCTTTGTCCGTCTGCTTGAAGGGCATACATTGTAAGAAGAAATAAACTTACAATAGTATACAGAATTATCTGAGACTTGTGCACATACTCTCTGGCCTCTTCGGTACCTATATGATAGTCAGATTCAGGAATCTTATAGCTCTTTGGGGTTGTGGTTACTAGCTAGGAATTAAACTGTGTTTATTGTCCTTTTGTTCTAATGCATGGGGATGTGACTTTACAAACTCTTCTTTTGTCTTTTATGTTTAAACTGGTGTTGCAAAGATGAAGCAATATTTGATGATAGTCCTTAATTCAATCTTGGTGTGTCTAATATTTAGATTAAGAAAAGATGGGATTTAATACATAACCAACTATCCACACATCTGATTTTCCTTCTAGTGACAAGTCTTTATATAGCTGTAGTCATGTTTCAAAACTACTGAAAGGTTGAGTAAAAACTGCTCACATATGGTTGTGTTGCTTAGAAAAACATTTATGGGTTTTTTCCCTCATTGTATTAGCTTTCCAAAACATATTGACTTTTAAAATTTGGATAAATGATGTAAAAGTTATGACTATTTAATACTGCTCTATTTTGTTGCAAATTAACAGATTAAAAAAAAAAAAGATAAGTGTTTAAATGTTGAAACTATGGGTATTAAACCTGATTCTCTTATATTGATAAGTAATGGAAATTTGAGCAAGAGATAGTTTTGTATCACCCTAGGGCTTTACCCCTGGTTTAGTCAAGCGTATATTTATATATGGTTTGGTGAAGTTTGTCATGCGCTCAACAATGAGGATTTGATCTTTGTTTCTTAATGCCTATTCTCTTCACATGGGCACATGTTTGTTTATACAAATCTGATCTTGAATTTGAAACATTTATTTAATTATTTATTTATTCATAAGCCTAGACCTATCTATATAATTTCAAACTTAGAGATTTAAAACTAATTTTCCTTTGTATGATGCCACTTCATGCATTTTCAAATCACTGTCTTGAAATATAAATCCCTTTAATTAGATGCACATATACCTGCCAATTGCATTTGCTTGAAAGTTTCTAAAATGCTTCCAATAAATCTAATTTATGCATATCCTACAAATTTTGCATTCCCTCATACCACATTTTTTTAAGCATTCTGTCAAAATTTTCATGTGCCTTATCTGCGCTCTGCATTACTTTGAGGAATTTTTCCAAACAATTCACATGCCATGTAACGATCTTATACAATATTAAATAAGAAAACAATTAATGAATTTAAAATAAGTACAAGAAAGGCTTGGGATTTCTATTTAAATATGAGTGTGATATGTTATTGACACCATAATTTCTGACATATATCTATTTTAAATACATTGTGGGCCCATAACTCACAGGTCCCTAGATTCACATTTTAAACTTGACATTGTACTTGGGATGAGTTGGTGAGAATAAAACCATGTTATTATAAGATATGAAACCAAATAGGCTCTAGGATTAGACATAGGGACATGTCAAATCTTACAGGGGGAGAGACTATCTATTCAAACCTTTTCTATAGTATGCAAGTGGGTTATGTATCTTTCACATGTTTCTTTTTTTCCAATCTTATAAGAAAAATAATTATGTTTCCAAACTTATAAGAAAGAATAGGGTTATTGAAGATTCATGTCGATAATTATTTTCAAACCTTTGGATGAAACCAAATTTAGACAACAACTATACTTGAATTGCACATCCTAGATACATGGATATGCAAATTATAGCCTTGAACGAGAATCATCTCATGGACCATGGGCTTTGATGTGTCAAAAATAATAAGGGAATGGCTACCTATAGACATCAAGTGCATTTTAGTTTTATTCTAGATGGGTGCACGCTAGTTACATTAAATGAAGGATTAGTTCTAGTGTTTATCTATGAAGTTTCCTATGTATATTAATAATTTACTATTGATATTCCAAGAAATATTACTATGTATTATTCTATTGTACTTTGATATTGGACTTGATCAACCCAATAACTTTGTACATGTGTCTTATAGACTATTGTATTTATTTTCATTCAATTATACTTGACATATGAAAAGAAGATACTCATGTAGTCCGGAATGCATGATTATCATCTTAGAATGTATTTTTAGTGTATTAATTTTATAGTTCAAGGATGAGTGACTACATAGAATGGGATATGTATGTCGTTTGAATAGGTATATGTTATGTCAACACATGATGATAATTTTGTAAATTTAATGTTGAAGTTACATGTAAGTGATTAAAATATCTATATTAAAGAAAATTGATAAGGTTGAAATATGTGTGAGTAAACACATAAAATACCATTAATTTCTTTCATTGTAAATTCCTAATATATGTGTATATATATAGCTCTTGTCATTGCAAAAATGTTTTTCTTGTAATACTTGTTAACTTAAAATACAATTGGAAAAGGGAGATATCTATGAACTAAGAGAAGAAAAGGATATAGATGAAGTAAATATATAAAAAAACATTACGAAGAATGGTTATGCTCAATATCATTTTCTTCAATTATTGATTATGTGTTTTCTGAGTTGTGATGTAGATTTATCTCATGCTACTGAGGACAACAGCTAATTTACAGGGGGAGAATTGTTATGAGACTTTTTCCCCAAGAGAAAATAAATCTATTAAATAACCCTTTATAATTAAAAAGGGGGAGAAAAATAAAGGATATTATAATCCTTTGGTAAAAAGAGAGATTAAAGAATATTGCATAAACATTCTTTAAAAGGGGAAGCCTAATTATTTATTTAAATAATTGTTAAAAAGGAAACCTTTGTGAAAGGGTGTGATGAATTTGGAAATCACCCCTTAAAAGATATATAAATCATTCGCGTGAAACTTGGAAAAGGACAGACATGAAAAAAAGAGGAAAATAAAGTGGAGCACATTGTGGGAATAGGGTTTCAAGGTTAGCAAGTTGTGAGTAGGACGGAGAAGGGGCACTCCTACAGTGGGTGTCCAACCTGGGGTACAAGCGCGTGCACTCAGGATGGTCCTGGCCAGGGCATGGTTTTGTGGCACGAGTGTTGAGCATTGTTCCGGTGGAACCAACACTCATGTAGAGCAGCAAAGTCTGCTTTCCTCCCAGACTGCTCACAGACAGAAGAGGCTGAACCAAGGACCATTCCAGCAATAGTTGGGGATTTCTCCCGCACATTTCAAGGATAAGTATTAATGCCTGATAAAGTATTTGAGCAATAAAGTTAATTTAAATATTTGAGTTTATTGAATTAATAATTTATTTATGGCATGATTGAATGTATTTGAGTGAAATTGTTGATCAATTTATTATATGCATTTAATTTCAAAGTCTTTACTTAAGCTTTAAATACTATTCTAAAATTTGTGCATAGAACTTTTTTGGGATTAATCTGTGGAAATCAATTTAAATCATTGCATTTTTTATATTTGGGAATTAGTTTCGTTTCATTAGGTGTGCCAACCATCTCAACAACATTCATCACTATACGAAGCACTTTCTGTTTTAAACTATGCATACCTGGTTGGCCATAAAATGTAGAGTAGTTGCAAGTGTCATGGACAATTAAAGTTCCAAAATTTATTGCACTATTTGTTATAAGCAAGAATATCTTTTTTCAATCATAAGAGGAATTTGAAATTCAATTTTTAGTCTACCTGAAACTTGTGATAAATTTTGAAGGAACCTTTCATTACATTCTTTTTGTCTAAATTAAAAAAAGGTTTTCGATACGTTCATATTGTCAAAAATATTGCAGGTTGGAAAAGAGATGGTGTTATGAAACCTACAACCCACATAATGTTGTAAAACCCTATACACATAACAACCCAATTGGTTAGTCACCCCTCATCTCGATTTGGTTTCAATTATGTATCCCCCACTTACAAAATGAAATAACTCACAACCCACTATGTATTCTAACCTACAAATAGTGCATTTATTTTCCAATCACATGAAGATACTTACTTGCAATTTTTACCTTAACTAATAGTTGTGGTAAATTTTGAAGGTGCCTTTCATTATATTTGTACTGTCTAAATAATAAAATATTTTCAAGATATTCATACTATTTTGTGAAATTCTAGGTTGGAAAACATTAGGTGTTATAAATCCTGCAACCCACATATTGTTCTAAAACCCTTTACAGGTAACAACCCAATTGGTTAGTCACCCCTCACCTCAATTTCATATGTTTTATGATTGTCTTGAGAACCTTTTACTTTGTAGATAGCAAGAATGTAATGAAATTGGAAAACATTGGGTGTTAAGAAACATTCAACCCACATAGTGTTGTAAAACACTTTACATATGTAATAATCTAATTGGTTAGTCACCCCTCAGGTCAATTTGGTTAGTTTTATATATCCCCCACCTACAAATCCTCCCCATGCTCTCAACTATTTAAATTTAAACATGCAAAATGAAACAACTGACAACCCACATTGTGTTTTCCAATCTTCCATTATTTTGTGCATTTCTTTGTTTTAATCATACGAAGAAATTCAAATACAATTTATACTGTAACTAAGAGTTGTTATATATTTTGAAGGTGAACTTCTTTACATTCCTACTGTCTACAAAACAAAAGGCTTCCAAGGCATTCATACTGTCAATATAATTGTAGGTGGAGGATACATAAAAGTATCCAAATTCGCCTTAGGTGTGACCAACCAATTAGGTTCTTACCATGTAAGTAACCAAAACATTGTCATTACATTCATATTGTCTGTGTTGGCCTTGTTGTTGCACCAAAAGGTCGACCTGTCAATGCCCAATACAAGCATCAAATAAGATCCATGAGAGGCGGTTAAACCATATCATGAATCATGTGGTCAACGCTAACTAAGAGGTGAAAGCATTGAGCTTCAAACAATCCCCTCAATGCGACCACGATATTCGAACCTGCGACTCGACTTTGATACCAGTTATAGTAAAATTAATCATCAAACTTGATAGTGTAGTTGAATTTGAACACAACAAGCAACCATTCCTTGATAGGACCCATGTGATTACTAATTTGAGATTCCCCCTTAAGGAATCTCATAAATTTCATGCTCAACTTGTTGGGAAGATTATAATTTTGGATGATTATTGTTGGTTTAATGGATACCTTCTAGATGCATCCAGCTAGGAAAAGGTCTTGCATCTCTTGGTAAAAACAAATTGGCTAGTCACAAAAATTTACAATCTCTATTTCTAGATTGTGATATTCAATGTCCATGCTCATTTTAACCCATACACCAAAGAGACAATTAAAGAAATGAGCATAATTATGATATTTGACATTTATTGCACTTTGGCCCTTTTCTGTCAATTCTCATTAACATCTTTTCCTACAACCTATACATGAGACTCAATTCCTCTATCTGAGCGATGACATTACATGGAAGATATGGGTGGTAGTTGGTCAACCAACTAGAGAACCATGCTTCTACATTACATGACATCTTGTATACCCTCATCAAAGAAATTATTAGCTTTCACATCTTGACTATATGAAGCAGAATTAGAACAAGCAAAATTAAATAACACATAACCCAAGTTGTATTTTTCACCCTACCAATATGTTGTGCATTTTTGTTTTGTTTTGACATCAATATCTACAGATGATACCATTAGAAAGCTCTCAAAAAACCCACATCAAATATGTAACATGTTTTCTCCTTTGACCTCTAGAAGTAACCTCTATAAAAAAACATGAAAACATTTCATGACAATTGGGTAACTTTGGAGTGTACCTTTCTCATTTACAAAACATGCTATTCTCTTCATCATACATCGATGGCACCTTTTGACATCATGGAGCTCAGTGGATCAAATTCTGGAAGAGTTGGTGTTGTGTGCTAGAGAGAAGAGCTTGTTTTGCAAATATTGTAAAGTTGGTCCAAAGATGCCCAATTTTCATCAAATGTTGTCATGTTTTTATAGAGGTCTTATCTGACGCTTGTATCAAGAATTGATAGGTTAACCTTTTCATGCAACAAGGCCAACAATATGTAATTGCAGGTTGGAAAATACTAGGTGTTATGAAACCTGCAACCTAAATACTGTTTTAAAACCCTTGACAAGTTACAACCCAATTCATTACTCACCCCTTAGGTGAATTTGGATAGTTTTATATATCCACCACCTGCAACTCCACCCCATACTCTCAAACCTTCAAATTTCAACATGCAGAATGAAAGAATTCACTTCACAGTGTTTTCTAACCTCCAATTATTTTGTGCAATATCATATTTGAACACATCTCGAAAAAAAATAATCATTTCAATTTAGAATGTAGGTCTTACTCACGTCAATCTGCCTCCAATGCCTACAGGAGCACAATTGTCAATGAAAAGGATAGCTTCTCATGGAAGCCAATGAGTCGGCGAGTTTTATTATCGAACTCCTACCATGTTGTCACAACTGGCAGAAGATAGGAAAAATGATCTAACATTGCCATTATCTCCTCATTTTTGTTTCCATAATGTTTTCTCCCATCTGCTAAATTTGTCACTTGTATCCCCTGTCTTGGGAGGCCCTACACTATGTTTTCCCATCATGTGGTGTATTTTTTTTGTATGTTTTAATGCATTTTTGTATGTTATGATGCCCTTGACATGCATTCTTCTACGGAGAATAACCACACCCAATTGCA
>VDFB02373365.1:38015720-38130662 GCA_007258455.2 Sequoia sempervirens
TATGATCTATAATTATGTCTACAAGCCCACATAAAATTCCACACATGAGATTCATTTGGTGTTGTAGACATGTAAAATTGAACTAACACTTATCGCATATCCTGAATGACATTTTCTCATCATTGACATCAATATCACTTAACATCATTGCATTTCACATCAATTGCATCAAAAACCTTAATTTCCTCTATTAATTGAATAATAATACATTATTTAATAAATTCACCTTTTCACCAATTTTTGACCAATTAAATAAATAATTAAGTCCCAATCTAACTTTATTCTTCCCGATTAATTAAACAACATCAAATATTTAATTATATTGCTAATTCACTTTATTCCCCTAAGTTAATTAAATAATTAAAACATAATAGTTTAACTATGTCACTTTCCCCTAAATTTGAATAATTGAATAAATTATTCAAAACATCATCAAAAAGGTCAAATAAAACAAATACAACTTTGTTTGCAAAATTCAAACATGATTTACACGTTCAACTCCAAAAAGATTAATTAATTAATTATCCTCACCCACTTTCATGATTGAGAAAATTACGATCCTCGATTGCTCGATCTAATTGGCTAACTAATCCATCTATTCCTGACTGATTCATCTATTTCCTCAATCCCACTGAATGCTCAAAATGATTTCTTCAATCACACTGATTACGTAATCAAAATACACTGATTATTCCCATCTAAATCCTCTCAACAGTTTTCAACCATTGATCGAGATATTCTACTATGTGATCTTGAGCGTTCATTTTGAAACAAAAATTCTATATAACAATCATCTTCTTCCTTAAAAATGATCAAAGAATCAACATATTTTGCACAACGAAGTAATGCCAAAATCACAATTGATCTTTTGACAAACTTTACACACATCTTTGATCAATACACACACGAATTTGAAGCTTTTGCACACACAAATGGAGGCTTCACATTGATAAAACGAACAATCCAACATCATTATGAACAAACTTCAACATAGGATGGTAAATCTATGTTTATGAATTCATTTTATGTTATTTCTCTTGATTGCATTATTTGAGTTCATTCTTTGTAGCTTCATTTCATGGGTAATGGGTACGAATCATCTTTTTATTTGAATTAGATTAGTTTCAATTCATTCAACATTGATCTTAGTGCATTTCCTCAATTTCCCCCTTACACATTCTGGCATGCTCGGTGGGACCATGGTCCTTAGCACTAACTATTTTATGAGTGAATTTTGAAGTTGTAGGTCCTAGAAACATAATTGAAAAATGTTCATGTAGAAGCTATAGGAACTTCACACACTTGATCTCACGTCTTGGTCACAGTCATCTTTGTTTTGGTCGCTTTTTCTATTTCAATCACTTTTGCTAAAATTACAGAGGTGCAGTCGCATCTTCCAGCCACTTTTTCCCAAGAAACAAAGGCCTCTTTTGATTTCTTAACTGAACTCACTTTTGACAGGGCCACTTTTACTCAAGAATTTCACTTTTTCTCTATCAAAATTTTATCTAAAAGCTGCAAGTTGTTTTTTGATTTCTAACACTAATAATTTCTCAGTTTGAATGTTTGATAAGTGCTAACACTGTTTATGCAGGATTTGCAAAAGTATAGTAGGGGTTTCTCCAAGAATTTATTAACATGTTTATTTGTAGAGAAGGCGAACTGTCGAAGATTTAAATTTTTTTCAAAAGATTTCATAATTAGGAAAAAAATTAAATTTGGTGCATAAAATGAACCCCACAAACCAAATAATTTTCAATTTAGTGCTTAAAAAAGAATCTTTCAAAAGCTTTCTAGCTTAGGAAAATATCAATTTAGTGCTTAAAAAGAATCTCAAAAAAAATTTAGCTTAGGAAAATCTCAATTGGTGCTTAAAAAAAGAATTTTCATAAGCTTTCTAGCCTAGGAAAACTTTTTGATTGGTGCTATAAAAAGAACCCCACAAATCCACATGCTTTCAGTTGGTGCTCTAAAAAATAATTTTACAAACCTTTCTAGATTAGAACAAACATTTTGTTTTGGTTCTCTAAAAGAACTTTGCAATGAAGTGTATACTGTGTATTCTGTGTTTGGAAAACTAGGTGTCTATCCTCTCCCCTCGCACCTTTTGGAAATCTTGGGTGACGAAAAGCATCTTGAGTTTCACACATTTATTTACATTCAAAGCATACCTTTAAAGGGTCTGCCTCTCGACTTGTGAGAGGGAACGACCCAAGCAGTACTTTTTTTTTGGTCCACGTTATATAAATAAATTATGGGTGTGATGAAAGTCATCAACCACCTGGTGTGGATGTTCTATACCAATGAAAGTCTCCCTTAGTATTCATGAGATACGTAAAAACCCTTTTTATTAAGGGTTGGAAGACCTCTTAATTGAGTGAATCTTTGCATGTATAGACACTAGATTATCCCAAAACATGACTAAGAACCAATGTTGTAGAAGCCACCCCTTTTTAACCAAAAACATTCTTTGAAGTGGTGCATCAAAACTTTGATTTTAAGAAGTTACTTACCAAGTTTGACTTATGGTTGAGCTTAAAACACTCTCCATTTGTTGCATGTAAAATCATCCCTTAGGGGCATGAGGTAATCCCACCTAGAAGAAAGTGTTTATCCCTAGGGTGTAAATTTTCTTCACAAAATTTCCAAATCTTTTAATTACTTTGAAACATCAAACATTGTGCTTGAATTAAAATGAACACATAAAAACAAGCATTTAACATGGTTCTCAAACTTCAAACCCTTTTGACTTAGTGTGAATCCTTTGAAAAGAGCCCTATATTTTTACTCCTTAAGGATATATTAAAACAATATCTAAAGGTTTTCAGATATTTAGGCTCACATTTCAAGTCACATTAAGGACAAAGAAAACATTGGAAACTATGATTTTAGCATTTCAACTTCCATGAAATTTGAGCTTTTATGGAAAGGAACATTCTTAAGTTGTAGATATTTAGGCTCAAATAGTTTTTTATTGTTGTGTTGCATTATATCACTTGCTAAATCTCAAAACAAATCAAACGAAGTCATTCAAAATTGTAAAATTATCCAAGCTACTACCAAACACAAAAACTAGAAAATAAATTTGCATAGAATACTGCTATTGTTGCCTTTTTTGCCACACTTGACCAAAAAATAGTTGTATTTGACAAAAATCCACTACTTTTACTCTTTGTCTTATGATAGTTATTGATGAAAATCTTCTTCTTTTGAAAAAATTGAGTGCACTTGAGTAAAAATTGTCTACAGTTGACCTTTTTTATGTTGCAATTGACAAAATATATTGCCCACAATTGATTGAAAAATTACTGCTTTTTCCTGTACAAAAATCACCTACCAAAAAAATTACACAAAGGCCACTTTTGAAAAAACTGGCCACAGTTGCATTTTTGATCTAGCCACACTTGCCCAAAATCTGGCTGCTTTTGACAAAAAATGCCACTTTTGCCCTGCTTCTTGGTGAAAATAAAAAATTTGATCATAAATTGGTTACAAAATCATGTGAGACAAAAACAATTAGACTCCAAAATCATGTCATAATTTACATCAGTCCTTCATCCATTTGCAAAATCCAACACCTCATCCTACTTTTAGACACCAAAATCAAAACAAACAACTTGGATCATTCATTCTCTCAAACTTCTAAGATATCAACATTTGCTTGAACCTCAAGGCCAGTTCAAGTGCATTTCTCGCAACATATCCTCTAGAAAAAGAAGTGAAATATCAACCCAGGTCTTTTAACATTTTAAGTTCCAAAGAATAGCATCATCCCAAAACATCACTCAAACCTTAGGGCCTTGAGAATCATGAAAAACCATATCAAAACACCAACACTTTCATCATTTCACCTTATGACCATTTGGCATCCAATTGCTCCAATTCAACAGCCAAACCTTACAACACCTATCATACAACCAAGTCTCACACAAATTGAAGGTGAACAAATGGATATCATTAGTAGTTTGAGGAGCTTCATATTTGAGAAAAATGAAACACCAACCCAGTGGAGAAACACAACTAGCATCCTAGATAAAGAGGAATGGAAAGCAGATCTTGCGGCTAGAAGGCCCATAGTACCACCTCCCATGTGGCAATAAAAATAAAAAATCTCAAAAATAAATACAATTTCATTTTGCTAAAAAAAAATAATCCCAAAAAGAAAGCATTAGTTCATTTCATAGTTTAGAAATCACCAAATATTCACAAAATATTGACACTTGTCTATGACAACCACACATTCACAATACAAAAAAAGATGGAAGCAAACAAAAATAACACTTGCATACCCCCAACAAACACCACAAACAAAGGAAGTGACCAATGGGGTTACAGACCAAGTGATGTGAATCATCAAAAGGAAACCACCATTAATGCAACATCAAACCAATCACCTAGTGAGGAAGAGGTAATTCGTATACAAGAAGACATGGATAGATCAAACCAAAATACTAAGGATATGGTCATAGAAGAAGTGGATAGTGAGGAATAAATAAATAATGAAGAATTATTTCAACATTCTAACAATCCAAAGGTTCTCAAACTAATGGACAAACTCCTAAGAAAGGATCTGAATACTTACTTCTTCAAATTAGCACAAAGTGGTACTAAGTTTCCTATAGAATTTAACATGGAAGGTCTTAAATATCCTCACCTCATTCCCTTAGGAGATAACTCAATTGTGAGAGAAATACCTAAACCCTTGGAGATTCCAAAAATGCCACCAATGCTCTCACAAGGCAATGATCAATCAAATGACAACCCTTTGTTTAGGAAACCATCCCAAATTGAACAAGCGATGGTGGCCCAACAATATCAAGGAGGTTCATCTCAATACATTCCACAATATAACAACCCATCAACAAGACAATACATGCCCCAAAACACTTCATATATTGACCCTTCCCAAAATGTACAAAATCAACAAGGGAAATTTCCACAATATTACCATCAACAAGGTGGGTCATATGGTCCCCTTCCCAATCAACAGTACCAAAAACAAGGTGTGTCATAGGGTACCCTTTCCAATAAATAAGGTGGGTCACATGGTCCCCTTCCCAATCAACCATACCAAAAACAAGGTGTGCCATAGGGTACCCTTTCCAATCAACAAGGTGGTCATCCCCTTTCCAATCAATAGTACCAACAACAAGGTGTGCCTAGGGTACCCTTTCCAATCAACAAGGTGGGCCACATGGTCCCCCCTAATCAATAGTACCAATATCAAGGTGTGACACAGGGTACCCTTTCCAATCAACAAGGTGGGTCACATGGTCCCCTTCCCAATCAACAGTACCAACAACAAGGTGTGCCACATGGTACCCTTCCCAATTTATCCTATCAACAAGGTATCTTGTTAACACATTATCAGGGTAACCTTCAAAATAGTTCATCCCAACAATAAGGTGTACCACATGGTACCCTTCCCAATTCGTTCCATCAACAAGGTATCTTGCCAACACACCACTAGGGTAACCTTCAATACAATTCATCCCAACAACAAGGTGTATTTCCAATGCACTATCAAGGTACCACTCCTCAATAAGAAAGGAAAGGACCTAACCATCCTTAAATTCAACAAGGAGTTAACCCTCCTTCCATACAACAAGGAGCTAACCCTCCTTACGTTCAACAAGGAGCTAACCCTCCTTCCATTCAACAAGGAGCTAACCCTCCTTCCATTAAACAAGGAGCGAACCCTCCTTCCATTCAACAAAGAGCTTAACCTCCTTCCATTCAACAAGGAGCTTACCCTCCTTCCACACAACAAGGAGCTAACCATCCTTTCATAAAAAATGGAGTTAACCCTCCTTACATTTGACAAGGAGCTAACCCTCCTTACATTCAACAAGGACCTAACCCTCCTTACATTCAACAAGGACTTAACACTCCTTACAACCGACAAGGACTTAACCCTCCTTTCACCCAACATGATTTCCAAGGTTCAACACCCCAACCATACCCAACTTATGACCAAACGAACATTATGGGACAACAAGGCTACTACACAAGATTCACAAATAAATGTACCCAAAATAGAGGTGGACATACAACTACAAGTAATGAATCAAAGAATATTAGACATGTAGATAAGAAAACCGAAGAAGACTTATACCCTACATGACATATGCCCATTTCCTTTTGATCTTTCCATTACTATGCTCCCCTTTTCGAAAAACTTTGGAATACCAAAGTTTGAAAAATACAAAGGAAAGGGAGATCTAGTAGAACACGTGCAAGATTTCTCGATATCATGCATGGAATTCCAAAACAATGATTCCTACCTAATGAGGCTCTTTCCACATAGTCTTACTGGTCATGCTATGGAATGGTTCTCCCATCTACCACTAGGAATTAAAAGTTTTGATGAATTGAATACCAAATTTGTAAACCACTTCTCATTCAATATAGAATAGGATGTCACCATCATAGATCTATACAAGATTAAACAGAGTGAAGGAGAATCCTTTACCTCCTACTTACAAAGATGGAGACATAAAGCTAGTAGGTGCAAGTGGCCTATTCCTAACAAGGAACTGGTAGATATCTTTATTTCAAATGTACAACCAGAGATCAATTATCAAATCACTATGTTGTGTCTCACAAAATTTGAAGAAACTATTGAAAAAGGACTACACATTAAGAGAGCTCTCATAGCAAGGGGAGTCCTTAAACTGAACAACTTAAAAGATAGTCCTTCTAATTCAAATGAAAGACCTAAGATTTGGGCCAAGAATAAAAATGTTACAAATGATGGAGTAGTTGATACTAGAGCATTCTGGAACATACAAAATCCCAATGTACCTCAAAAAAAACCTCAAGTTGCACAAATGAGCTACACTCCGAATAATGCACAAAAAAATTAACTCACCTATCCCTAAAACAATCAAGTGGTTAACCAAAAGACAAATTAGGGAGGGCAACAAAGGAAATATGATCAACCAAGGAGGAAGTTCACTACATTAGGAGAACCCCTTGAGACAATCATGCATAAACTAGTGCAAAAAAATCTCATCAAGGTCAATGATCACCCAAACTAGGAGAATCCAAGCTTTAAAACACCATGGTACAATGAGGACTTATGCAAGTTCCACAAAATCAAAGGACATACAATGAATAACTGCATGAGACTCAAGCACATAATACAAGACTTGATCGACAAGGGAGAAGTGGATATCAAACATTATCCTGGAAACAAATACCTCAAGATATACAAAAATCCAATTTTGAACCATGCTAAAAATAATGACAAAGGAAAGGACCAAGACTATCAAAATGCTAACTACACCTATGTTGACACAGTTCTAGGTACCCTCTCCCAAGTATATGACACTAGGGTAAATGTTTTGACTATATGGGGTAGGGACCCCGAATGTAACGTAAATACCTATCAAGGGAAATTCACAATATAAGGAGCCCCACGTAAACCCACAATTAAGTCATTAAATGACTGTATAGTATTATGGAACAACTGAAGAAGACTCATGCTTTGATCTCCATCCTAGAACTACTCAAATTATCACCTTCACATAGGGAAATACTAGATAAAGCATTGGAAGCATCGGTCCCTAATGACCTGAATCCTGATCGGTTTCAAGCCATGGTTGGAAAAATCATAGCCAATCATCATTTAGTATTTTTCAAAAAAGACCTTCCATAGAAATCATTCCATAACCAAGCTCTCTACATAAAGGTTGGTGTCCACAAACATATTGTCAAAAGAGTGTTGATAGATAATGGTGTAGGTATAAACATCTATACCTTTAAATTTATTAAATAGCTGGGGTATTTTGACAATGTAATAGACAAGGGAAAATGCAATACTATAAGGGCCTATGACGACCTCAAAAGGAATTCAGAAGGGACCCTCAAGCTTCCTGTGCAAATAGGACAAACAAAAATGGAAATTACATATTAGGTACTTGACCTTGAGTTACCATATAACCATCTTCTAGGATGCCCTTGGATTCATGCACTAGAAGCGGTTTCTTCAACATTTCACTAGCGCCTAAATTTTCCTCACGAAGGAAAGGAGGTTAAATTGGAAATTGTGCCCTACAACATGGGAAATGTGCCCATTGTTGTGGAGGGACCAAGTACTTTAGATACAACACAAGCAAAAGACATTATCAAAGAAGAACTAATCCAAAAGATGAAAGAGTATGAAGAAAAGGTTAATTAGCATGATAAAGACATTCTTGATAACAACCTGAAGATTGTGACTGTAGTTTTGGAGCATTTGAATAGAGGAGTGGATAAAAGGTTAATTAGAATTCATGCTAATTACTCCTTAATGGTGAGTGCAATAAACAATTTTGATATTGACAAGGAGGTAGCTATTCCACTTATGGAGACATGGATCCCTAGGCTGTAGTACTTAAGGATAATGGATGTGGAAGCCAAGCATGATGTCAATGGAACTGAGAAGATTAAACCAACCCTTAGAAATTTGATTGGAATCCAAGAGTTCTAGGGAAATATTGAGCCTTGAGAGGCTAAGATAAGGGAATTGGTGAAGAGCTTTCATGAGATGAATTGTGGCCTATTACCTGATATAGTAAACAATGATGGTAATATCAAGTCCCTGTAGGAGTGGAAATAGGAGGCCAATGAGGTGATATCAAATCAAGCAGCCAAGATTTGTAAGGAAAATAATATGGGCATGTTAAAGAAGAATATGGATATACTTGCTCAAGTTGAGGTTGCTTTGGAGGAGTTTGATAAGGAGGAAAATCAAGTTGTAACCAAATATGCTCCTTATAGGAAAAAGGATGATGATATCATACATAAATGATTGGCCCACATAAGAAGAATTTCAAGCCTGGAGAGATAAATATTTAGATGTTCTTGAGGATTGATCTACAGTGGTGGGATGGTGAGCAATTTTGGTCTTAAGTATGCAAATATGGTGAGTAACGAATGGGTGAAATACAATGCATAGCCTGTAACTAGTACATATTAGGCTTTTGATGAAGTATGGATAAAATATTGTCTTCTCCCCAATTTGAATTGGATGATAAGATTGTAGACGTGGATAAGTCTTTTGTCTCTTCTAACTTTTACACTTTATGCTTGAGTATGTGGGTATAATTTTGAGCATGTGGATATTGCTACATTAGCTTAAAGATGCCTTTTGGAAGGCGAGGTGAGATCTTCATCGACAAATGAAAATAGTTTTTGTGTCATGTAATATTTCACTCCATATGAAAATGAAAATATAACTGCAAAAGGAATATTTTGTATTGGTCCAACATAAAAGGGACATGTGTACTATCTGGCCCAAAGCTTGTTTGCGCCTTCATTTCTATAAGAATGAATTCAAGGCCAAAATTATGGGCTCATTGCTTGTTAATTGATCATAGTGAATTTTGTAAAGGAATATAGAGAGAATTTTAGAGTCCTATCTTTGGTTTTGAATATGTCAATATGAATATGTAATTTTGATAACAATACTAGCAATTGAATACCAAATTAATTAAAATGCTCTAATGAAATCATAGGTTTTGTATGACTAAATTAACATATTATTAATAATTTCATATTTTAATTCTGTTAAAATGTAAACATGTACTTAGTGATTCATCACTCAACTCAATGCTTAATAAAATATTAACAATAGTAGCATATACAACAATGAACATCAACAATCGTTTAATGTGTATCTAGTAGTTGAAACCAAACTTTTTCTTCAAATGATAAAATAAATGATACAACTAATTAAACATCAACACATTACTGAATTTGAGGTTTTTTATTGATTTTCACATAAAAGAATACATAGAGGCATTGGCAATGAAAAATCTTGCTCAAAGAAAACTTTGCACAAAGCTGAGTTGGAACTTGGAAACTCATTATTAAATTTTAAATCACTGCATCACCTTTTCTAGCAACTTCCACTATTCAGGTGGTGGAATTGTCATTTGTTCTAAGTGATGTTTGACTTGAATATTTGTTAACAATTCATGATTGAAATTAGAGCTTGTCTTTAATTCTTCAATCAAAATTGCAATCAAGGTTATCAGTGGTTTGATGGAATCCAAATAGTTCACCACATTTGGGTTATGAGGAAACTGGACCAAATCAATCTTCCTTGCACCCTCCATCTTCTTCCTGAAATCGTCCTTTCCAATGAATTTCTCATGTGTGTCAAAAGCCTCTAGAAAACCAAGCTCTATGAAGTTCCTTACCTTTTCATCCAACTTCTTCATCTTGTTTGTAGATAGATGCACAAATTCCTTTGTTTCACGCATTCTCAAACACTTTTGAATGATAGATGACAAAATCATTGAGGTAGCAAGCTGATTATTAATCCCTTTTGATTTCAAATCATTGTCATGGGCTTTGTAGACTATTTTTTGAACTCAAGATTTGTAGCTTTCTCTAATGCCAACACATTTTTGTCGTCCACTAAATATTTGCTGAGCTTCTTATAATGTAGTCTGGTAGCATCCATCAATTGAAACAATTCACACAAATGATCAATCCTCTACATCATTTCATCCTAGAGCTTTTGTTTAATATGCCTCATTGTTTCTCTACAAAATGCAGTTAACTTATTTTGAAAAGAGTTAATTTCATTTTTTGCTTCCATCAACTTTGTGCCTAAACTTTAATTTCTTTTTCTCTTTCTCCAATTTTTGTTCCCACTATGCATTTCCTTTCCCAATGCTTTGTCTTAATTTTTTTGAAGTGGATTTTTCCTCATCATATTTATTTTTTCTCTCATCTAACCTTTGCTTTAGTTCATTCACTTCTCTCTCATTTTGTTTATCCTCTTTGCTTGTTGATGTAGAGGCAATTTTTTTTATTCTTTTTCTAATTCATCGCTCTTGTTATCTGCTACTTTCCTCTTTGTTTTCTCATTTTCTAGGTCTTCCTATAAATTTTCTATTTGAGTATGCAACCTTTTTTTTTCTCTCTATCTTGCTTTAGCAATGATGTGTACACCAATTCATTGTTCTTCTTTGATATACATTAATTTTTTCAGTAATTTTGAGTCCAAAAAAATCCAATTGTAAACTACTCACCTGAAATTCAGATTGATCCATTTGATTTGCTGGTTTATTTTGAATTGTGGGAACAATAATTATGCACTCCATGATTTCTTTATTTGTGTCAAATGTGGGTAATACCATGGCTGTTGTAGGCTCTGAAGTTACAACAGACACACTCTCCATCAGTTGCTTTTCTTTTTTATACAATTCTGATTTATTTTTAAACTCTTCAATGTAATCAAAACCTAGGGACGTAGGAACAATGGAATGCTTGAATGGCTAAGGAATAGGAGAACTTGTAGTTGCTAATGATGTTTTATCCATACTAATTGTGGGATTGGGAGTTCCTAGAAATAACTCCTTTGTGGTGGAAATTGTAGTTGATGTTGGACTTGGACCTATCAAAATCCTTTGCCTCTTCTGTGTGCATTAATCACTTGGTGTTTGTGTGGTATCTTGTATTATTTTCCTCTTGTGTGTAATTTGTTATTGTAGAACATGTCTACCACTACTAGTACTACTACCCATACCATCGCCACCAGTGGCAGTGGCAGTTGCACTAGGTTCTCCACCATAGGCATGTCTTAGTTGTGATTATATCTGACCTTGAGGATTACGATTTGAAGCTCTAACAAAATGAATTGTTTCAGCTGTACTTGTATGCCCTTGGTCTACTTTATCAGCTCCAAGGCCTCACTTATCAATAGGTTTTATATGGTCTACATATATTACCATAAAAATTCCTTGTCCTTGGGACCCCAAACCACCACCTTCATAACCCATTTTTTTGACTATGGGTACTCCTAAAGTATATGCTTCTTTTGTGGCCTCACTTAAACCAGGTATGAAATTGACATAGCTTTGTTCTTCCCTATAATCATTAGATTCATCATCAGTTTCTTGATCTTCACCATCATTGGGATGCTCTATATTCTATAATTTGCTAAATTCATGATCTTCTTCATTATCTCCAAAGTTTGCAAGAGTTCTTGGTTCACCTAGCTCCTTCCTCATAGACCGAAAGGCAGTAATTTTTTATCATGACCAATTTTTATCAATAACTTCCTTATCTAGAGAATCTAACATTTTTACTCTACTAGATGGTTTATCACTTTTTTCATAAAAAATGTTGTACCTCCTAATTGTCTTTCGGTGCAATGCCATAATTTCTGTTGACAATTGTTCAAAAGAAATAACTTTCTCAACAACACTTTGCTCCATTGCTATTTTGAACTCATCCCAATAATCCTTGTTTCTCAAGTTTTTAAGCAAGGTTTTAGTTTGATGTTGAATTCTACTTGCAACATTCCTATTAGCCACAATCATTGATTTAATAGTGTCACATGGATCATACTGCCAATGACAAACAACATCAAAATTCAAAAAATTCAAAAGATCATGTGCCACACTAAATGTTTTTCTCTCAAATGTGAACCCTCCACATGAAAAAGGTAAAGAAGGAAATAAGGTCTTCTTTTTCTGACCCACAGAGTGTAGTTTATTAGTACTTTGCATCTATCTTTTACATATTCCAATGCAAAAACCCTTTCTGTCATATGTATTGGAAGTTTGTATGGCTTTACTCCCAATCCATAAAATCTTAGCACATTATATTCTTCCATTAAGTATCAATCAGCCAATTGTATTTCTTTCCTAGTTGAATGCATTTTCTACATGACATAGGCAATCTAGGCATTGGAGTATTTGTAATTGCTTGATGCAATTGAGCCAAAAATTAGTCTACAAAATGATTGTAGTTCCTTTGATAATCATGCATCCTTATCTCAGTGGTCCAATCATATATTGGAGCCATTTTATTTTCCTCGGCATTACTATAGGGTTGAATCTAAAGCTTGTTTGTTTGAAACATTCCTCTAAATTTGAATAGAAAAAAGTAGCACAAGTAGGTTGTGAACCTAAATGTATTTGTGGACTTTGAGTGTGCACCTCCTTTAATCATTAAAAATTGTTCATGCATGGATTCTACAATATGCTCAATAAAGTTATATTTGACATGTGAAACACCATGATGGATATTATATACCATTTCAAGAAGGCTTGCACCCACTTCCCAATTTCTATCTAGTCTGAGGCAAAATGCTAGCATGGAAATAGTATCCTGAACCCATGGTCGAAAATATCAAAATCATAAGGAGGCTTAAGATTACCTTTCAATTTGTTTCTAACTTGTATGTTATCCTAAACTATTTTATTTATGAAAGAATTTTTCTCCCTTTCATCCACTGCTTCATAATCACTAGCAAGCTTTTCTCAGTTAATGTGGACATTTCCAAATTCTTTAGTTGTAAACCCCAACACTTTTCCAAGTTCTTCTACATTAATGGATAAAAATTCTTCTTTATTATCTTTATTAACAATTGCTCTTTTGTTATCATCATAATTTTGGGCACAAACCATGATAAATTTTGGGCAAGGGAAAAACTCATGTAACATCATGCGCCCTAATCCACTTACCCACGGTGCACTAGAACTATTAACTTGAATTTGGTTTGCATCCTTATTCTTAGATGAAAATCTAAGTTCTGAGGTATGCCTACCATAGATTTCAAGATCATAAATATCATGGTATTCATTTGTAAAACTGGAGGTTTTAAGTAATCTAGCATAATATATTTTTTTATTTGATTTCGCTCTACCTTTCCCAACAACTTTCTTTGGTTTGCTAGTGGTATTGGTGGTAGACATGATTATACAATGTGAAATTGTGAATTCCCTCTTAGTCCTCAATTTTTCTTAAGTCTCTCAACCCTAAACCCAAACTTCAAAGTTTGACAAAATAAGAATTTAAGAAACAATGAAACATAGCCATAGGAATTTTGTCTTTCACTTACTCAGATTTTGATTCTTGAAAAGATTAATATTGATTGGCTTTGTTGGAACCCAAAATCTCCCTAGTGCACTACAATGAGCAATCTAAAATCTCCCTGTGTTGACTCTATCACTTAAAAATAAAATTACTTAGTAGTAGAAAGTTCACTTTTTTTTTTTGAATATTAAAGTGAATGAAACATCGTGTTGCCACTGGACTACACAATTAGTACTGTTACCTATTTTTGGTACTAGCCCAAAAAGGTAGTGTTGTTTATATTTTACAAGTGAAAAGAGGGTACATTTTAACTCTGCTATGTCACATTCATGTGCATAAAAAAATTTAGAAGACTAAATTACTACATTGCCTTATGTAGATGTATATAACATAAGAGAAACTACACAATCTTTTCAGATTTGTAGTCTTTATTGATAATATAAATGTATGATGTCCCACACAATCCATGAGACTAACTATCTAAATGCATATAATGAAAAAAATTATACATTTATAGATACAAAATAGAAATAATGCACATAAAGAGAAAGGGGACCTGCCATTGCCTGAATGATGAATCCTGGTTGCTTTGTTCTGCATCGTCTTCGACCCCTCTTGCTGGTCCTGCTTTCAGTTGATGCTCTCCTTGCTACTCCTAGGTTCCCTGCATCTATGAGAAGAATTTTGTTAGAGAAATGAAGGATCACCAATAAAAATATGTGCATGCATCCATAAACATATAATCTGATCCTCATGTGCATTAAGATAGCTAACATACCACAAATGTCCACGAAAACAAGAAAGTTATCAAACACATCTATCATATGCTCAGTTTTATCTAACATGTTTCCTTCTTATGTAGGTATAGGTGAAGTCATGTTGTTGTTTTGATTCATTTGATTAAGGCATATGGAGTGAAATGGGCTCCCACAAGGGTTGACCCTAGCATGCAACCCTCTCGTTTTATTAAGAGAGGGATAGTCACCATTTATATCCCGAATGTAATCCTTGAAAGAAAGTTTCATTAGCATGGTGATATTGATTTAGAACATATACCTTATTAGTAAGAGTTCTCTCCTATTAATAAGTTCAATCTCAATCAATAGGAACATGGTATAAAAGCTAGCTTTCAAAGATTCCATGTTTCCTATCTGAAATTCATAGGTACAAGGAAATCATGTCTATTAAAGGATGCAAATTCTACATAAAAGCTCCATAAATACAACCTATTATGCTATGGTTGCAAGTGATAAAAGCATAAAGGGATGGTGATTCCATAAGCACAAAGTAATCAAGTAGTAGGTTGCCATCACAAGAGAAGAGGATCAATACAACAAACAATATGGTGTTTTGATGCATTCATGTTCACCTTTGCACTCTCTAGTTATAAGAGCCATAAGACATGGCAGGGTTGTGCAAGTCACATGTTTGCACTATCATTTATCACTGTACCTAGTAATGAAGGAATATGCATTAAACTTGACAGTAAGCAAGAGTTGAAGAATACGTTTTCAATGGCAAGCTTTGTATCATGAAAACAAAAGGCAATGCTTTGAAGGTTGATGCATTGTACATGATTAAATGATGCATGAGGAAGAAATGACAAAGTTTTAGAAATGTATACTCAGATGTAATCATGCAATCAAGATGCAAACATGAGAAAACAAGAGGACAATAACAAGCATGCAACTAATTGCAAAGACAAAGGATTAGTAATTGAAGGGTGTTGACATCTATGAATGCACAGTGATAGAGCACATAAGGAGACATTTCAAGGATAAACTTCATGAATACCATACACTCAATGGATTAAGAATGAACTGCATGACAATTACAAATGATATTCCTATATAAGCAAAGGAGCAATCAATGCATGGATAGTATTAAGGGTGTTGTAGAGTGCTATTCTACTATGGAATGACAATGACAATGACATCCCTCGACATAAAGATCATATTCAGTAATAGATAAATAATGGCCCAGGGTATAGTTAGGATCATGAAGAGAATAGCAAAGGGAAGGCATGCTCAAATTTTGTGTGGTGATAGTGCCATGGTGTTTGACAATCAAGTCTCATACGAGCATGTGAAGGCACAAAAGATAATGACAAGGGTAGGCAAAATATAGGCAACTGATGTTACAAAAGGAAACCTATTTGAAGGTAGTCATATTATAAAATGTTGGGCAATGTGATCCAAGGTCAGAGTTTGTGCATACATGTAAGGAAGGAAAAGCCTTTCACAAAAATAGAAGGCATATAACATAGAAGGGAATCTTCATGATAGTAATGGTATGATAGTCACCATGACTTGATCAAGTACAAGGATTATGATCACAATGATAGGTATCCTTTTCTATTAAATCACAAGCCATAGTCGTGACTAATATAAAAGAAAATGGCTACATAAATGAAAACCCACAAACTTGTGAAAAATGAAACCCTTAGGGTTTGTTATTTTTCTTCTCCAGAAAATGCAAAGAAACTCTCAGCTAAGCTCAGAATGGTGGAACTCATGGAATTTTAAAAATAAATGAAAAGTCCTAAATCTATTTGCAAAATCTTTGAGTTATAAGTAACAAAGCATGAAAGGAGAGTTTACTATCTTCTTCAAGAAATAGAAAACAAGAAAACCATAGCATAGGTTTTTAGAGCCGAGCCAAGAACATAGATCAAAACCCTTGAATCTTTGCAAAAGATAAATACAGAGTGTAGAGAGAGAGAGGAGATCTCTACTGAGAATTCATCTTTCTTCGCATACATCGAAACCCACTTGGGGTTTGTTGGAGAAGAACAAATGCAGAAGAAATATTGAAGGATTTGAGCTTTTCATGTTTGGAAGCAGCTGAAAATGCATTTTAAAAGGCCTTCTTAGCTGCGACCTATCATACAAAAGAATTTTTCTTTCAAATTTGTATAGGAAGAGAAAAATTTACAAAAGGAGAAACAATGAATAGAGGCATGAGTTTTTTGGTAACCCAACAACAAACCTTAATACTTGCAACAAGATAGGGCCATGACCATTGAAACAAGTTGGCCTTTGCATTTTTTCAGAAAAGAAACAAAATATATAGAAAATTTCAAAGTTTCTTCATGAAAATACAAGTAATCTCCTAGATATGCATGGGAAATGATAGAGGAAAGCAAGAAAATGAAGATATATTCATCTTTCTGTAATAAGCTCAATTTCAAGCATTTGTTTCTTCAGAAAAATGCAATGAAACAATAGTTAAATGCTTACCCATCACATAGAAGCCTGTTGTGCAGTTCTGCACACATGCCCCACTTGGAGTAGGGACCCTCTTTTCACGATGTCTTTTGACCTTTGGTTTTTATTAGATTTGTCTTTTTAAGGTCTTGAGATGTTGGTGTTGCTGACTTTGGTCTTGCCTTGAGGTATGAATTGGTTAAACTTGGGTTTTAGTCGAAATCTAGGTTTTGACCTGGGTCCGGGATTTTCCAGCTCAGTCGGATTTTCCTGGGTCCTGGTCCATTGTCTAATTATCGCTGAATTTTCTGAAGTCCAGGTTTTTGCTTGAATCTGGGATTTTCCAGTCCAGGTGGATTTTCTCGAACTTCGTTAAAGTCCTGAGGGGTGTCATATCCACGGAATTCTCATCCACCTGGATTGTCCGTCTAGCTTGGGTTTTTTTGGAATTCCATTTTGGGCTCAGGTTTTCGGATTTCCTTGGTATGTCTTGTCGCTCATTAATGTTTGAAGTACATTTCTCTGGCACGAGTGCAGGTGGATTTAAAGGCCTTTTGGAATCCTTTTGGTTTCATTATTCATTTCCTATTTGCTCTAGTGCTTGGAATTCTTCATTTTGAGCTTTGATTGTTGGATTCGAGCAGCTTGCGTGTGGATTGCTTGAGCACTAATGTCGAGTTTTTCGTTGCTAGGGCATACTGTTTCACAGTCACCTCTTCGAGTTTGAGCTTCGTTCAGAATTGATCCATGGTAAGTCATTGCTGGCCCCTCCTTTTGTTGGCACTTTGATTGAATCTTTCGAGTCGATTGGTAGTCGCTTCAGGTCGGCCCTTGCTTGTTTTATTGTTATGTATTTGGCAAAGTAGGGTTTGACCCACCTCTTCACGAGCTTTATCACCCGCACTATGCATGCTTTCATTTATCAATTGAGTGTCAGATATATCCCTTTAGATAGGTGTTTAGGTAGGACTTTGCCTCCTAGGCGCATAATCTGCTATATTTCGTGAAGGTTAGGGTTTCGGTTTATTTTCCCAAATTTGCTAAGTTTGGTGGATTTATCACGATTTGCATGTCTTGTGCTTAGCTCAGACCTTTTTATACCTTGTGAGATCCCGGTGCTTCAAATTGATCATTTCGAGGAATAATATTTGAAATTCTAAGCTTGCTCTGGCTTTCATGGCAGAGGTCTGGTTATTAAATTTAGGGCATCATTGTTTTGCCATGAAAATCAGTCATTTGGGAGTCTTGGGAATCTAAATTCATGGGCAGGTGAAGTTTTGCTTATTGGGATCGATTTTATGTTCATTGGAATCTAAGTAAGGAAGTTTGTGCGATCATTTGGTTAGTCACTTGTGCGTTAACGATCATTGGGTTTTCGAGGTGTCCGCGGAATTTCTATGCGCCTGGATTTTCTTGGTTTCTGCCATATTCGTGAAGTATGATGAATTCTAAAATTTTGAGCTATCCGCAGAAATCCGACCTGTCCGAATTTTTTCGGTTTCTCGCCTGGTTCCATTTCCTTTTGATTTTTGATGTTAGGGGTAATGAAGTAAATGCTAAGTGGCCACTTTTTGTTGCTAATCAATGAATTTCATGGTAGTTACACAACTCTTTTGCCTGTATTAACTATTTATTTGATGTATGATATCTTGGCTGCAGGAGTCCATCTGGGTTGGATTTCTCCGAATTCTGCCCCGACTGCATTTCCTCAGATTGTCCCATTTCCCAGATTACTTCATTTTTCTGGATTTTCAAGATTGATGATTAGTGATGGATTTTAATTGCTTTATGTGCTTTCTAGGCTAACCTTTGATTGGAATATGGATGATAGATGAATATTCATGGGTTGTTTTGTGAATGTAGGCTGAATCAAGCAAAGCTGCAGCAAGAAAGTCCAAGGGGGATACTGAAGGATCCTCAGTTACAGATGCAAAAAAATTAAGGCTAGATACGAAGAGTCAGGTGCCTGATAGCAAGATCGCTTCAATATGGTTTGAGGTCTCTGACACTAATGTAGGAGCATGGAGGTATGAGGAATTCAAGGCAAGAACAGATTAGAAGGATCCATCAGCCCTGACCAAGGGAATGATGAAGTTCGGACTAGTCAATGTAGCAGGATTCCCTCCTGCGGTTCAATGTTATGAATTGATATTGGAGTGTGCCCGACAGTATGATTTTGATACGTAGAGGGTTGTTAGCACCGAAGGAAGGGTCTTGGAAAACTTCAATCCAGTTTCTATTTCCCAAGCATTTGATATGCCAGACTTGCCATGTGTGTGTGCCTTGGACATGGACTTGGCCAGAACTTACTATGAGGATGAGCCCACCAAAGCCCAACAGATGATTAATTCTTGGTTGGAGAAACCAAAATCTCATTTTTCCAAACTACCCAAGCAATTACATCTGATCAAATTTAGACCAGACATATATGATGCAATCACACTATTGAGTAGAGTGGCCGGTTTGAAGAGTGTTGGAGTACTAGAGAACTGGATGGTGCATGTGATCAACAAGATTGAACAAGGTATTAACTACCATTGGGCAGGACTCATCAGTGCAATGATTGATAGACAGCTGAGGGATGTGTTAGAAACGAAGAAGTTTACTATGTCCTCCTATGTGATATATGTGTTGGCCAAATTCTACCCATACAGGGGTCTGAATCCGAAGGGGACATTTGGACAGGATATAGTCTATGAGATATACCCAGAATTGCACCTAGGACATCGGAACTATAAAAGAGTAAATGATGCATTTACAATGCATATTACCAGGTTGCTCCAAAATGCAAAGCATGTGAGATTATCTGATGGAGCTAAGGAGCTAATCAAAAAATATGGAGCTTGGTTCATATAATTTCCCACCTTCTCTTATATCAGAATTGACGGATGTCAAACTGCTCCATACAGGTTGCCTAGGTATCCTACTGACCACATTGTGCTATTGGAGGTTATGAGACAGATTTGTGACTTTGATGCTATTGTTAAAAAGGCAAAGCATAAGATAGGGTTTGGTGGAGATTTCCCTTTAAAAATTGGCATAGTTGAGGTTTGTCCTTCAATTCAATCAGTGCATACATCAGGGGATGAATTGAGTGCTTATGGTTTCTCTTTCCATTCCAAGAGGACAAATTTTGACATCACTAGAGAAGCGCAGAAGAAGGCCACCATAGGGATGACTTAGAGGATTATTGGGCAAACATCAAAGATGATTTTGAGGCAAGGAAGAAAAGATACTCTAGGCTTCCAGTTGATGTGATCAGACTGTACAATGTCAAGTTGATCCCTGACCAATTAGAGGATGATGGGAATTTGGTTGAAGATCATGCATATGAGTCAGTCAAGGACAGGTCTATTGGAGAGGTAAACTGGGCTGAAAATGAGGTAACTGAGTTGGAAGACCTGATGGCCCCTATCATGAAGTTTACTAAGTCATGGTTGAAGCACAAAGTATGGGAACTTGAAAGTGAGAAGGTATCTTGTACCTTCAATTTAATGGGAAATCTGAATCCTCTTTCCACCTCAGAGGAATCTGGTGAGGATGATTCCAAAAGAAAAGCTAAAGGAAGCTCACCCTTTAGGATCAAAATCAGAGGTCCTAAGGAAAGTGATTCAGAACAAAAAAGGAAACCAAAGGGAAAGAAGCGAAGCCGAACTGTGAAAATAGGCAAGTCTGTAGAGGAGGAGGAACTTGAAGAAGCAGATAAAGAAGATTTTCCTCCAGAGCCAAAAAGGACAAGGACAACTAGAGGCTCAAAGAAGAAAGATCAAGAAACCTCCAAGGATAAGGAAAAGCCTCCAGTGGTTGAAGTGGAAAGATCAGGAGAGAAAACTAGAGTTTACTCAAGGAAATCAGGGACTCCATCTCCCAGGGAGACCTTACAAAAAGCAGATCCTCTTCCAATGGCATCCACTGTGGAGCAACAAAAGGCTACTTCCCCTTCACCAAGTGTACCTAAGCAGGTGACTCCTAAAGAGCATGAGACTAGTGGAGAGGCAGAACCATTCAAGGAAGGAGAACTCTTTGGTGTAGCAACTGAACTTGAGGTTGGAGATGTAGAAAGGCACCTTTCTCCACTGGTACAGTATGAAGATTCTCCTACAAGCAGCAAAGGCAACAAATCTCCTGAGAAGGAGGATGCACCTATTAGGACCCCATCACCTCCACAAGAAGAAGAGCCCGAGCTAGGTGATCAAGGTGATCAGCCTCCTGAGAAGGAAAAGGATGAAACAACGAAACAACATGAAGAGGTCGAGAAAAGTGAAATTTGGGTGGATCCTGCTGTCCCGGATTGGTTGGATAAGGAAATTACAAGAAAGAAATAGGTCATTGTCGAGGACACTCCCCTCGATTGGGATGAAATGTTGGACAAGATTGGCAAAGGTAAAAAGAAGAAGATGGCCAAGGTAATTTCAAAGATAGAAAGAGATGAAGCGAGTAACAGGGTTATTCATATTGCCACCCCAGTTGCTGATAAGAGTAAAGATGAGGTCACTGGCAAAGATTACAATGTACAAATAATCAATCTTGGACCAGCTTCTATGGAGTAGGATATTGAAGAGTACGAAGGGTCTAGTGCAGTAATAATTGGGAGATTAAGGAAGGAAACACAGTCCAAGCATGAGCTTAAAAGGGAGAATGAGAGGCTTAGGAAGTGTCTAGAAGACTTGATGAAGCCTTTGCAATCTCTTCACCCATCCTTTTTTGCTACTGCTAGTTTCTTGCCCAAGGAAACTATTTCTGAAATTGAAAGGATGAAAGCCTCTACTCAGACTGCAATAGATTGGTTGAAAGATGTACAAGTAAAAGGAGATGATGCAATAAAGGAAATCCTTTCAATTGGAAAGGATGCAGTAAGAGCCAAAGATTTGTTAGAACATGTCTTATCTTAGGATAGACAGGATATTGACCTTCTACTGCAAAAGGCTAAAGTGATCATGGAATATGGTAAAGACCAGTTGGTTGTAGATGGAATTCTTCCTTCATCCAGACTTAATGAGCCTTGGGAATGGTTCGAGGCTTTGCAAGTTCAATAGAAAGCCATTAGGAAGATCCATAAGCGAAAGAAATAGATGGATGGTGATTTGACTAATGTTTATGCGGGATGTATTGCATTCTTTGAAATAATGACTAGCAGGAGGAAGATAGCTCCTAAGTACCTGAGCTTAGAACAATTGAGGGAATGGTGGCATGATGTATATGCATCTGATTCTGAAAATGTTGTAACGGGGCACCAACTAGATGATGCGGAAACTTACTTGGCTATGATGGACAAGTATTAGGCAAATAAAGGTGAGTGGGATAAAATTGTTAAGCAGTCGAGGGAAGAAATTGGTTCCATTGAATGTCGGCTCAAGATTCTACCTTTTCCACCTGTTGCTGAGTTGGATAGGGTATTTTTGAAGGTTCAGGATCAGAACAACGATAAGGGAGGCGGTAGTTAATGCTAATTTTGAGATTTGTGCTTCCCTATTATTATAGGGCATGTGTTGATCCGGGCTACATTGAGGAATGTGTTTGGGCTGACCTTGATGATGTATCGACATTTAATGTGTGCCTTATTTTGAAATTCTTGAGGCTGACTTGTTTTGGCTATTTTTATTTTGTAAATGTTTGGCTGGGCCGACATGTTTTTAAGGATTCTCTATAAAGGGCATTCTTGCCTCATTGTAAGGGGTCAGTTAGCTAGATAGTTGATAGAGACAAGCTAGATTAAGGAGCTAGAGCAATTTTTAGTAGGGATAATAGATAGTTCTTGAAGCAAATATTGTAACAGAACAATGGAATTGTTGCAGCATCTTGGTGATCTAATACAATTGAAGGCATTGTGGCTTCTCTGGTGAATTCTTTTGTGTTGGTTTATCTTGCATGGTTCCTGTTGTTCCATCTTTGAAATTGCTTTAAAGATCTAAATTTTAGTATTAGATTTAGAATTAGATTATTTCGGTGAATAGTGTTAATGATTTCATACTTGGAATGTTTGTAGCAATCTTTGGTCTATACTCCCAGTAACTATCTGATTGTAGTAGGCTGGTGAAGTCAACCTGGACCATATATCTATTTTGTGTTTAGTTCGATTGTGGATGAAAGTCTATGATTTGAAAATTTATATACCTTAGAAGATTGCACCTTTCTTGTGATATTGCATTGTGGGTTAAGCAGGAATTGGTTATTTGAGATTGGCCCATTCCAAATATCAGTCATTTGCATTGTTCATCCTAGAAATAGTTTATAATTTAGATTTCATTACATCTCTTGCACCCCTCATCTTTTTCCATTTCTTTATCATTTGGTTAGACTTAGGATCTAAGATCATCATATTGCAAGATTTGATAAATTGGAAAGATACAGTCTGCTTGTAGTAAGGTCCGATTGTGATTACCAGCATTTTCACATATTATCTGAGTTGTTTATGCATTGTCATGACCTGACACCCGAGAGACCTTGGGGTGATTTTCAGCAATTAATTGTTGAAGATTATCTTTCAAGAGAGATAGAATATCATTTTATGTCTGAGTTGTTGTTGTTCAGAAAACACCATCAACAAAGCCATTATTTTTTAGGAAATGCAGTGTAATGATCTCTAAAACTGTCTCAAACCTTCATGAATGAAGCTCAAGAAATCCTATGATGGTGCCTCTAAGTTTCTAGAAGAATTGAATGTAAAATGAAATGATTCTTTCTTTGGGCTCAATTTTGTTTTAGGGTTTTTATCCTAAGTCTTAGCTGACATGTGCATATAGGCAATTTTTCCTATCTTTAAAAATATTTCATCAAACTAATGTATGCTATGGGTTAGTGATCTTATAAGCCCCTTGAATATGCTTTTTCATTAAGTCTTTTAAGACTTATGTTTTGCATTTATTTTCTTATGTGGATCATGCCCTTGCTTTTATTTTTGCATGGTTTTTTAAATGCAAGAAGTTTTTAATTAAGTGATAAAATGTTACTTTTAGATGCAAAATAAAGATAACATGTCTTATAAGGGCTTTTATGAGTTGTTTTAATTGAGTCCCCACATCTTGCAAACATAATGGAGTTAGTTGTTGTAGTTGGTTGACCAAGGGAGAGTATATAAGGAGGTTTGGAGAGGTTATTGAACATTTGGAGAGCATATAAGGGCTTTTATTCACCTTGTTGGAGGATTTGAGAGGATTTAGGCACCATTTTCTTGTGCCTTCATGTTTGACATGGTCAAACTTGACTTTTTCCACACATTGGAGCTCTCTTGGAGAAGATTCATTTGCTATATTTTTGGATTTTTGGAGGCATCCAACCGAAGAAAGCTTCTAGTTCCTTCTTTAGTGCAACTGCTTGGTTGATGGATATAGTCATTTTGTTGACTCATTTGTACTCAATTTTGATTATGCACTTTTTGGTAGTTAGTGACTTTTCAGTCCTTAGATAGTTTTTGGCATACTTTTCTAACTCATTTTTGGATATGAAATACATTAAAGACCTTGGATATCATTGATTTGAAGTTTTGCCTACTTTTTCTTTGTATTATTGTGTGCATTCAATTGATTGATTAAGTTATTTTTGAGGTATTGTCCATTTCCTTATAACTTTGTCTCAAGTTTAGCACCTTTATGCAAAATTATTTAATGCAGGTTGGAAATTGTGTCAAAAAATGTAAATGGATTTTAGCTGTGGAGTTATCTTCCTCCTAGGAGTTTGAGCATTAGGACCTCTTTGTGAAGAACTTATGCAAATGAATGTAGTAATGAGTTGTGCAAGTTTAATTTCTGTCATTGTAGTCAAGTGTTTGCAATCTAAGCTTTATGTCCTAATTTAGTTTGGTGTATCACCTTTTAATTTCATTATCAGTTTTTCAGTTTATGTTTTCTCTCTCCCTTTTCCTTGATAGAACAATAGAATAGCTTAGGTAGGTGATAACCATTTAGGAAGTTGACCTTCTCTAGAGTTTGATCTCTATTTTCAATGCCCACACTTTGAGAGGTCTTCCAATGTTTCACTGAGTGGCTCAACACGGTTCAACAAAGGGTGCACATTCAAGTGATAACAATTTTCACATGCCTGGTGGGACTGAAACATAGTTTTCATTATATTGTTGTCCTGGTATGTGCAACAATATTTGTGGCTTTTAAGAGGTCTAGCATACATACCTGGCGACTTTGAAACTCTGGCTTAGTGAGAACTAGTGCAAGATAGCATATGAAAAGGATACAAACTAGGAGAAGTGATATTCCTTTCGAATATTTATAGTTGTCCCCGCCCAGAAGACAAGGTAGAACAACAAAATGAACTCCTTTTTCATCTAAAAGAGTTTAGTCTACACCACCTAGTTTCAAACCAGTAGTTGTAGTAGTTGTAGCAAGTGTCTCTATTCCTTTAGTTGTTGCACTTGTTAAACCAATTTAGTTCAATCTAATGGAAACACAAAGTAATCAACCTTTTGTTCCATTTGATGGAGGCAACCCACTAAACTTGTAGCAACATGATGATATTCCTATGGCTACATTAAAAATTTTACCTTTTTTCATAGGGGAGGATCAAAATACTCCCATTGAGCATATTAGGGACGTGGCTTCATTATGTGGAGTCCATCACATCACCCAAGAGAATGTTGTAGTGATATTGATGGCTGCTTCAGTAAAGGAGAAGGCCCTTCAGTGGTTCAGGGGTTTAGCTAATGGTTCTATAGCAAACTAGGATGAGTTGGGAGCAGCTTTAAACTAGCAATTTGAAGATAAGTCTGATCACTTGTCACTAGTTGAGCAGACGACTACAATTAAGAAGGCTCCTCAAGAGAAAATGATAGATTTCAACTTTCATTTTCAAAAGACATGGAATAAGATTCTTGTTATGGTAAGACCTTCTCTAGAATATGCCTTTCGTTATTATATAAAGGCTCTTAATAATGATATCTTAGTGATGATACAATCTATGGGAGGTACCTCTTTACCAACTGCATTTGACATTGTAGTGAGGGAAAAAAAAATAGTCTTATCCAGGCTGGTAAGATTTCACCTAGACGACCAATTCCCATTTCCCCAGAGATTCAGCCTTCCATGCTTTGCAAATACCACCCTTTGCCCCTATACTCACTGTCCTAGCATTACCATCTCTTGTTAATTGAGATAAGGGTATTCAAACCCCTTCTTCTGAGTTGTAGGAAATTAAAGGCTTACTTCAATCCTTTGGAAATGAGTTAGTGACCATGAAAAAGCAATAGTTCCAAAATTTTAAGCCATATCACCCTTAGAGTCAAGGGTAGAATCAAACTTATCAAGCTAATAGATAGCCATTTCAGGGGAACAATCAAGGAGCAAGGAAAAATCTTAATCAGAGGCTTTTTCAAGCATATAATCCAACTCCAATCAGTTCAGTTAGAGATCTAGTTCCAATTCAGATTAACCTTGTGGCTAAGTATGAGTGGTGTTTTTCGTGCAATCAACCCCACAATCAAGCTACATGTTAAAATGGGGTGATCAATCAAGCATTGATGGTGTAGAATGTCTCAAATATGCAAAGCATGACTAATGAGGAGTCTCCACAACAACAAAATATCCCTCCAAGTGATGTAACTCTCTTGAATTGGAAAGGAGAGAAATTTTGTGGAGTAAACAGAGATGATTCTCCAATTGTAGCTAATGCAAGAGCCAAGAAGAGGGATTTTGATATTGAACAATTAGAAAACAAAGGAAAGGAAGATGTTGGACCATCCACATCTCAAGTACCATGCATAATGCAAAGCAATACATAAGGTGCTATCAAGGAGTAGCCCCACTTGCAAGAAGACCCTACTGTTGCAAGGACTCATCAGAAGGTAAACATTGTTGCACCTTACAATATTATTGAGAGTATGAATAAAATAAACGTATCAATGTCTATGTGGGATTCTTTATCCATCCTAGGCCAAAAAGACTTATTATAGTCTACTTTATCTAATTTTAATGTTTCAAGTGATGCATCAATAGGTCAGGTTAAGGTTGTTTTCACAAATGCACCTCAGGACATCAATAAACAATTAGGAAAAGATTTCAAACCCCCTCCTTTTTATGTGTCTTTGATAGTAGGGGATAAGGTGGTCCATAACTGTATGGTAGATAGTGGAGCAATCAATTTTGACATGCCCAAACCATATTGCTAATAAGTTGGAACTAAAATATCAGCCCCTTGAGAAAGGAGTGGTCTAATTAGATGGGGCATTGATTAACACCGTAGGTGTCATTAAGGATTTAAGCATTACACTTCACGCTTTTCCAAAATTTTCCATTCCTCAAGACATATTTTTCATGGACTTGCCACCTTTGCATTATGCTTGTCAAGAGATTTCACTGCCAAGATAAGGGTTATTTGTCCTCAAATTGGTCCCACATGTTGTTTAGGACTAGATATGGGACAAAAGTAACTATAAAATCTAAGTCACTTTCCAAAGACCACATTGAACCTTATATACCAAGTGTTGTTAATGCCAATTGTGTTGTTTTTGATGATGATGAGCTTGCTGCTGCTCAAGAATTGTGAGCTGAAAGTGTACCAGATATACTCTTAAATGAGTGGGCAACATAAAATATTGAGGATAATCCAAATGACAACATTGAAGAAGTTGGTTTGGGGATATATATGTTACATGAACCTGAAATAGTTATGCCAAACCTTGAAAAGAAGGAAAAACAACAACTAGGACAATAAGATGAAGTATAGAAGATGTTCTTTGATGGATCTAGTAGCAGGAATGGAGCTGGTGGGGGTGCGATGCTTGTGTCCTTACAAGGTGACAAGTATTATTCTACTTTTAGATTTGTTTTCTCTTGTTCTAACAATACTGCTAAATATGAGGGTTTGAATTAGGGCTTGGAATGGGAAAGGAAAAGAAAGATAAGCTGCCTTTAGGTATTTGGAGACAGTGAGTTGATAGTCAATCAGGTAAGAGGCTTGAATGTGACTAAAATGATGTGCTTAAGTCTTATAAGCATAGGGTGTGGGATATGATAGAGGAATTCAATGCTTTTAATATGATTTCTATTCCTAGGAATCAGAATAAGCATGCAGATAGGTTAGCTACAATAGGTGCTTAGTTTGATATACCTAATGATATTAAGAAAGAAAAAGTGCAACAATATGTTAAGGTTGTTGTAAGGCCTTCTATTCCTGATAATAAAGTTCATTGGAAAGTGTTCAAGAGTGATGAATAGATGTTGAGTTTTTTGCTTGAAGAATATGAGTTTTCAGTGGAAAATTAGGAGAAGCTTAAGAAACAATATGATGATCAAGTTAGTCAGTTGAGAACTAACAAGTTGCCTAGGGTTCTAGTTACTTTAGAATCCATATTTAGCACTAATGATCAGCTCAAAAAGAGCAAGACCAACATGTAGGTCAAGAAGGAACATTATGAAGAGCTTGAGCTATTTAAAGGTAAGCTCCTTAAAATTGGTAAAATTTGTTCGCAAGAAGATATGCAAGCTTTTTTTGCTCTCTATCAAGAATTTTAAGATGTATTTGCATGGGAATAATCAGATTTAAAGGGATTTGATCCCCAGATTGCCCAACATACCATAGAATTAGAGCCAAATGCAAAGCCTGTTAGGTAGAAACAAAGGCCTTTAAATCCAAAACTTGAGCCCCTTATGATAAAAGAATTGAACAAGCTGATTGAGGGAGGCATTATTTTCCCAATGAAGCACACATCATGGGTCTCTAAACTTGTACTAGTTATAAATAAAAATGGAGAAATTAGGTTCTATGTAGACTTTATAGACCTTAATCGAACTTCATTGAAAGTTCATTATCTGCTGCCCTCTATGGAGCAAATTTTTGAAGTAGTTGTTGGTTTAGAAAGATATTCCTTACTTGATGGTTATTTTGGTTATAACCAAGTTTTATTAAAGGAAGTTGATCAATATAAGACTACTTTCACCACAAAGTGGGGCACTATGGCCTATAAAAGAATGTCATTTGGTCTGTCTAATGTTGGTTCCACCTTTCATAGGGCCATGGACATGGCATTTTAGGGGATGATTCATAAATTAGTGCTTATATATCTTGATGACATAATAGTATTTTCTAAAAATGCAGATGAGAATTTTTCCCATATGAGACAAGTGTTTGAGAGGTGTAGGGGGTTTGGTATATCCCTTAACCCCAAAAAATGCATTTTTTTGTTCATGAAGGCAAGCTTCTCAGACACATAGTGTCAAAATAGGGGATCACCATTGATCCAAAGAGAGTAAGTGCTATCTTAGACTTTCCTTTACCCAATTATAAAATGGGGTTGCAAAGTTTTCTTGGAAGAATTAATTTTTTGAGAAGGTTTATTCTAGGTATTGCAAATCTTTTGAAACCACTAACTTCCATGTTGAAGAAAAATGTAAGTTTTAGCTAGACTAGAGAGGCCAAGCACAGTTTTGAAGCTATTAAGGAGGCCTTATCAGCAGCTCCTACTCTGGTAAATCTAAACTTTTCAAAAGACTTTATTCTGTATGCTTTTGGTAGCATAGATACCATTTCTGCGATGTTGGTACAACAAAATGATGATGGTTTAGAACAACCCATTTCCTTTTTCAGTCAAGGTTTAGAGGATTATGAGTAGAGGTATAATTTTGTGGAGAAGCATGTGCTTGTTGTTATTAGAAGTTTGAAAAAGCTTAAGCCTTTGATTTCTAATAACAAGATACATTTAATGGTTTCTCACCCTAGTGTGAAGGAGTTTTTGTTAAGTAGGGACCTAAATGAAAAGAGGGTTGGGTTGATTACAAAGGTAATGGAGTATGATATAAACATAAAGATAACCAAGTTTGTGAGGGGAAAAGGACTGTGTGAACAACTAGCTACAGGGTCTAAAAGTGAGGAAAAGACAAAAACATAGACTATTTTGGTCACTAATGATGAGCCTTAGAATGTTGCACCAGCAACAGGTGCAAGTTGGGTACAAGATATGACTTATTTCTTGCAAACTAGTGAGTTTCCACTAGGTTTGAATAAGGCTAGGAGGATATATTTCAGTCTGCAATCTATCCCCTATGTGCTGATAGTGTTCTTTTCAGAAAAGACCTTAATGGTGTTTTGTTAAGGTGTATTAATCATGATCAAGTGGATAAAGTGCTTCATGAGTTCCATGATGGATTTTTTGGGGGTCATTTTTCCTCGAGAACCACTTCATGGAAGATAATGAGAGATGGCTACTATTGGCCAAATTATTTAAGGATTCCCATGCATGGGTAAGGAAATGTGGGAAATGTGCCATTTTTGTAGGCAAAGAGAGGCTACCAACTTTACCCTTGTAGCCAATTCAAGTAGAACAATCCTTCATGAGATGGGGAATTGATTTCATAGGTTCCATTAACCCGCCTTCAAGTGCAGCTCACAGGTGGGTACTTACTACAACTGATTACTTTACAAGATGGACTGAAGCAGTGGCTTTAAAATAAGCCAATGAAAGTGCTATTTTAAACTTTTATGATGATTTAGTAACCAGGTCTGGAGTACCTAAATTAATAATTTCAGATAATACTTTAGCATTTGTTGGATTAAGATAAGTGATTGGGCTGTCAAGAATGGAATTCATTTGAATACATCATCAAATTATTACCCACAAGGTAATGGTTTGGTAGAATCAATAAACAAGACCATAAAAGGATTATTAAAATAATCATGGAGGATAATCAGAGAACTTTGCACACCAAGTTGAAATTTTCCTTGTGGGCAGATAAAATAACTCCCAAAAGGTCCATTGGGAACTCCCCATATGTGCTGGTTTATGGTAAGGAGGAAAAATTACCTTTATTTGTGGAGCTTCTAGCTCTTGGTATTATGCACTAGCTAGAGATGTTTGAGGAAAAGGACCCAATGGTAGTTAGGTATGCTTAGCTCATGGAGCCAGAAGAGATAAGAGATAAGGAAATGAAGTCCTTGGAGTATCATCAGCTCCAAACAAAAAGAGTCTTTGAAAAGAAAGCAACACCCAAAGTATTCAAAGAGGGTGATGTTGTGCTCAAATAGGATGAATTGAGAAGTAGGTTAGGAAAGCACTCCAAGTTTGACAACATGTGGAGTGGCCCATTTGTTATTACAAAATGTAAAGAGCATAATGCATTCCAATTATCAAAGATGGATGGAGAAATTTTGCCTATCCCAGCTAATGGGATACACCTCAAATGGTGTTTTGAGGTTTGATCTGCATTGAACATGCTAGATTAGGAGTTTTTCTTTCAATAAGTGTTGCTACACCATAGTTTAGATGCAAGTTCTCAATTCCCCTAAGTGTTGTTTAGCACAGTTAGGTAGTTTTCCTTTTGAAGTTTTGGTGTTTGAATAAGTTTCCAAGGTATCATGTACTGATCTAGTGAGTACAGTAAGGTATAGGACTATTTTTAAGTTGTGTCAACTTTTAGTTGACTCAATACCAAATGGATAAGCTTCAGGCAATTGGTCGCCATAAATGTTACCTATTTTTGCTAGTAGCCCAAACAAGTAGTGCTATTTATAATTTACAAGTGAAAAGAGGGTACATTTTAACTTTTCCATGTCACATTCATGTGCATAAACAAAAATCAGAAGACTACATTACTACATTGCATTATGTAGATGAATATAACATAGGAAAAAGTGCACAATCTTTTCAAAACTGTAGGATTTATTGATAATATAAATGTATGATGCCCCACACAAGCCGTGGGACTAACTATCTAAATGCATATAATGGAAAAAATTATACATTTAAAGATACAAAATAGAAAGAATGCACAAAAAGAGAAAGGGAACCCATCATTACCTAAATGATGAATCTCGATTGCTTTGTTTTGCATCATCTTCGATCCCTCTTGTTGGTCCTACTTCTAGTTGATGCTCTCCTTACTGCTCCTAGGTTCCTTGCATATATGAGAAGAATGTTGTTAGAGCAATGAAGGATCACCAATCAAAATATGCAGATGAATCCATAAACATATAATCTAATCCTAATGTTCATTAAGATAGCTAGCATACCATAGATGTCTAGGAAAATAAGAAAGTTATCAAACACATCTATCATATTCTTGGTTTTATCTAACATGTTTCCTTCTTGTGCAGGTATAGGTGAAGTCATGTTGCTATTTTGATTCACTTGATTAAGGCATGTCGAGTGAAATGGGATCCCACAAAGATTGAGCCCAACATGCATCCCTCTAGTTTTATTAAGAGAGGGATAGTCCCATTTATATCACCAATGTAATCCTTGAAAGCAAGTTTCATTAACATGGTGATATTGATTTATAATAGATACATTGTTAGTAAGAGTTCTCTCCTATTAATAAGGTCAATCTCAATCAATATGAACATGGTATAAAGCTGGCTTTCAAAGATTCCATGTTTCTAGTATGAAATTCATAGGTACAGGGACAACATGTGTATTAAAGGCTATAGATTCTACATAAAATCTCCATAAATATAGCCTATTATGCTATGGTTACAAGTGATCAAAACATAAAGGGATGGTGATTCCATAAGCACAAAGTAATCAAGTAGTAGGTTGCCATCACAAGAGAAGAGGAGCAATACAACAAAAATTATAGTGTTTTGATGCATTCATGTTCACCTTTGCACTCTCTAGTTATAAGAGCCATACGACATGACAGGGTTGTGCAAGTCACATGTCTGCACTATCATTTAGCACTGTACCTAGTAATGAAGGCATATGCACTAACCCTGATAGTAAGCAAGAGTTGAAGAACAAGGTTTCAATAGAAAGCTTTGTATCATGAAAACAAAAGGAAATTCTTCAAAGGTCAATGCATTATACATGATTAAATGATGCATGAGGAAGAAATGATAGAGTTTTAGAGATGTATACTCAGATGCAATCATGCAATCAAGATGCAGACATGAGAAAACAAGAGGATGGTAACATTCATGCTTCTAATTGCAAAGACAAAGGATTAGTAATTGAAGGGTGTTGAGGTCTATGAATGCACAATGATAGAGCATACAAGGAAACATTTCAAGGATAAACTTCATGAATACCATATGCTCAATGGAGTAAGAATGAACTGCATGACAATTACAAATGATAGTTCTATGTAAGCAAAGGAGCAATCAATGCATGGACAATATTAAGGGTGTTGTAGAGTGCCAATCTACCCTGGAATGACAATGACAGTGACAACCCTTGACATAAAGATCATAGTTAGTAATAGATAAATAAGGGTCCAAGGTATAGTTAGGATCATGAAGAGAATAGTAAAGGGAAGGCATGCTCAAATTTTGTGTGGTGATAGTGCCATGGTGTTTGATAGTCAAGTCTCATACAAGCATGTAAAGGCACAAAAGACAATGACAAGGGCAAGAAAAATATAGGCAACTGATAAAGGGTAACTATTAGTCAAAAGGAAACCTATTTGAAGGCAATCATATTACAAAATGTTGGGGCCATGTGATCCAAGGTCAGAGTTTGTGCATACATGCAAGGAAGGAAAATCCTTTCACAGAAATAGAAGATAAATAGCATAGAAGGGAATCTTCATGATAGTAATGGTATGATAGTCACCATGACATGATCAATTACAAGGACTATGATCACAATGAAAGGTATCCTTTTCTACTAAATCACAAGCCATAGTCATAACTAATATAAAAGCAAATGGCTACAAAAATGAAAACCCATAGACTTGTGAAAAATGAAACCCTTAGGGTTTGTTACTTTTCTTCTCCATAAAATGCAAAGAAACTCTTAGCCAAGCTCAGAATGGTGGAACTCATGGAATTTTGCAAAGAAATGAAAAGTCCTAAAGCTATTTGCAAAATCTTTGAGTTATAAGTAACAAAGCATGAAAGGAGAGTTTATTGTCTTCTTCAGGAAATAGAAAATAAGAAAACCACAACCTAGGGTTTTAGAGCCGAGCCAAGAACATAGATCAAAACCCTTGATTCTTTTCATAGGATAAATACAGAGTGCAGAGAGAGAGAGGGGATCTCTACTGAGAATGCATCTTTCTTTGCATACATCGAAACCCGCTTGGGGTTTGCTGGAGAAGAGAAAATGTAGAAGAAATATTGAAGGATTGAAGCTTTTCAAGTTTGGAAGAAATTGAAAATGCATTTTAAAAGGCCTTCTTAGCTGCGACCTATCATACAAAATAAGTTTTCTTTCAAATTTTTACAGGAAGAGAAAAATGTATAAAAGGAGAAACAATGAATAGAGGTGCGGGTTTTTTGGTAACCCAACAACAAATCTTAATACCTACAACAAGATAGGGTTGCGACCATTGAAACAAGTTGGCCTTTGCATTTTTTCAGAAAAGAAACAAAATATATAGAAAATGTCAAAGTTTCTTCATGAAAATATAGGTAATATCCCAAATATACGTGGAAAATGACATAGGGAAGCAAGAAAATGAAGATATATTCATCTTTCTACAATAAGCTTGATTTTGAGCATTTGTTTCTTCAAAAAAGATTAATGACACAACAGTTAAATGCTTACCCATCACATAGAAGCCATTGTTTTCTAGGAAATGCAGCATAATGGTATTTTAGACTACCTCAAACCTCCATGAATGAAGCTCAATGAAACCCTACAACAATTCCTTTAAGTTTCTAGAAGGCTCAAATGTAAAATGAAATGAGTCTTCTTTCTTTGGGCTTGGTTTTGTTTTAGAGTTTTTACCCTAAGTCTTAGCTGACATGTGCATATAGGAATTTTTTCTTATCTTTAAAAATATTCCATCAAACTAATGCATGCCATGGGTTAGTGATCTTATAAGCCCCTTGAATATGCTTTTTCATTAATACTTTTAAGACTTATGTTTTGCATTTCTTTTCTCATGTGGGTCGGGCCCTTGCTTTTATTTTTGCATGGTTTTTTAAATGTAAGATGTTTTTAATTAAGTGATAATCTATAAATCAATTAATTATAAATGTTACTTTTAGATGCAAAATAAAGACGTGTCTTATAAGGGATTTTATGAGTTTTTTAATTGAGTCCTCACATCTTGCAAACATAATGAGTTAGTTGTTACAGTTGGTCGACCAAGGGAGAGTATATAGGGAGGTTTGGAGAGGTTATTGAACATTTGGAGAGCATATAGGGGCTTTTATTCACCTTTTTGGATGATTTGAGAGGATTTAGGCACCATTTTCTTGTGCCTTCATGTTTGACATGGTCAAACTTGACTTTTTCCACACATTGGAGCTCTTTTGGAGAAGATTCAATTGCTAGATTTTTGGCTTTTTGGAGGCATTCGACCCAAGGAAGCTTCTAGTTCCTTCTTTAGTGCAACTACTTGGTTGATGGATCTAGTCACTTTGTTGACTCATTTGTACTCAGTTCTGATTATGTACTTTTTGGTACTTAGTGACTTTTCAGTCCTTAAACAATTTTTGGCATACTTTTGTAACTCATTTTTGGATATCAAATACAGTAAAGACCTTGGATATCATTGATTTGAAGTTTTTCCTACTTGTTCTTTGCATTATTGTGTGCATTCAATTGATTGATTGAGTTATTTTTGAGGTATTGTCAATTTCCTTATAACTTTGTCTTAGATTAACACCTTTATGCAAAAGTATGTTAATGCAGGTTGCAAACTTTTTCAAAAAATGTAAATGGCTTTTAGCTATGGAGTTATCTTCCTCCTAGGAGTCTGAGCATTAGGACCTCTTTGTGAAGCACTTATGCAAAGGCATGTAGTAATGAGTTGTGCAAGTTTAATTTATGTCATTGTAGTCAAGTGTTTGCAATCCAAGCTTTATGTCCTATTTTAGTTTGGTGTATCACCTTTTAATTTCATTAGCAATTTTCAGTTTATGTTTTCTCTCTCCCTTTTCCTTGACATAACAGTAGAATAACTTAGGTAGGTGATAACCATTTGGGAAACCAACCTTCTCCGGAGGTTGATCTCTATTTTCAAAGCCCACACTTTGAGACGTCTTCCAATGTTTCACTGAGTGGTTGAACAAGGTTCAACAAAGGGTGCACATTTAGGTGATAACAATTTTGGCACGCCCAGTGGGACTGGAACATAGTTTTTAGTTCATTTCAGTTTTCATTATACTGCTGTCCTAGTGTGTGCAACAATATTTATAGATTTTAAGAAGTCTAACATACATACCTGACGACTTTGAAACTCTAGATTAGAGAGATCCAGTGCAAGATACCATATGAAAAGGATACAAAATAGTTGAATTAATATTCCTTTCAAATATTTATAGCTGTCCCCACCTAGAAGACAAGGTAGAACAACAAAACAAACTCCTTTTTCATCAAAAAGAGTTTAGTCTACACCACCTAGTTTCAAACCAGTAGTTGTAGTAGCTATAGCAAGTGTCTCTATTCCTTTAGTTGCTTTAGCTATTAAAAGTTTAGGTCAATCCAATGGCAACACAAAGGAATCAACCTTTTGTTCCATTTAATGGAGGCAACCCACTAAAATTGTAGCAACATGATGATATTCCTATGGCTGCATTAAAAAGTTTACCTTTTTTCATAAGGGTGGATCAAACTACTCCCATTGAGCATATCAAGGATGTGGCTTCATTATGTGGAGTCCATCACATCACCCAAGAGAATTTTGTAGTGATATTGTTGGTTGCTTCACTAAAGGGGAGGGCCCTTCAGTGGTTCAAGGGTTTAGCAGTTAGTTCTATAGAAAACTAGGATGAGTGGGGAGTAGCTTTGAACAAGCAATTTAAAGACAAGTCTGATCACTTGTCACTAGTTGAGAAAATGACTACAATTAAGAGGTCTCCTTAGGAGCAAATGACAAGTTTCAACTTCTATTTTCAAAAGACATGGAATATGATTCCTATTACGGTAAGACCTCCATAATATGCCTTTCTTAATTATTTAAAGGCTCTTAACAGTGATATCTTAAAGATGATACAATCTATGGGAGGTAGCTCTTTAACAGTTTCATTTGACATTATAGTGAGGGTAGAAAATAGTCTTATCCAGGCTGGTAAGATTGTATCTAGATCGCCAATGCCAATTTTCCCAGAGATTTAGCCTTCTATTCCTTTGCAAATACCACCCTTTGCCCCTATACCCACTGTCCCAACATTACCGGCTATTGTTAATTAAGATAAGGCTATTCAAACCTTTTCTACCGAGTTGCAGGAAATCAAAGGATTACTTTAGTCCTTTAGAAATGAGTTAGTGACCATTAAAAAGCAGCAGTTCCAAAATTTTAAGCCATGTCAACCTCAGAGTAAAGGGAAGATTCAAACTTATCCAGCTAGTAGACAACCATTTCAAGGGAACAATCAAGGAGCAAGGTAGAATCTTAATTAGAGGCCTTTCCAAGCATATAATCCATCTCCAAAAAGTTTAGCCAAAGATCTGGTTCCAGTTCAGAATAACCTTGTGGCTAAGTATGAGTGGTGCTTTCCGTGCAATCAACCCCACAATCAAGCTACATGTTCAAATGGGATGATCAATCAAGCATTGATGAAGTAGAATGTCTCAAATATGCAAAAAGCACCTAATGAGGAGTTTCCACAACAACAAAATCTCCCTCCAAATGATGTAACTCTTGAATTGGCAAGGAGAGGAATTTTGTGGAGTAAACAGGGATGATTCTCCAGTTGCAACTAATACAAGAGCCAAGAAGAGGGATTTTGAGATTGAACAATCAACAAACAAAGGAAAGGAAGCTGCTAGTGTTGGGACTATCAAATTTTACAAATTTGAAGTGCCCATTTCAAAAAAATTCCTTTGCACATTTAGGGGTGCACCAGATGAATCTGCCTAAGTGACCTACTTTGGAGGGTCATAATTTGGTTCCAGTTGATTTTCGTGTAAAACCCATCAGTGGAACCACTCATGTGACATATGTAAATAGGCATGTCAATTTTCAGCTTCCCATGATAAGTTTTGTTAGGGTTTTGAAAAGCAAAGCTAGAGGGTTTTAACACTTTTCTACTATTTGAGAACTTTCAGTTCTACAAAGTGACCTCCTGTTCAAGTTAATATTTTGCAACTGGATGATTATCATGTCAAATGGATTCTTTCTCTCCATTGTCCATACATAACTATGCTCCCTAGTCTAGTTTTAGAACCTCATGATTTGATTTGCTATTTTTACTAGGCCAAAAGCAAATGCAATTTGTTTAGTTTTGCACTTGCATTTTCTGAAACCTTTCAAGGTGGTCAACTTTGAAACCTAATATCTCATGAAGATTGATGATTCAAGCAAAGCCCTCTTGCACACATATTCTATGTACCTAAATGAGCTTGTGTTTCCAGTGGCAGTTCAATAGGAGTTGATTTGATATTTTTTTAAAATGGTGATTTGGTGACTTTTAATTGATTCTAAACAACTACTGTTGCAGAAAAGTTTGAGTAAGCAAATTTTCTGATTAATATATTTCACCTCAAGATCTCTTTTTCCAAACTGTCTTTTTCACTCCATTCTTGGGTCAAGTGTCTACATACTTGTAAGTTTTCATAGTTCAAGGAGGTCGTTTGACTAATTTCCTAGGGCGATTCTAGAGCCCACTTGGCCAATTTTGCTCATTGATCAAATGTGCCAGAAAACAAATTTTAATGACAACCAATTTCAAATCTTCACGCTAGATGCATTCAAATGACAGTGGCAATTCAATTGAGCATAAAAATTGTTTGAAAATGATTTTTTTTAGCCGGGCCCACATGGGGAATCAACATGCTTTACATAGTTATGGAGTTTTTCAGTTTTTATCGTCACAAGTTCCTTCCAATGCAAAATGAAGAAGGTGATGTTCACATTAGCCATCATGGGGTTTCCTGGTAATGTGGAAGCATGTTAGGATATCTAGGGTATTCAAGTGGCATCCTTGAAGAGAAATAATCTCATGGAGTGTTGTAATTATGAACTACCTTTTAATAAGGGATGATAGTAGGGGCAGTGATGTAATTATTTAAAAGAGGAATGGACTTTTGTATGGATTGCTTAGATATGATAGAGTTTGAGGATTTAATGAACATGAAATTGAGGATTCATCATGCAATATTTAAGGACCATGATAATGAATGGCTTACACAAATTTTCTTATGTTGAGGATGTAAAATAGAACTCAAGAAAAACCAATTATGCTAATATGAAAGGAGTGGCATAAAATACCCCTAATTGGGTCACATGTTGTAGGAGCTCTATACAATGCATGATGAGAAAACATATGGGAATATTGCATGTAATATGTGGCTGCAATTAAGCTACCATGAGAAATTAGGCTATTGCTGACAATACAAAACATACTATTTATTGGCTAAATAAATTAAATCCTCAATGAGTAAACATAAAATGAACATCCACAAACATTGTGGGGTTTAACCCAACACCTGCCAACTACACTTGCTCGAAGGTTCTTGAATTTTCTTTACAAAGAAATCTATTTTGTGTATTCCCAAGGAACATGAAGGGTTGGATTGAGGTATGGATGAGCTACCATAGGGAAAACTTGTGATAAAAGGCTCGATGTGAAAGCGAGCCATTCAGGCGGCATGAAAATTAATTGATATTGTTGTAGGAAACAAAGAGGATGAAGGGTTGAACAGTGGTGTTGTTAAAACCAGTTGAAGAGATACTTCACAGAGATTCAGTGTATGTGGACATGCTAAAGAATTTCCAAATAGATGTGATATCATGACTTGACATTGGAGCATGCACTCATATTGGTTTTTTTAAAAATATTTCAGAAACTATTTAGCAAATGCATATTGCAGAGTGGTGGACTTTGAGAAGGTTTGAATATTGCGGCCAATGAATAGGAAACTTGGAGGCATAGGAGTAGGGTATGGAGATCCCTCAAAGTACAAATACAAGGCATTGAAGTGAATGGGGCCACGTAGAGGAGGAGTCAATTCTGTACCTGGCTTAGGCATCAAAATGAATTTGTGGAAAAGGATTCAGAAACTTTAAAGTAAATGTATTCGACATATGTAAGGCCAAATTCAATAACTATTTTCATCTACCTTCCGGTCTGTGCCAAGATAAGAGGAGAAATTTTGAGATGGAAGCCACGCATTAGTTGAAGAGGATGCCATCATACAAAATGAAGGATGCTGATACAAGAAACTCGAGCATAATATCAGATGAAAGCTGCCATTGAAGTTGCAAAATGAGCTCACCAAGAGTGGTAAAAAAGTGAAGAAGATTTAGGGCACAGAGGTGGATCAATGGCTATCAAGGAAGAACAAAATGCAGCCAAATCCCGACCGTTCCTCGTAGCCTCACATCTCCAAGTTGCTCACTCATTAACTATGTGGGATTGGCGAGAAAGAACCACGTGGTGGTGGGCCCGTCAAACAAATAAAGGACTGATGGTTTGAGTGTTTTAAAGTTTTCATTTGCTTTTAAGAGAAAATTCTAAAATTAAAACATTGCTCAATGGTAATTTTGAAGGCAAATACTCTAAGGTGAGTGTTGGGTAAAAAGGTAGGCACAAATGGGAAAAGATTTTAAATGGGCCCCATATTTTAGATGACTTTATAAAATATTTTAGGGAGAAAATTAATGTTTTGGGGCCTAATGATTTTTCTTAAAAAAGGCCATGCTTTTAAATACAAAGTGCAAACATGGGGAATGGATAAAATATTTTACCCAGTGGAGTTGAAAGGCCTTTGTTTAAGAGGCAAGCATTTTAAATGCAAAATATGAATGGGTAGGAAATAAAATATTAGCAAGGGCTCCCTTGGTAAAGTTCTAGTGCTTTATTTGTTAGGAATAATAGTAAAATGCAACTGTAGCAAATAAAGATGAAAAAAAAGTGCAACAAGAGGGAAGAAATAAAGCTTTCATAGGAAAAATATTTTTCTCAACTACAGAGTAAATGGGGGTAAAATTTTGTAGATTTTTTGACAGATAGGTGAATTTTCTGTTGCAAAGCAAAGGAAAGAACATAGGAAAAGTTTGTTGTAAGGAAGAGAGAATAGAGAGACTTTTCATTTTGTTGATTAACGGTGGATGAGGATTCCAGGTGTCTTCAATGTATTAACTTTTGGAGCTTTCCTTCCTTCTATATCTTCTTTTCTCTTCTCATTGTAAGGGGTTCTAAATTTCTGTATGGGTAGATAGAAAAGGTTTGAGTTCAAGTCATGAACTAAGTTTATAAGCTATAATTACTGATTTCATGAGTAAATATCAGTCAGTTTGTGTAAATAAATCAAGAATGTCATCAAATTGTCTCCAGATTATTACATTTTAAGTCATATGAATTCAATAATAAAAAGTATGTTTGGATTTGTCATCTCAATTTCCTTGAGAATGTTTTATTTGTTCATGGGTCTATTTCAAAGAAATAGTTAAATGCTTTGAGTAGATAATTGTGATTTCAAGGGTGCAGGGTGGATTTGATAAGAAGAATTTGATTGATAACATGAGTAGATCTGTTGGTGTAATGCTTTAGCAGTTTGAATCCATTGTGAATTCTATTTTTTGATGAATTCATTTTATGCATTTGACTCCATGGCCCAAAATTAGGCACTGATTTATCATTCAGCTTAATGCATCTCAGAAACAAGTTTAAATTCAAAATCATTTTAAATCCTTGTTGTTTGGTTGAGATTTAGTTTTGAGTTATGCCTCCCAATTGCTGAGTGATTGTTGAGACACCACAAATATAGCCAAATTTGAGGTTGCCAATGCTTTTCTTGGTATATTTTCATTGGGAATTATCTGTTATAAAAAGAAATGTCTATGCATAATTGCATTAAAGTATTTAGGCATTGTAGAGGTTGACCCACCTTGGTCCTACAGGGCTAGAAGTGTAGGAGATTTCAGTCTTTGACTGAATTTTATCAATTGGCCAAATCCACCATTGAGTTTGATCATTAGAAAGTGGCTAGTCTATAAGATTCATTTGACTAATCAATTTGGAGCACCAACAACTAGACCGTCCACATCTCAAGTACCACACATACTGCAAAGGAATACACAAGGTGCTATCAAGGAGCAACCCTACTTGCAAGAAGACCTTGCTATTGCAAGGACTCATTAGAAGGTACACATTGTTGCACCTTACTATATTATTGAGAGTATGAAGAAAATGAACATATCAATGTCTATGTGGGATTCTTTATCCATCGTAGGCCAAAAAGACTTATTATAATCCACTTTATCTAATTTGAATGTTTCAAGTGATGCATCAATAGGTCAGGTTAAGGCTATTTTGACAAATGCACCTCAGGACATCAATAAACAATCAGGTAAAGATGTCAAACATTGTTGCACCTTACTATATTATTGAGAGTATGAAGAAAATGAACGTATCAATGTCTATGTGGGATTCTTTATCCATCGCAGGCCAAAAAGACTTATTATAATCCACTTTATCTGATTTGAATGTTTCAAGTGATGCATCAATAAGTCAGGTTAAGGCTATTTTCACAAATGCACCTCATGACATCAATAAACAATTAGGTAAAGATGTCAAACTCCCTCATTTTTATGTGTCTTTGATAGTAGGGGATAAGCTGGTCCATAACTGCATGGTAGATAGTGGGGAAATCAGTTATGTCATGCCCAAACAGATTGTTGATAAGTTGGAACTGAAATATCATCCCCTTGAGAAAGGAGTGGTCCAATTAGATGGGACATCCATTAACACCGTAGGTGTCATTAAGGATTTAAGCCTTACACTTCACGCTTGTCCAAACTTTTCCATTCCTCAAGACATATTTGTCATTGACTTGCCACCTTATTTTGCATTATGCTTGTCAAGAGATTTCACTGCCAAGATAGGGGGTTATTTTTCCTCAGATTGGTCCCACATGTTGTTTAGGACTAGATATGGGAAAAAACGAACTATAAAATTTGAGTCACTTGCCAAAGACCACATAGAACCTTATATATGAGGTGTTGTTAATGCCAATTGTGCTATTTTTGATGATGATGAGCTTGTTGCTACTCAAGAATTGTGAGCTAAAAGTGTACTAGATATACTCTTAAATGAGTGGGCAACATAAAATATTGAGGATAATCCAAATGACAACATTGAAGAAGCTAGTTTGGGGGTAGATATGTTACATGAACCTAAAACAGTTATGCCAAACCTTGAAAAGAAGGCAAAACAACAGCTAGTGAAGTGTGGAAGATGTGCTTTGATGGTTCTAGGAGTAGGAATGGCGCTAGTGGGGGTGCGATGCTTGTGTCCCCACAAGGTGACAAGTATTACTCTACTTTTAGATTTTCTTTCTCTTTTTCTAATAATACTGTTGAATATGAGGGTTTGATTCAGGGCTTGGAATGGGAAATGAAAAGAAAGATAAACTACCTTCAGGTATTTGGAGACAGTGAGTTGATAGTCAATCAGGTAAGAGGCTTGAATGTGACTAAAAATGATGTGATTAAGTATTATAAGTATAGGGTGTGGGATATGATAGAGGAATTTGATGCTTTTAATTTGATTTCTATTCCTAGGAATCAAAACAAGCATGCAGATAGGTTAGCTACAATAGGTGCTTAGTTTGATATACCTAATGATATTAAGAAAGAAAAAGTGCAACAATATGTTAAGGTTGTCATAAGGCCTTCTATTCTTGATAATAAATTTCATTGGAAAGTGTTCGAGAGTGATGAATAGGTGTTGAGTTTTTGCTTGAAGAAGATGAGTTTTCAGTGGAAAATCAGGAGAAGCTTAAGCAACAATATGATAATCAAGTCATTCAGTTGAGAACTAACAAGTTGCCCAGGGGTCTAGTTACTTTAGAATCCATCTTTAGCACTAATGATTAGCTTAAAAAGAGTAATACCAACATGCAGGTCAAGGAGGAACATTATGAAGATCTTGAGATATTCAAAGGTAAGCTCCTTAAAATTGGTAAAATCTGTTCACAAGAAGATAAGCAAGCTTTTGTTGCACTCTGTCAAGAATTTCAAGATGTATTTGCATGGGAGTAATCAAATTTAAAGGGACTTGATCCCCATATTGCCTAGCATACAATAGAATTAGAGGCAAATGTAAAGCCCGTTAAGCAGAAACAAAGGCCTTTAAATCCAAAACTTGAGCCCCTTATTTTAAAATAATTGACCAAGTTGATTGAGGGAGGCATTATTTTCCCAATCAAGCATACCTCATGGGTCTCTAACCTTGTATTGGTTAGAAAGAAAAATGGAGAAATTAGGCTCTGTGTAGAATTTAGAGACCTTAATAGAGCCTCATTGAAAGATCATTATCTGTTGCCCTCTATGGAGCGGATTCTTCAAGTAGTTGTTGGTTTAGAAGGATTTTCCTTACTTGATGGTTATTTTGGCTATAACCAGGTTTTATATTAAGCAAAGCCACATTTTTCTATTGAACAAAGAAATTTTTTTTTACAAGAATGGAGCCACGAAAAGTATTTTAATTTAAGTAGCTAAAGATTGAAGTAAAACTATACATACTACATAGCCAACCTAGCCAAAAAGTCACTAACTATGACAAAAAACTAGTCACAAAATACATATTACAAGAACTGTTACATTTAATTCACCACTTGATGTGACAATTTTTTTTTGATAGTTAAATCGCTGCTATATGGGGCAACACCCTATATTGACCAAAAAGAGTTTGTGCATTAACATATGCTTGGAGTTCGACCATTCTTTAGGTACATCTATCTACCCACTGCCTAATGATTTATAGTCATCCATTGTCTACCACTAAAGCCCACTTGTAGCCAAAACATTACCAAAATGGCCTAACTGGCCATTGACAAAAAACCAAAAACTATAGTAAACCCAAATACTAGACACTTTCATACTTTAAGTATATTTGATTAAACATTACAAAAAAACACATACCAAAGGAACCCCACCAACACTCATGGCTATATTCTTCATTGTCACCAAGCGCATGCATCTTCCTTGCTTCAATTGCATTTAGGACAACTAGACACTCCACATCGCAATCACTGTGTGTAGGGTGATTAGCTTGCTCCTCGATGTCCCTATAGTCATTCTCACGCCACCCTTCTCTCGCGCCCAACTCCCAATCCTCATCATCCACAACCCACACTTTTCCTTCTAGACCTTTTTCCTTCACAAATTCCTACACCCAGCCCGTCAATCGATTCTTGGTGATTTCCACAACACACATCAGGAAAGTGATGTTCCTGTCAATCTCCTCCTAATTCTTTTCGATCTTTGCAGGTTTCAGTGTTTGTACCATGGGGAATTTTGGCACCTCCAACCCATTCCCTAGAGACATGTAGTAATTTTGCAGGAGTGGGATAGCAAGTTGCCATCTACATTGTCCAGTGCCTTGTTGATTTCTCCCAACAATGAGTGATAAAAGACCATTTGGTTGAGCTTCTTCCCCTTCGCTTTCGAAACCCCCATGTAAAGAATCATCACCAGAAACATGGCCGCAATCTCAATGTTAGCCCTAAATTTGTGGTGCGTTAGTAGGAATTCTAGACCCAGTATCTTCTTGACCACCCAGAGCACTAACAAAGGTGAAGACACCACTATCCTTTTCAGTCGCTTATCAGTAATTTCACCATAGAAAGCCCACTGTTGCTTGGTGGTGTTCAAGAAGAATGATGTCTCCATTTATCTCAAACTCATGAGAAGTTATAAAGTGACCATCTTTGTGAAACAATGCAACCACCTTCCCTTATTTCAATGAAATTTCCTTACCACGTCATGATAGACGTATCGGGAAACGTACCACCCAAGACCATTCACAACTTGCACTAATGGATGTGACAATATGTTTCAAAAAAAATATGACAATATTATTCCAAGTTACCTGTGGGCTCCACCATCTTCATGAACGTTGAGAAAATTCATGTGTTGGCCTCCCCGCTTCCCTGTTGGGTTTAACCCGTGTGCTAATTTCAACAATGGGGAGGCAGGGAGCAACCCAAATTAAATCTAGTGCTTCACATTTGTGTGCTCTTTACATTAAGACCATTCAACTATTCATAACCCTCAGACTAGATGGATGACCTAGATTAAGATGTCTTGCTTACCTTTAAAACATGTGCTTAAAAGGCTCCTTTAGTAGCACAAGATTTAACACTACTCAACTTTATGTAAAAATATTTCCTTAATATTTTACACCTTGTTATAGTTCCTTAGATGGTTCTAATTTTTCCACATGGCACTTCCTCGCATCCATGTTGAGGGACAGGAGATGTAGGTGGGTCCCCTACGGGTTGGCGGGGAGTGGTCAAGGTTGACCCACGCCACTCTATCTTGACTGTTCATTTCTCAAACCCATCATTCACCTAGGTCGAGGGGCAGGTCATCATGATGACTCCAAAGGCTTAAGTCAACTTAAGTGACCTTCAACTGCTGGTAGCTAGTCAATGATAAAATATTATTTTGGTTGTCATGATTTTAAGTGATTTAATAAGTAATAAAATGTCAACCATTGATTTTTAAAATCTAATGGTTCTAGTGTTATTTCAAAGGTTTGAATTTTCAAGTCTAGTGCTTTAGACATTTGCTTCCAGAATGCAACTACAGTTGTCCATCGAAAATTCATCAAATGGTCGTGGGTTATATTGATTTGCGCTGACATCTTGCTTCAGACATAATGAATATGTTGACACTTGTCCCCATTCTGGACACTTTATGAAGGAATTTGGATGTGTGGAAAATTTGTCCCAAAATAGAACACTATGTAGCATTTGATATTTTCGGCACCCATGCTATGATTTATTATTGTCATACTAGTTTAATTTACCAATGAATTTTTCTATTGGTTTGAGATTATGTTTAATTCGCCAATGGTTTTTTTCCTTCATTTGAAAAAAGGTTTAATTTTCCAATGAAAATAATTTTTTTGGCTTGAATTTTTTTTTGAATCACCAATGAAAACATTTTATTTGTTTGCATACAACTTTAATTTGCCAATATAAATATCTTGTTGGTTTGAAAACATGTTTAATTCACCATTGGAAATATTTTATTGGTTTAAAAATAGGTTTTAATTTCCAATGAAAATATTTTATTGGTTTAAAAAAATTGTAGTTCGTTAGGATTTTCAATAGACTTCTAGCGATTACAAAAGATTCGCCATTTGGGATTTTTTTTTCCTAAAAAATAAAAAAAAAATCACCAATAAAATTAATATTTTTATCAAGAAGTATAGAAGATTCGCCAAGATTTTACACTATCGCTAAGGGGGGTTCTTAAAGTTATCCCTGACATCAATGACAACACTGGGTCAGCCAAACCAACCGATGTATGTACACTTCATGCTCATGTTGCCAAGCTCCATCAACAATGACAGACTTCCAAACTTCCAACACATGGAGGATAAAGGAATTTTCTATCATCTTTTGGGCATAACTAAAATGGAGTTGTCATTCTTTTCTAGCACATTTGTTGCAAAATTCCTTTTTAAACTTGGGCCCTAGTAATGAACTGTTGATCCATGGCTGCCTCAAAGATATGGGAAGAGATTTAGCAAAAGAAATGAATGCTTGGCCCCATAAACACACAATATTATTCGATGAGGATGATTTGGAGTATGTTTTATGTCGAAATTGGGTATGTTCTTTTCTATAAATTTATTATATTTTAAGTATTTCACTTTGACCATATATTTGGCTTGGCTATTTTATGCTTATGGTGTAGATAACAACTCGATTCTAATTACAATCGAAGTGAGAAATATTGGTGTATTTTTAAATGAAATAAAGGAAAGGGCCAAGATAGTGCATTATCTTTGCTACGAGCCCAAGGGGAGGAAGACAATGAAGGAAGACATATTCAAGCAACTATACAACTTGAGGTTGCTTTGGCTTGCAAATGTTGTGATAGAGGGACACTTTTTTGAGGCACGCTACTTTGATGAGTTGAGATGGCTAAGATTGAGGAGATGTTCATCAAGACAGCTACCTCTGGGAATCAACCTCAACAAGATTGTTATTCTAAAGGTGAGCTATATCCAGATAACTCATCTATGGGATGAAAAAATAGAACATCCATACATAAGGTATACTTATCTTTTTTGAATTCATTAGTGCAAGAAACTTAACGGTTTAGATTTATGCATGCCATGATGTTTGACCAGATATGGCTTGATAAAACAAAAATTCTTATTTTGAGGAGATGTGAGTTCTTGAAAGAACTTCTTGCTACACTAATATATACTGTAATGTCCCAACTTTTTGGATTGAATCATATGGGAAAAAAATCATCATTATTGATTGATTAATCCGATCAATAATTCATGATTTGGAGATTTATATTATCACCCTCTCGTACTAGTAATGGAATTGGAATATGAAATGGGTGTATTATTTATAAAGGCAACAATTAATATAAGGCAGAAATTAAGAAAGGTAATATGCAGCCTGGAAGTTAACAAATGGGAGATTAAAATTAATATTGCAATTAATATAAGGAAAATAATATGCAGCTTGGAATTTAACAAATGGAAGATTAAAATTAATATTCTTAAAGTCTGATCCCTCCCACTCGATGCCCCTTTAATATGCAATTAAAAATAACAAAATCTTTTTTATTATATGGGTTGACCCATATTAAGCTTGACACCCATCCTTGGAGTTTGTAATAAATAAAATAAAATTTGTTTGGGTTGACCTCCTAAGTATTAGCACCCAAGTTAATTAAAGGAAATGCTGAAACTTGTGAAGGATGGGGCGATTCATTCTTGTAATAAAAATTAATAATTAACAACAACAAACTAAAGGGGTGCGATTATGAGAAAAGTTGCACTTAAGTTTGAAAGAGGCAACATGACTATTTGGAAGGACATCACTCTTTCTAAGAGTTGTCTATTTTTATAAAGGCATAAAGCTATAAAAGTAGAAGAAAATGTGGCAAGAAAGATATTAGAAATTCAATGAATAAGTGTGGAGATATATACATTTAAGACTTAGATTTTAAATGCTCCTAAGGAGCCCATATTCAGCCAATCAAGATGTATGATTAATAAACAAATTCAGATATAGCATCCATTACAAATTGTATGAATATAAAGATAAATTAAAAAACAACAAGATAAAGAGGTTTAACCTCTTTCATAAGCAAAACATGGTTCTAAATTAACATATCAAAAACAACGCTATAGTTACGTGGCATATTGCCATTATTAAAATAATATTTATATCAGGCTTCTTAATTTATATCATAAACATATCAATATATTAGTGTTAATTAGTTGCTCTTTAAATTAAGAAACATTGATTCTTGGATATCTCAAGATTGAAATTATGGGATTTTTTATTTACATGTTTACTTTTTCAATCGTTGACAGTTAAATTGTAAAAACTACTAATCTTGGCCTCGGGTCATTATAGTGGTATTAGAGGTAGTGAACCTGTCAACCTTTGGGTAAATGTCAATAGGAGATATCAAACCATTGGCAAGATTACTCTATGAATCAGGTAACAAGCTTAGTACTGAATAAAAATCAAGGGATGATGTCTTGAATACACTTAAAAGGGTGGAAGAACGTTTGATCCACATTAAACAACCATCTAAAGTGTTAGATATCAAACCATTGGCAAGAAGAAAAGGAAATAAGGGAAAATGAAATACCAATCATGGTATTGATGACAAAGCACCCAATGCAAGTAATAAGGTGATAAATAAAATACCCTTGGAAACAAAAGATGAATTATTCGAAAGAGAGAACCTTATTGTGAGTAAAGATAATAATGGACAACTCTATCATGCTATGGATGAGATTGAAAAACTTAGAAAGAAGAACCAAAAACTTGAGCTACTACTTCAAGAGTCAAATAAATATAATGTATAGTTAATACAAATCCTTGAATAATTTGAGAAGATAATTGTTGATCTAAACACATAGTTTCAAGAAGAGTGTAGATCGAAGGCCAAAATACAATAAGAATCTAAAAAGGAAATCATTGATTTGAAAGATCAAATTAAGGAAGCAGATCAAACAATCACCAATTTAAAAATTCAAATTAAAGAAGAGAAAAGAATTCAAGAAGAGGTAAAAATCCAATTGAAAGCAAAGGAAGATAGTTATGAAAGGCTAGAATGTGACATTATTTATGTGAGGAAAGAATTGGAGAAGACAACCATCGAGTTGAACAAAAGTCTCAAGTTTGAAAAAAATATTGAAATCCTAGATGACATCATTAATGGGAAAAAGTCATCATCAAATAAAATAGGACTAGGTTATAAAGAAAATCAAATATTAAAGGAAGATTCCAAAGGAACTCCTAAGGAGACAAATGAGGGAAAGATAAAAAGCCTTGAAGAGACTTCTAAAAGCACTATTAAAAATGAAGGTAACAAGAAGACAAAGACTCCTAAAGTTGACAAGGACAATTTCAAGAAGTCCTTTCCTTTGAGGCAAGTGCATACATATAGGTTCAAGAGTACCTTTTATGTCTATTGCTACTCATGCAAACATTTTGGACATAAGGAAAGAGAGTGTAGAACACAAGTGAGATATAACAATATATGGAACAAAAATAGAAATATTTATGGGTGGACAAGTAGAAATTACAATACCTATGTTCCTCTAGTGAATTATAAGGCTATATGCTATAAATGCCACAACTATGGACATATAACACATCATTATAGAATTCATATTACGAGACCTTCAAGACAAAACAAGAAGATAAAAATTCTTGACAAGCATAAGAAAGAACCTATGAAATTTTGGAAGAGGAAACTAAAGAAAGAGGACAAACCTATGCAAGTACAAACTTCATCACATGTACAAGAGATATCTCCTAGTTCATAAGGAGAAGCATAATTTCAAGGGAAGTTGAGTATGGAATTATCCTTCAGCCCCATTGAGAAGATGACTCAAAATATGAAGTATGAGAATGAACAATGATATCTACTTCAATTTAGACAATGAATACTTCTTCGCATTCCTAAAGAGGAGACAATTGGAGTATAAGAAGCAGATTATTGAAATCAGAGTAGCACATCATCAACGTGATGGTTCATTTCTAAGGCTGACTTGGAATCCTGGAATTATATTGCTTGAGGACAAGCAATTTTTGGGTAGGAGGACTTGTAATGTCCCGACCTTTTGAATCGAACCATAAAGACAAAAAAATTCATTATTATTGATCAATTAATATGAACAATTATTCATGATTTAGAGATTTATATTATCACCCTCCTATACCAATTATGGTATTGGAATATGAAATGAGTCTATTATTTATAAAGGAAACAATTAATATAAGGCAAAAATTAAGAAAGATAATATGTAGCATGGAAGTTAACAAATGGGATATTAAAATTAATATTTCAATTAATATAAGGTAGATAATATGCAGCCTAGAAGTTAATGAATGGGAGATTAAAATTAATATTCTTAAAGGTCAATCCCTCCCACTTGGTGCCCCTTTAATATGGAATTAAAAATAAACAAAATCCTTTTTTTTATGGTTCGACCCATATTAAGCTTGGTGCCCATGTTTGGAGTTTGCAATAAATAAAATAAATTCTATTTGGACCAACCTCCTAAGTAATGGCACCCAATTTAATTAAAGGAAGTGATGAAACTTGTGAAGGATGGTACAATTCATTCTTGTAATAAAAATTAATAATTAACAACATCAAACTAAAGGGGTACAATTAGGAGAAAAGATACAATTAAGTTTGACAGAGGAAACATGACTATTTAGAAGGACATCAATCTTTCTAAGAGTTGTCTATTTTCATAGAGGCATAAAGATATAAAAGAAGAAAATCTGGCAAGAAAGATATAAAAAATCAATGAATAAGCATGGAGATATATACATTTAAGACTTGGATTTTAAGTTCTCCTAGGGATCCCATATTCAACCAATCAAGATGCACGGTTAATCAAAAAATTCAGATATAGCATCCATTAAAAATTGTATGAATATAAAGAAAAATTCAGAAACAACAAGCTAAAGAGGTCTAACCTCTTGCATAAGAAACACATGGTTCTAAATTGACATATTAGAAACAACACTATAGTTATGTGGCATATTACCATTATTAAAATAATATTTATATTAGGTTTCTTAATTTATATCATAAACATATCAATATATTAGTGTTAATTAGTTGCTCTTTAAATTAAGAAACATTGATTCTTAGATATCTTAAGATTGAAATTATGGGATTTGTTATTGTTGACAACATGTTTATGTTGTCAACCCTCAATAGTTAAATTGTAAAAACTACCAATATTGGCCTTAGGTGATTACATATACCATGTTGTAGATCCTAGACTTGCACAATTCCCAATCATTTAGAAGCCTACCCAATACTCTAGCTTAAGTCATTAGCAACTATAATATATTAAACATTAGCTGAAGCATTATATATTTATCTTTTACTGACACCAATGAAACATGTGGTTGAGCAGCACATATAGGGGGGTTCATTTGAAGCCCCCTTCAAATGAAAGGAGCTTCAAACAAAGGGGAACCCTTTTTTTTCACCTAGCCCTTTTAATTGAAAAATTAATGTATTTTTTGACTTTTGAAGCTTGATTCAGAGGTGGAAATGGAGTCAACTAGATAAATCAAGTTGGAGAAACATAGTCCCCAAAACAAGCTTTTTAACAATTGTAAATTTGATATATTTTGTTTTTATTTTTTATTTTTTTTAGTTTTACTAAACATAGGTTTTTCACTGAACATCAAGTTTGGTGAAAAACCATTGTGTAAAAATAGTAAATTAGTTGATTTTTTTTTGAAAAATATCTATGCATTAGGTATTGATGTCCTCATTCCAACAAAAAAAATTGATTTTTAATACAAAAAAAGTTATGCGGGAAAAGTGCACCTATGCCTAAATTGTAATTGGTTTGACTTCGAAACTTAATTAAAAGAAAAATATTAAAAAGAAAGAAAGAAATGAAATGCAAGCATTAGATATCAGTGTTAACAACCTAAATTCAAAAGAATCCAAATTTTATCCTTTGTAGAAAAAATGTTATGTGAGCCGAAGTACACACCACTTTTTCAGAATGTTGTTTATTAATAAATACTAGTTATCAAAGGAAACACAAAAAAATTACAATTTAATTTCATTTTTTTAATAAAATATATTTTATATCTATAAACAAAATATCACAAATCATTATTTTGCATCATCTTTAAATTCCTAACAATTTAGCTAGTATAGGTTTCAGAAAGTGAAGATTTTACTCAAAATGTTGATTTCAATGTCAAGTTTGGCCAAAAAGTGTAACCCACTATTGTGGGATGACCCTTAGGTCTTATTTAACACCCAAGCTTTCCTAATTTTTCTCGACTACATTGCGTTGATGTTTTCTCTTAAGAGCCATAAGTGCCAAAAAGTACCAAACTTTGACAAATTATTTCTCAAAAGCCATGGAAACTAAAAATGTTTCTTTTGAAGGTACAAGGCCATATAAGTTCCCTCCACAATATCCAATCTTAAATTTTTAAAACTCCAATGCATTTGGCCATGGCAACAAGTTTTTAAACGTTACAAAAAGCATCAAATGCATTGAAGAGAAAGTGTCAAGGTAACATAATTTTTTAATTTGTGCAACATGGGCCCAAACTAATAATTCTACACATCTAAGTGGGTGGGTCTATACTAGGAAAGATCTTATTTTTCATCCCAACTTGTCTAATTGTTCCAGACTACATTGTGCCAATTCTTTCTCTTAAGATCCCTAAGTGCCAAACTTTGACGGGTTGTTTCTTAAAAATCGAGGCACCTAAAAATGTTCCATTTGAAGGCATATGGTCATGTAGAGTCCCTCCACAATAACCTCTCTCAAATTTTTAAAAATCCAATCCATTTGGCTATGATGATAAGTTTTCAAACGTTGCAAAAAGCATCAAATGCATTGAAGATAAATTTACAAGGTAGCATAATTTTTTTTATGTATGTCATGGGGCCAAACCAATAATGTAGACACATTTGAGTGGGTTGTTTTATACTAGAAAAGGTCCTATTTTTCACCCCTTTCCCAATCATTCCATACTACATTGTGCCAATGCTTTCTCTGAAGAGCTTTAAGTGCCAAAAAGTTCCAAACTTTGACAAGCTATTTCTCAAAAATCATGGCACCAAATTTTTTTTTGTCATAATATATAGAGTCATGTAGGGTCCCTTCATAATAACCTCTCTTAAATTTGTAAAACTCCAATCTATTTGGCCATGGTGATAATTTTTTAGACATTGCAAAAAATGTCAAATACATTGAAGAGAAAGTTCCATGGTAACATAATTTTTGTTCTAAGCATCATGGGGAAAAAATGACAGTGCTGACATGTTTGGGTGGGTAGGTTTATGCTCTAGGAAAGGTCTTATTTTGTACCCCAAATTTTCCAATCATTCAAGACTAGATATTTTTGAAATACTAAGGACTTTTTCATTGATATGTTTGTTGGCAACATGACCATGGTGTATGAGTATAAAGTTGTGAGTAAGAAGTACAATGTTGTCATTGATGTCAACATTATGTTCTGGTATAAAGATTAGTGTGCAGACTAGTTTGTATAGTTTGAACATGATTAAAGATGGTTATCTAGTGGATATTTGCAAGAAGGTTTGATTCGGTGAAGATAGATGAAAGGGAAATAGACTAAGTGGCCAAACAAGCATTTTTGTGTACAGGACATCTGATATTTTTGTCTACATTGGTCCGCTATGTAGAATCTCACTTTGCAGTTTTGGTATAATTTTGTTGCATGTTAGAAGAGTCTAAATCCATAGTTTCACAATGTTGTGGTCTTTGGTGTTGAATTTATAAATGAAGTCTTGGTCTAGTAGTTATAGTGTTACTAGTATAGTATGTATATTTTGGTGAATCCACATTTCTCCATGGATTGGTATTTGGCTTTGCAAATTTGTGGAGATGTTGACAGGTGTCAATACCGCCTGTATTCCAAGTGGCATATGTTGAAAAAGACAACTAAGAGGGGGGTGAATTAGTTGTAACAAATTAGTCCTTCAAAAATTTCATCAAAAATTAGATCAATCATTAATCCTTTACTCTACTAATATGATTAATCGTTAGGTGCAAAATAAAAAACTAAAAAATATCATACACACACAATAACACCAGATTTATGTGGAAAACCCAATAAGGGAAAAACCATGGTGAGGATTAGCTCACAATATAGAGAATATCAAAACCAATTACAAAGGCTCACTACCAGAGAAGGCTCGCTTCCAAAACATGACTCACTATATGAATCAAGACTCACTGTCCAACAAGGGTTAACCACTCGAAGGGCTTACTGCCACATAATAAAAAAGAAGATAGAGAGATTTGTTACAGAGAGAAAACAATCTCAACGCAACAAATATTTCCTCCACAATTTTCTCACACATTTGCAGACATGCATGAATGATAGAGTACACCTTCAGCTCACTATTTCTGAAAACTCAACAATTAGATTTCACATTGTTATTCCAAAACTTGCATCACATACATACTATTTCACATCTATCTCCCATCTTGTTTGTATTCATATCTCCCACAAAAAACTTGACTTGTATTTATACCATCTTCAACTTTGAAACATATCCAAAGTCAACCATACACCATTTGCATTTACAAATTCAAATTAGGTTGGTGCCAAAACATTCTAGGGTGGAATTAGAATGAGGGTGACCCAACACACACTTGAAGAGGACCCAAACAAGTCCCAACACACTTCATGAACTTCGTAAGTAATGTTAAACACAAGGCTGACCAAACCAATGTGAAACACATAGAATAATTAAGCACACACAACCTTAGCATGATCCAATTCTTCTAGATAACAAAATTAACTTGAAAACATTCCCAATAGCTTATACTAAAAAATACAAGTCATTAGACTTGAATAAGAAGAAATCCTAAGCAACTACATTTCTCCTAGACCTCAACAAGATACACTAAAAAATATAGTTCACAACTGGTGAACATAACTCACACTATACAACAATCCAAAAACCCAAAATATTGATATAGAAACTTCCAACAACCATGATCAACATATCTAAACCACACATAGGAGAAAATCCTAGAGCAACAACTGAATACCTGCAACCTTTCTTCATTACAATTTCCTCAATGTCCTTGACATATTCAACCAATAACCATTATCCACGACATCAATGACAACAACAACTAGTTGAGAACCAATTAATCGATTGACATCAATGAAAATACTTTCATACTTGCAACAACATCAAGTTTTGAGGTTCACATGTTGGTTCAAGGTTGGACAATTGATGAATGTTGATGTTAGGTCATTACTGGTGCTAACCTAATCAGTTTGGGTATTGTAGAGTTTTGATAAGTATTGATCTATTATGTGGGAGCTATAATAGGTCCATTCCAACCTATTTGGACTTGTTATAAGTTTTGAATCATGATGCAAAGCGCGCATGTGTGTATGTTGAGCCGAAATGCTATATTTTGTGTGTTACATCTAATTTGGCTAACTTAATTGATGTTATAGATGTTTGTGGATATATAAGATCTTTTTTTGGTGTTTTGGATAAGTGATATGCAATGTAATGTGTAGATGATGTGAATTTTCCTAGTTTAAGGAAAATGAAAAGTAGAGAAGAAAGTTAGTATAGATTAGTATGAAGTGTATAAAGTCTATGTATTGAGCTTCAAAGGAACCACAATTCATACATATGATAGATGCAGTTGTAATAGTTCAAAAATTGGTTGTGTTCCACCACTCTCTTCTATCTTTTCTTCCTTATGTGTGTAGTGATCCATTAGGATTGTGAGTCCACCTTCAGTGATAAATTATGTAATATCTTATAACCAGTTATAGTATATTGTGAGCTAATCCTCATTGTGTTTTTTCCATTTTTAGGTTTTCCATGTAAAACTCTGGTGTTCATGTGTTATGTGATGTTGATGGTTAATTTCATGCTTTCCTTTCTTACTGTAAATTGAATATGATATGTGGAATGCATGTTTAAATGTTTAAGTGGTTTCAAAGAATACCGATTCACCCCCTTCTTAGTATTCTAGGTGTTCAACAATTGGTATCAAAGCTTGGTTCCTTGGAAGAAGCTTAACCACTTTGGGAAGATCTTGAAGGTTGAACACATGACTGTTACAAGATTTCATACTCCTTAAAAAGAGATACCTGATGTTGGGTTTACAAAAGAAGAGTGCATGGTTTACATGAATGGATAACTCAAAATAGCCCTTGAAGATCTAGAAAGGACTAAAAGTGAGAACAAATATCTAAAGGAAAATGTCAAAAAAGTAGATGAATTTATCATAAAGTTAAGAGAGAAAATCAAGAAAATTAGGGAAAGACATAAGGAGGTAATGAGCAGTTGAAGCAAGAAAATGAGATAATTACTAGTCTAAAAGTGCAAGTTGAAGAAGGAAAGAGAGTTGAAGAATGTCTGACTACCAAAGTGAAAAGAAAATCTAAGGAATGTTCAAAACTTAAAGAATAAGTTGTGACCTTAAGATTAGATTTGGAAAAAGAAAGAAAAATCAAGGAGTCATGAAGAAAAATTCAAGATGATTTCTACAAAGCTTGATGAAATGATTGAAAACCAGAAAGGACCTAAAGACAAAGAAGGATTAGTGTTTGAGAAAGGTGAAATCTCAAAGACAGATCAAACTCCAAATCAAGCTGAAAAGAAGATCAAGGATAAGAAGAACAATGAAAAATACGTCTAGAATCAAAGGAGAGACTTCAAAAGACCACCTACCAAACAACCAAATACACAAAGGTACCCATATTTCAATGGTTTATGTTATTCTTGCAATCAATTTGGACATAAGGTTATGGAATTCAAAAGCAAAATGAATCAAAATGTTCAATCTTTTCTTGGTTAGTACTTTACATGCAAGAGATTTGGTCATAAAGCTAATGAATGCATAAGTCAAATGATGAATGGTTGTAACAATGGTATGAGGGTTCAATATTTTAATGGTTACTATTATACATGCAATGGATTTGGGCATAAAGCTAATCAATGCAGATCTAGAATGAATGGAAGTAAGTTTATTCAAAATGTTTTCACTTTTTATAATGCAATAGAATATGACACATTTCCAAATTTTGTAGAAGCAAGAATGTGAGGAAGGCTAATTTGATAAAGAAGAATGATCCAATGATAAAGGATGATCTAGTAGAGATGAAGAGATATGGACAAGATTTGGAAAAAGAAGGAAGATAGTGAGACTTAGCCCGAGTCTATACCAACATCTGGTGTAGATGTTTCCTCCAGAAACTAAGAAGAAAGCTTTGGCTCATGGGGAAAATTAACAAAAGATTCTTTATCCCCTGCCAAAGAAATGGTGTTGATGCTTCAACATGTGGATATGAGGTGTGGGTCAATATGCTTGACCTATTGGAGAAAGAACCGATGGAAAATATTAAGTTGTAAAAGTTTGTGGAGCATTTGAAGTTGATTGTACACACAGTTAGGGTTTTTACTAGCTTTTCAATTTATCAACAAGGTTTATAAGTGATTTCAATTGATGAAAATAATTTACAAATCAACATTTGAGAAGAGCAGAGTAGTGAAGAAGCGAAGAGGAGTGATCGAAGCGATTGATATTCAATGCAAGAAAATCCCTAGCTAGAAGCGATTCAAAGGTATTTATAGTTTTCATTTGTCCTAGTTTCAGAAAATTCTTTCAATTTTCTACAAAATGTATACACCACAAGTTGTATAGGTTACAAATCGTCCACACCCTAAATTCAAAAGGCATCTCAACAAATCTCTAGTGGATGATCTAGATGGTGTGTTTTCGCACATCTCATATGGTGTTTTGCACATAGAAGGTGTTAGGGAATAAATTCATGTTAATATGGAAGAATATAATCATACAAAGTTGAGTGATGTGTGGTACAAAGAAATCACTAGAGATGATTTCGAGTTGAAATTAGAGTTTGAGGTTTTGGCGGAGAAATAACTCAATGTCTAGAATATTTTTCCTATCTTTTGTTATATAGATCAATAGGTGAGATGCATCTTGAGCCACATTCATGATAAATTTCCCTAGTTGGATATACCACATTTGATCAACAAAGAGGAAATTAGGATTGTCACTTGATCATGCTCAATTGGACCAGCTTCGGTGCTCAAGTTAGTAAAAAATGAAACTATGATGGAGAAAATGGGTGTGAAGTATGATAGAAGGGAATTGAAAATAAATAACATAAGAAACCCAACCATTAAGTATGCTTCAATGATGATAGGATATAAAATATATTTCACCAACAAAGAAAATTCAGTATCAGCAACTACCATAAACACAACATATGAGATGGTTGAGAAGGGTGAAGACTATGATCTATGTGAACTGTTGAGATTGAAACTTCTAGAAAATCTGTAGAAGACAAAGGACTCTAAGTATTCCTTTAAGTTTGGCACTTTGATTATTTTTTTACTATTTGAATTTTTAAATGAGGTCCCCGATACAAGGGAAATTGTGTGGCTAAAGGATAGACCTATAGCTTACCAGATCACATATAATTTGATGAGGTTGGGAGACTCAGATGCACAAAATAATTTCCTTTGTTATTTCTTCAAAAAAATTCAAGAAAGATGCAGACAAGAGAAAGAATACCAAAAACCATAGTAGAAAATTACAAGAATGGCATCACATTCTTAGTAAAAAATGATCGTTGCATCATACTGGCCATTGAGACTAGGGACATTCAGCTACCAAAGATGGAATATGAGATTATAGAAGATGAAATCATTGGCTTAGTAGACTTCATGCTGAGCAAACCAAAAGACACCTCTAAAGAGAGGTATGGTACATATGAGGAGAATTCTATGCAAGTGCAAATAGAACAAAGACAAAAGAAAATTAGCAAGACCATTGAGAAGATTACTGCAACAGTTGTGCAGGTAATAGTGCTCACAAAAGAACAAGTTGAGAAGGAAAAATCCATGTCTAGCTCACCAAGAGGTTCATCAAGTGTCAAAAGATTTAGTAGAACAACTCCCACTCCTTTGGTTTCCCCAAAGTCCTCTAGGACTAAGCCTATGGTCAAAGAGAAAAGAAAAAAATTCACAAGTGCTCCTGTAAAGGATAAATTATCTCTGGTTAAGCAATAGAAGAAGCCTATTAAAGCAAAGGATGCTTTGAAACCACATAAAACTAGCCCTACAAAGAGAAGGGTAAAAAAAAAAGATACAAGGGAAAAGTATATGCGTGTGAATGTGAAAGATGATCAAGAAGAAGGAGGACCACAATTGATCTAGAAAAGGAAATTTGAAGCTTCACAAGGTGAAGCAAGTATAAATAAATAAAAGTTGACATTGTAGACACTGACAATGAGGCTAGGGTAGAGAAAGAAAAACAAGGATACAAGATACAAATGAGGGAGAAGAATCTTAAAGATGGAAAGGAGAAGTAGACATAGGAAGACAAGAAGAAGAAGATGAAGAAGAAGAAGAAGAAGAAAAAGACTTCAGTAAGGGAACATAGCCCTATGAGACTTGGTGCTTTGTTTAATGGTATTGTGGAGCATGAGATGTTAGGAAAAACTATTGCTCTATATAATACTGTAGATGAGGTAGATATAGATACCATTGAGAAAGCCATTGTAAAGTATATTATTACTTTTTAAGTTAATATGAAGAATATTGAGAAGCAATTGCCTGAAGAACTAAGGAATACAATACATGCAATAAGATAGGAGGCAATTGATAAAGAGGAAAAGTTGAGAGCATTAGATTTGGAAAAGATTAATTCACCTCTCTCAAATGAAAATAAAGCCACATTGGCTCAAGTGTATAATAGGGAATTTTGAACTAAGAACAGGGTAACCACCCTTATGAGTAGAGATCAAAGTGATCTAGAAAGGCTCTAGAATGAAACAGTTGAAGAGGTTGTTGACTTGACACATAAATTAGGATTAACTTTGGACACAGAAGAACAAATGCATGATGATATGCCTATTTTAGATGTTAATGAGGTAGAATATGCACAATAAGAAGATGCCCAACATGAGCATGGGACATATGGAGAAAATGTGCAGGATGATAGTACTCCAGAAGTAGAATAAATTGTTGAAGAGAATGTCACTGGTGAGGAGAATCTTGCAGAGGAAGGTGTTAATGATAATGCTCCTCTAGAAGGAGAAAATGCCACTACAGAGGTAAGAGCTATAGAGGCACAAAAGGAGGATATACCCATAGGACACAACTCACCTCCTCTAGAATTAGAGGCAAAGGAAGAAGATGTTCAAGGTCACCCAATGATAAACATGCCTCTGGATAACATTGAAAAATCTAAGGATGAAGAGAAAAAGGATGTGAATACATCTAGCATTGAGGATGAATTGAAAAATGTTGAGAAGAAGGATGTGGAGACACTAGTTAATACTGGTGACAAAGAAAAGGATTTAAAGGAAAATGTTGTAGAAGATAAAGCAAAGTCCATTGGAGAATCCTTTGGTTCCTTCAGAGATCCTTTGAAAATATTTTTGAGTATACAACTACAGTTTCAACTGGTAGTGTTTGCCCAGTTATTGCAACTTGCAACAGGGGCATGTAGACATGGATAAAATCTCTCTATTACACAAGGTTTAATTGGGCGATTATTTTCATGCTTCTACCCAGAAAGAAATTTTAGAGTCACATCAGAAGAGTGCAGAAATGATTAATGAGGCAGTAAACATTCTGCAAGAGAGCATACTTGAAGTAAGTATTGATAACTCTCTATCTGGTATGGAGAATCTAAAGTTTTTACTTGATTCCTTCAAAGAGTACTCTAGTGGATTAAAGGAGAAATTGGAGAAATAAATGGATACAAAGATGAATGAGAAGAGATTGATTGACATAATGAAGAAGTGTGCCTCTGCATACAACAAACTTCAAGGTAATCTCAAAAATGTACAAGATTTCTTGGCAGAAGCCAAAATGTTATTCAATTTTGCATGTGTAGACACTAAAAAAGTAAACCTTCTACTTTTTCTGTCTTGTTTAGGCCCTTTTTGATTTTGGCCTTAACATCACCTTGATTTAGTGTTGTGAGGTGTATTACACATCCACATTAGGTCTTGGACCCTTGAAAACTCAATAAAATACATGTCTTGTAAAGGTGTTGTAAAGTGTTGTAAATGACTTTCACAATTTTCTAGACTTTTATCAAGTATCTAAGTCTAATGGGCCTATTTTTCCCTTAATTCAATATCATAAAATATATTATATTGCATCCTCACATTAATCTAGAAGACTTGTAAATTAAACTTATTTTTAATCTAGTGTTGTAATGTGTTTTACACATTCACATTGGATATTGTGCCTTTTAGGCTAAGTGGACCTCATTTTAATGTTGTAAAGTGTATTTAATCACACTTTTTAATTGAAATTTGTGTCCCTATCCCTAATTAATCTTTATATCATCATTAATAGGCCCTTATGACCCCATATTGTGCATCCTGAGGCTTAATTTGATCAAATACCCAACAAAATCACCATATAAACTTGATTTCTTCACTTCCCGACATTCCAGCTAGCAGAATGGCCCCTATGGGACCCATTCACCATTAGGGGAAAATGAGTCCCATCCAGGTGGGACCCATTCACCCTTGATGGCGAATGAGTCCCATTTGAGCTTTTTTTAGGGTTTGAGCGGGAAAAATTAGGTTTTAAGTTTAATTTTCTCCAATGTCAGCCTTGGGGATCAAATTAATGGGAATTTTAGGTGGATTTCCTATAAAAAAAAACTTCTAAATCCTAATTCATAATTAATTCATTATTCATTGATCATTCATCATGCATTCAAGTCAAGCAAGTTAGGGTTATGTCATTTAGATAGCAATCAAGATCATTTTTCAGGGATTCAAGGGAAGATTCTTCATTGTAGAAATTCAAGATCTATCATCATGGAAAGTTCCTGTTTCCATTATTTCATGCTTCATTACATTAGTTTTTCATTTTGGTTTAATTACCTAAAATGAGGCTTGACCAAGGCAAACCCCCATGCCTTAACAATCAACATTTTCTCTTTCTTTCTTTGTGTGTTTGCAGATTTAGGTAATCTAAAGACTTGGAAATCATTGAAGATTAGATTGAAAACTTTTTGAATTCATATCCTCATTGGATAAGTCAAAATATCCACAAAAGGTCACCTATAGTGCCAAAAATTAGGGTTTCGGGTCTAAACACTTGGTAGTGCAAATTGAGCAGACTGAGAGCTTTTGTTTCCACTTTCGAGTTTTCAGAAATTTAGAAGTGGAATCATATGCCATTAATAGCGTATGAGTTCCACTGTACCTATTTTTCAATGATTTTTGTAGATCTAGATACCCATTTGTCCGAAATGGGCTTTGGTGTAGTTTTCTAGATCTGGGACTAATTCACCCAAAATAGCATATGAGTCCCAGTAGGCCAAATTTTTAGGATCCGCAACATTTCTAGTCTTCATTTCAGTCTTCAACATATTTCCAGGTGCATGCTTTTTGTTTTGTTTCCCTGTTTTGTTTCACTTGCATTTCTACTCATCTTTCTAGGTCTTTTGCATACAACACTATGTTTTCAAACAATTTGCATTTTCCTAGTTTTGCATTAGTAGTTAATCTCTTTTATCCATTCTTGGAATTTAGGACACTCCATTTAGACATATTTCAGTCATATTTGCATTAGTCTTGAGTGGGAACATTGCAATTTTTGGTATACCTCTCTCCTTTTAGGTGAAAAACCCTAGAAGTGTAAGAGCCCTGCATTGCCAAAAAGCTTTGTCCACAATATGAAATGGCCAAGATCTACAAAGAGCATAAAATATGAAATGGAATCAATTGAGTCCCAAAAAGACAAAGCCTTTGGTGCCTATGATGTAGCACAAGATTTGGATGGGAACACAAGGTCTGTAATAGAAAATCTACATGAGCAGTTCTTCCAACTGCAAGTTCAAAAGGAGAAGATTATAATGTAGTTTGGTCATCTCAGGGATCTGGTGAATGCCAAGTTTATACCTATCTCTAGTGCCCTGATGAATACAGATAAAGATTCAAAGTTAAATATAGTACCTAACACTCTAGATGACAGTGAAGAAATTTTGATGGAATTTGTGACTAAGAGAAGAATGCTTGGCCTAGTCAAGAAGAGTTGGGAAAACACACCTCGAGAAGCTTCAGGTGTCAAACACTTCTTTCTAGTGATTGTACTTCCCTTTTATGAATTTTAGTTTGTTGGCTCATATTTCAGTGTATATATGTGAATGTCATAGGACAAATTTATAGTGCAAACTTTTATCAAACACCCTTAGGGGAAGTTAGTAAAGTTTTCAATTTGTTACTCTCTTGTATATATGTACATATCAGTCAGAGGGAGTTCCAGTATATGAGAAGAACATAAGTATATACCATTTTCCCTTGATGTCAAAGGGGGAGAATACTTTTGGAGGGGAATTTTTGGCATGTTTCCACCAATGACAAAGGGGGAGATTGTTGAAAGACTAAGGAGTTTTTCAATGATATGTTTGTTGGCAACGTGAGCATGGTGTATGAGTATAAAGTTGTGTAGTAAGTAGTATAGTGTTGTCATAGATGTCAACATTGTGTTCCAGTATAAAGATTAGTGTGCAGACTAGTTTGTATAGTTTGAACATGTTTAAATATGGTCATCCAGTGGATATTTGCAAGAAGATTTGATCCAGTGAATTCAAATGAAAGGAAAATCGACTAAGTGTCCAAACAAGAATCCTATGTACATGACATTGAGTATTTTTTTTGCATTGGTCTGCTATATAGAATCTCACTCTGCAATTTTGGTGTAATTTTGTTTGATGTTAGAAGAGTCTAAATCTAGATTTTCACAATGTTTCAATAACTGGTGTTGAATTTATGAATGATAGAAGTCCCAGTCTAGCAGTTACAATGTTACCGGTACAATATGTATGTTTGGTGAATCCACATTTCTCTGTGGATTGGTATCTGGCTTTGTGGATTTATGGAGATGTTGGCAGGTGTCAATAGCACTCGTATTCCAAGTGGCATGAAGTTTTGAGTTCCATGTGTTGGTTTGAGGTTGAACAGTTGCAGAATGTTGATGTTAGGTCATTACTAGTGCTAACCTAATCAATTTTGGGTATTGCAAAATTTTGAGAAGCATTGATCCATTATGTGGGAGCTATTATAGGTCCATGCCAACCTATTTGGACTTGTTATAAGTTTTCAATCATGGCACAAAGCATGTATGTGTGTATGTTGAGCTGACATGCTATATTTTTTGTGTTACATCTAATTAGGCCAACCTAATTGATGTTATAGATGTTTGTGGATGAAGCAAATGTATATGTAAGATTTTTTTTTGGTGTTTTGGATAAGTGGTATGCAATGTAATGTGCAGAAAATGTGAATTGTGCTAGTGTAAGTAAAATTCAAAGTAGAGGAGAGAGTTAGTACAAATCAGTATGAAGTGTATAAGGTATGTGTATTGAGCTTCAAAGGAACTGTAATCCATGCATATGATAGATGCAACTATAACAGTTCAAAACTTGGTTGTGTGCCACCACTCTCTTCTATCTTTTCTTCCTTCTATGGGAAGTGAGTCCATTAAGATAGTGAGTCCACCTGGCATGAGAAATTTTGTAATATCTTATAACCAATTATAATATCTTGTGAGCTAATCGTCATCGTGTTTTTTTCCCTTTTTGGGTTTTCCACATAAAAATCTGGTGTTCATGTGTTATGTGATGTTGATGGTTGATTTCATGCTTTCCTTTCTTACTAAAAATTTAATATGCTATGTGGAATGATTATTTAAATGTTTAAGTGGTTTCAGAGAATACCGATTCACCCCCCTCTCAGTATTTTGGGTGTTCAACACATTGTGCCAACACTTTCTCTTAAGAGCCCTAAGTTCCAAACTTTGATGGGATATTTCTTGAAAACCATGGCAGTTAAAATGTGTTTTTTGAAAGTATATGATCACATAGGGTTCCTCCATGATAACCTCTCTTAAATTTTTAAAAATCCAATCCATTTGGCTCTGGATTCAAGTTTTTAGATGTTGCAAAAGTGTCAAATGCATTGAAAAGAAAGTTGCAAGGCAACATAAAAAAAAATTCTGCAAATTATGGGCCAAACCAACAATACTGAAACATCTATGTGGGTGGGTTTATGCTAAGAAAGGTCTTATTTTTCACCCTAGATTTCCCAACCATTCTATATTACATTGTGTTGAAACTTTCTCTTGAGAGCCCTAAGTGCCAAAAAGTTCCAAACTTTGATGGGCTATTTCTTGGAAACTCTAACACCTAAAAATGTTTCATATGAAGGTGTAAGGTCACGTAGGGTTCCTCCACAATAAAATATCTCAAATTTTTAATACTGCAATCCATTTGGCTATGGTGATAAGTTTTTAGATATTGCAAAAAGTGTTAGTTGTATTCAATAAAAAGTTATCGGGAGGCATTTTTATGTTCTTCATCTCATGGGGCTAAATTGATAATTCCAACACATTGGGGTGGGTGGATTACTACTATTAGAGGTCTCAATTTTGAACCCAAGCATCTTTATCCTTTTGAGCTAAATTAGACCAACAAAATTTCTTACTTGAAATACTACTATCTTCAATTACTAACCCTTGAAGGTCCACGTGTATGAGTTAAAGAGGGAGTTTGAGTTCAAAAATAATAGGTTCACTTTAGGGTTTTTGGTTACCATAGGTCTCTTTGCATGAGATTTTGCAGTCCTTCATGGTGGATAGGGTTATTTTCAAACTTTTATGTGGTTGTAGGATAAATGATGTGTGTAAATGGTTGTTTAGTCTTCAGAGATAATATACCTTCAATCATGCAAGTGTATTTAATCCTTTGAAAATGGATAGAGATGAAAATGGTAATGGGCACTAACTACATGTGATAGTTTTAAAATAAGAGAAGGGGACATAGTTTGTTAAACATGAATATGAAAAAGTCCTCAAAGGAGAATTCATGAGTATCCAAATCAAGGATAGTTAAGTAACATATAAACAAAGGACTTAATGTAAGAGAGTGACAATCCCTATAAGAAATTAGTCTATAGTTGGTTTTCCACCAAGGATGCTAGAATGTACATGGACTTGTAGCATGGGGTAGAAGACAATCATATGAACACCTACAATCTAAGAAGAAAAATAAAACTATTCATATGACATTGGGATCATTTCACACAACACAATGAATTAAATGAGGTAGAAGATGATAAATTTTTTCACTCACAAATAGTGCATAGCTCATGATAGTAGTCATTAGGGTGGTATAGAAACTAAATACTTGATTCAACCCCAAAATTGAGAGCATTATTCCAAGAAAACAAAAAATAACTAAGATTACAGGGAAATAAAAGACTACACTCCAAAGCCAATAGTGGCATGGTGTGATGGTTAAGCTATTGTGTTGTTATTCTTTCCATCAACGTTCATACCCCATTGGGTGTAATTGTTGAGAATTTATATTGGGGATGAGGCCCCCCATTTATGACCTCACCGGTTCATAGCTCCAGATCAAAAAAATTTACCCCTTTTAAAAAAAGACTATAGTCCAAATGGTAGAATTCCAAGAAAAAGAAAAGCTCCTAAGGGAGAAGTCACAAAGATAGTGAACATAAAACTTGGCTTAAAGTATTAAAGAAGGCTTGAAGAATGGTAGTCTTTTGTGGTGATAGCCATGGTGATGACAACCTAATATTTTTGCATGAATAAGACAGTCATGAGTTGTAGGCTTAATGAAAAACTCCAAGCAACACTATCATGGATAATAAATGGTCCTATCATTAAGCATAAGAGGATAGTCATCATAAAAGGTAGATAATGATGAGTGTGTGACAATATTTTAGATGATAATGAATCCTTGGAAAATTACAGTGACAAAGTTAACAATAGATAGTTGAATTCACAAAAAATAGAGCATAGTTGTTATGTTAACAAAGGGCATATATAAAGCTATCAGAGGTAGTAGTTTCATGTGAGTGATTAATATGGGTATAAGATGACTCCAAATTCATATATGACAACCTTATTGGAGTTAGTAAATTGAAAAATTCTTAAAAAGGTATGATAATCCTTCAAGACATGAGGGACATGATCATAACCGAAGATAACAAGTTGATTGCACAGTTATTGGACAATGATTGGAAGAAATGAAGGACATCTAATTATAGAATATACTATGTTGAAGATAGTGGAAATGGTCTTCATAGTGACCTTAACATTCAAGAATTAAATAACCATGGAGACATGAGGTAGTGTCTGAAGACCTCCTAAATGTTTAGTGAAATGATGACAATTCAAGTGGGAAATGATAGTAAAAAATTCTTGAACAAGAAGAGGATAGTGACATGAAGAACAAGAGGAAAATCATTCAAGATATTGGCAATCCTATGAAACAAAGGATAGTCCTAAAAGGTGAAACATAAAAATGTGGTACACGGGTATGTGCAAGATCATGATGGGCCAAAAAGTGGCGATATGTAAGTGATATGATGGCACATGTGGCTGACGAATTTTTTTTACCCAAAATTGATGAAACGAAAAGGTTTTCTAAAGGAGATTCTCAGCTTTCCACCAATATAAATTATGCTTTACTTTGAGTTTAATAAATAATTATTATTCATTTTCTACTTGAATTATGACTAAAGTCCTGATTGATAGGTTGATTGAAAAAAATCTATAGCTTTCAAACAGTATCACATTTTTTGAATCTGAAACATGTGTCACATTCTATGCTTCGTATACTATAGGATTAAAAAAATGAATTTCATGAAGTTTTAACCAAGTTAAGGTGGTTAGACATACAAGTTTTTATATTTTTTAAAAGTTGTAATTAAAAAATCATAATTAATTATTTACTTGGAAAAAAATTACAAAAAAATATGCATCACATTAGGACATGAGTCCTCTACTTATATCTAAAATATTATTAAAAAATATTATGATTTTATTGTGGTTAGGGTGGTCAGACAGACACCTAATTATTATGTTTTCCTTGAAATTTAAGTACTATTGCATTGAAATTTCAAATTTTCACCAAATAGATTTATTTATTTTTAAAATAGACCTAGTATTTTAGAAACTACATTCAATTTGCTACAAATTCTATTCTTACATATTTTTGAAATAATATAGATTACTTATTCAAATTTTTATGTCAAGTTTCCTAACTCTATTTTTTCTAAATTTTTTGCCACTTAAGGGCCTATTTTTTCCATGATGATCCTGCACATACCCACACCCTAAGTTTAGTAGTCATGACCTAGGGAAAATTTCATCATTTCTATTATTTCATTAGGATGCAAATCAACAAGGTGCATAGATTGACTTTCAACCTCCAAGGTGAGTCAATCAGACATAGATTTGCATCTTTTTGAGTCTTAGGAATGGATTGGAATTAATTTGGAATGATTAACCTAATGATCCTATATGCCCCAATATGAAAAATGCAAGATCTTAATGACTGATAAACATAAATAGTCAAGTTCTAGCAGATTTGGAAGGTGCGGATGATTATGTACCTACCTAGAAAAATTGGCCTGATTGTGCCTACAAGGACTAGGTTAACCTTGGGTGAATGGGTCTTTTTAGGGGGTGTCCTGATCAACTTATTGGGTCCTCTAATGTCAGATCTAAGCTTCTATTTCTCACCTATCCCACTATCAGAATGTCGTAAATAAATTCTATAGGAGAGTTTATGTGTCTTGACAAGGTTGATGAAAATAAATGTAACAATGGAGAATTTGGCTTCAATATCTCTTCAATCCTTTTGAAACCTACAACTTGCACATTCACAAAGAGGGAAAATGTTGTGCCATATAGGGGCTTGCCTCAATCAAACCCCATGTAAGTGTTCCCAGTTCCATAATGGAAAAAATCAATGACAAAACCTTAATGGAAAGGAAGGAAATGATGAATGGAAAAAATGTTGCAACTTACCACCCTTAAATGGCTTCCTCAAAGGACTAAAGTCATACACATCTCTTCAAGGATTTGAATCTTTCTTGATAGATTTGCTTGAATGCTTGGAGACCTACAACAATGTTAGCCTTCACAAGACAATATGAACACACAAACTTTGACATGATGTTGGATCTTGGATTGCTGCTATAAATGACTGATAATGCTGCTCTTGAATGCTCCTAACAATAATGCTTGATAATAAGTTCTCCAAATTGTGTTCTAGTTATTGTATTTATAGGTGTTTATCCAATTTCCTAGAAATTATATTCCAAAATCCAACACTTCATATTTGAATTTTGGATGTTAAAATTCTGCCAACAACATATTTGAATTTGGGTCCTAGCTAAGAAGGGGGATCTAGTCGCCCATAGGAAAATGGGTTCGATCCCACATTTCTAGGACACTCAAATTTAGGAAAAATTTAATGATTGGATGCATTTTTTCAATGCTTGTCCTCCTTTGAAAAAAAATAAAAATTGGGATTTAGAATGCATAATTTGGAAAATTAGGAGCTTAATTAAGTCTAATAAATTAGGGGGCCAAAACATAATGTGAAATTGTAAGTGTATACAATTTTCTAGATTACATTTAGCCTCCACTTTGGTGAGACTATGAACTTATGCTCAAACTCACACTAAAGTAGAAAAATATATCTCAAGAGGGGTCCAATTATATAAATGTTGAAGAGATAGGATGACTAAGGATTAAGGAGGTGGCTAAGCCCCTAGGATCCAAGATCCCATGGAAAACCAATATAAGCATAAATGAACACACATGTATGATATGTCAAGAAAAGATACACAAACATATAGTGTCAAAATAAATGTAAAAGGGGTATGGGCTAGCAAGCTTTATTATGCTAACAACCATACAAATATAATAGATTCCACATGGCTAGAAAGTTGTATTATGCTAGGTTCCATGAAATATAATAGGTTTCATAAGGCTAGCAAGTTGTATTATGCTAAACACTCATGAAATACATGGCCCCAAACAAGGTGCATTATGTTGGATGACCATTTTATGCCAATGTGACACTAGGTTCAACATCCATGAACAAAGTGAAGTAGAAATGCCAAACTCACTCGAAGGGGTGCAAAAAAAACTCACCTCATGGGGTGAAAACAAAACTCACCTTAGGGGGTGCATAATTGACATTAGGATAAGGTCAAAAGGGAAATTTATCAACAATAACCAAAGGGGCATTGTTTAATTCATGAAATTTCACACCTTAGAAAGCATCACACATGATATCATCACCAAGAGAGGAAAAGTTAAGGAATAGAAAATCTCACCTTAGGGTACACCAGTAATATCATTACTACTAAGGAGAAAGTCATATGCCAAGAAATATCACACTCTTATAGGACATCAAGTCTAATATTACCATGAAGGAGACACATCACATGGATTAAGAAGACCACACTTTCGTTGAAAAGGTCACTCTTCTTAGGATATATATGCTATCCTCACTAAGAAGGCACCATTTCCTATGCAAACAATGAGCGGGGGACTATGTTCCCCCCCTTAAAATGTTAGTGTACTTTATACACTAACATTTTAAGGAGAAATGAAGGGATTCCAATAAGGAATGCACCTAGGACAAGGCCACCTACCCCTTTCCCCCAAGTGTAAGAACAAAGGATGAGCCTAAATGGATGATAATATGTTACTCCTTGAAAAATGAAATATGATTGCATAAAGCTAATTTTATACCCCCATGTATGGTAGTGAATATGTTATGATATAACAACTACCAATGACAAGGAGCAAGAACTAATGCTATTAATTAAGTGAAAGGATTTTTTATGTTTTTGAATGATAATAACCAAGGCCTCTTATTGTTTCTTGCATGTTAGGTTATGTGGGGACATATATGCCTTATTCTCTCACACCACATCCTTTTCCATTATAGCTAGATTATTTCAAAAGTTGATACCCTTTTCCATAAATTGTTTCCAATTCTTTCAAAGAAGGTGGATTTTTATGATCATCACATGTGGTTGAATAAGTTGTGTTTTCCTCTTCTTTTCTAAAGGTTGTAGAATCAGATGCTATGATGATTCAGTTGATATAATTTTCGCTTCTTTCTCTTTTCTTTATTTAATTGTATAATCTTGTATTCCCCATCAAATTTAAGTGTGAAGTCTAATGATCCCCAATTATCCTATGATAATATTGTTACAGGTGAAGGACACTTATATTTGTCCTCAACTTGTAAAGGTTCCACTTGTATAGTTGGTGTCAATGTGCTAAGGGGATTAATCATTCTTGTTTTAGTTTGTAAACACTATTTAGATTTAGGATCAAATTTTATCGTGTAAACCTTATTGTTGTAAATGTATTTCAGCATACGGTGTAGTGTTGAAGGCACTATATTCATTTCATGAATCCATGGTCTACCCAATTGAATATTATATGAAATTTTATGGGGGATGACATGGATAGGGGTTTGTAATGTCACCTTACCAACTTTGACAGGTAATGCTATCACACCAAGCATTTATTTTCCCACATTATCAAAACTGGGGATAGACAAATCAATTGGTTGGATTTTAGTCTTATCTATTCCAATTCTATCCAAAAGGTTCACACTACAAATATTAAGTCTTGAACCATTGTCCACAAGGGTATGCCTAATCCCAACCTTGTTAATAGTAGATAATATCATCAAAGCATCATTTTATTTTTGCATTTGACTTTGATGAAAGATAATGTCTATACTAGGTGAATTCATATTCTCAATCAAGGCTACCACATCATTTGGTTATGCACTAGGAGGGATGAAAATTTTTGAAAATGATTTTTAAAGCATGCAATGGTAAACATGCAATGTTTCAATAAGATCCCACAAGGATATCTTAGCAGGAGTGTTACAAAGTTGTTCAAAAACATCAAATCCTTTATCACTACACTACGGGATATTAGGTGTGGGTGGTAGATACAATGGAATGTGAGTTTGAGTTTGCTTTTTTTTCTTATTGTTCCTAGTATTATATGTGTGAGCTATAGTGTGATAAATGGGTTGCTTCGACACATGGTTACTAGTGAGTTGTCTTGTAAAGCTTAGGATATGGCCATATGGTTTAGGAGGTCCTATAATGAGAGGTGACTTAGGAGGTCTAATAATTAGAAGAATTTTAGGAGGTCCAATAACCAAAGGAGACCTAATAGTCACTTGTGTGTTCATAACCTTGACAGATTTCATTTCTTGTTGATGATTTTCTAACGAGGAGGATCTAAGGTGACCTTAACATCTTTATCTCAGAAATCCATCTTACTATATTTTGAAAGAAATGTATCAATTATTTCATTCTCTTTCCCAACAATATCTTCCCAAGTAGGAGAGGTAGGAGGAGAGAAACAAACAAGATTCTCATGATGATAAATGGTTGGATCTTCTAACAACAAGGTACCTTCATCACAAGTAGGAGGGGTATCAGGAGAAGAAAAACTAGGATTGTCATGATTTTCAATGATTGCATCCTCTTGCTTCAAAAAATCCTCACAAATGGGAAATATATTGGGAGATGAATGAAGACTAGGCAAAGTGATATTAAGAAATGTGTCAATGATTTCATCTTCTTGCGTCATAATATCTTCCCAAGTGGTAGAAGTATTAGGAGAGGTACAAACAAGATTCTCATGGAACTCAATGATTGTGTATTCTAACACCAAGGTACCTTTTTCATAAGTAGGAGAGGTATCAAGAGAAGAAGATTTATGAATGTCATGATTATCCATGATTGCATCCTCTTGCAGCAAAACATTATCACAAATGGGAGAGATATTAAGAGAGCAATTAACATGCTTGTTAGCGGTTTCATTTCCTTTCCTTAGATTATGGTCATAAGTAGGGAAATTACAAGATTTCATAAAATCCATGTGATACTCCATGAAAAATCAACAATGTGTTGCAACAACCTAGGTTTTTGAAATTTTTCACAAATGAAATGAAATTTATCTAAGTTCTACAATGTTCCAAAAAATACATGCAATGAACCTACAAATCTGACAATCTTCATTATTGAAATGCAACAATTTTTCATAGATTTTCAACAAATGAAGCAAAATGACAGATTTCCTTAACATGCAATAACAGTTTTCTATAATTTCAAATCAGACAATTGCAAGCAGAAATAGGTCAATATTATAGAGAAAAAAAGTTGTGCAAAATTTTCTTGAGTCACCTGTACAAAAATAGGGTTTCCCAAGGGTGACTAAGTCCTTGATCGGGGTTCAGAAATTTGAAAAATTGAATCTTTATGTTGTTGTTTAATGTTTCTTTTCTTTGGTTGTAAACAGGTTGAACAAATAACATTTTTCTAGATTTTGCTCAATTTAGGATGATGTAATGAAAAATGCAAGTGTGAAACAAAGGTGAAAATGTTTTTACAAATTTTGAATGCAAATTTTATATCTAAAATGCAATAATTGATTGATTCTAAGATGTCACAACCTGAAAATGATGTTTTGGATGCAATTTTGAAATCAAACAATTTAATGTTTTCCACTTTTTGAACTATATAAAAAATTCCTAAAAAGATGTAATTATGAATTCCAATTTTGGGTTTTGTAGGAACAAATAAACTGAACAAATAGAGAAAAAAATGTGTGAAAAAGATTGTAGAAACACCAGTACAAGGACAGGGTCGCCCAATGGTGACTAGGTCTTTGAACAAGGTTATGAAAATTCAAAATTTGAATGTTTAGTTTGATGTTTGAGGTTGTTGTTCCTATTTGCAAATAAGTTTTACAGTGACTATTTTTCCAAAATTTCTTCAATGAAATGTAAATGAAAATGTATGACAATTTTGGAACAAAATGACACTTTTTGTAATGCAATTTTGAAATGAAAATCTAATCTAAATTATTGAAACACATTGCAATGCAAGCTATGATGCAATATGAATACAATATTTTGGATTTTATAACTTTTTATGATGAAATATGCAACCCTAAATGATAAATACAAAACACAATGATGAAAAACTTAGATCTAGGGTTTGAAAGACTACCAAATCATAAAGCTATGATGCCAAATGTTAGGTTCACCAAATGAAACATAAAAATGTGGTGCACCCTAAGTTTAATACTCATGAACTAGGGTACATTCCATCATTTCTATTTTTTCATTAGGATGCAAATCAACAAGGTGCATAGATTGACTTTCAACCTCTTAGGTTAGTCAATCAAACCTTGGATATGCATCTATTTAAGGATGGGAATGCATTATAATTTATTTTGAATGATTAACCTAATGATCCTATATGCCCTAATATGAAAAATTAAAGATCTTGATAACTCATAAACATAAGCAGACAAGTTTTGATAGATCTAAAAGGTGCAAATGACTGTGTACCTACCCAAAAAAAAATTGTTTGACTGTGTCTACAAGGAATAGGCCACCCTTAAGTGAATGGGTCTTTGTAGGGGTGACCTAATCAACTTTTGGGGTCCTCTAATGTTGGATCTAAGCTTCTATTTCGTCCCTATTCCATTGTTGGAATGTCGTAAATAAATTTTGTAGGTGAGTTTCCATGTCTTGACAAGGTTGATGACAATAAATGTAACAATAGAGAATTTAGCTTCAAGATCTCTTCAATTCTTTCCAAAACTACAACCTACACATTCAAAAAGAAGGAAAATTTTGTGTCATATAGGGTCTTGCCTCATTCAAAGCTCGTGTAAGTTTTCCCACTTCCACAATGGAAAAATATCAAGGATGAAACATTAATAGAAAGGAAGGAAATGATGAATGAAAAAAATATTGCAACTCACCACCCTTCAATGGATTCCTTGAAGGAATAAATTCATACACATCTCTTCAAGTATTTTTTATCTTTCTTGATAGATTTTATTGAATGCTTGGAGACCCACAATAATATTAGCCTTCATAAGACAATTTGAATACACATATACTTTGATATGATGTTGGATCTTGGATTACTACTATAAATGATTAATAATGTTGCTCTTGAATGCTCCTAATAGTAATGCTTGATCATAATTTCTTCTCCAAATTGTGTTCTAGTTTTAAATGATCAAAAGACTAGGTATTTATAGGTGTTTATCCAATTTCCTAGAAATTCGATTCCAAAATCCGACACTTCATATTTGAATTTTGGATGTTAAAATGTTGCCAACAACATATTTGAATTTAGGTCCTGGCTAAGAAGGGGGATATAGTTTCCCATGGGTGAATTGTTCTTGGCCCAAATTTCCTATACACTCAAAGTCAAGGACAATTTAATGATTATATGCATTTGTTCAATGCTTGTCCTCCTTCAAAAATAGTAAAAAATAGGCTTTGGAATGTATAATTTGGAAAATTAGAAACTCAATTAAGTCCAATAAATTAGGGGGCCAAAATATAATGTGAAATTATAAGTGCATACAATTTTCTACACCACACAAGGGTACAATACACTCTTATTTTCAAAAGTTAGGGTTCTCATGAAGAGTGGATAGAAGATAGGCTTATACAATGTCCTCATTACAAATAATTTCATACAAAGCATTGAGTTCAAAAGGATAGTCTAAAGGTTGTGATAGAAATAATTACACAAAGAATGAACCATGATGGTAGCCTTATGCAAGGAAAACAGACAGTCAAGGAGTAAAAATGCATAATAAAATCTTGTGGTACTTCAATGAGCTCAAAAGGATAAAAGGGTAGGGGTCACTTGTAGAGGTTTGTATAGAATATGAGTAACAAGGACTAGACAAGAAGATAATGGCCTATTATTTTTTCAATAAAGGGTAGCCAAGGTGGTTATGGAGGGTACTATGAAGGCATGTGTTAAAGGATAGTGGATAGTCTTCAAGAACATTAAGGAAAAGGGTGGTTTTATGAATTAGTTGTTGAATTTATAAGGTTTTCCATGAAAGGAAAGAAAATCATAGCTTTGAAATGAAAGTGGAAAGAACATAAAGGAGTGACAAGATTAGGATAAAGAAGCTTTAATAAGGCATGAAACATTTGCCAAAACACCTAGCCTTGAGGACATCCCACACCCATAGAATGCATTTGACTATTTCAAACTCTCATCCATATGCCCTATAAACATGTTTGAGGAAAATTATGAATGATTAATTGGGTAAACCCACAAAACTGGTTTACAATTCCAGTGAGGAAGGAAAATTGCAAAAAATGCCCCCATGGTGAAAATTTTGGTTTTTGGGGGTTTGAACGAACTTTTGGTTCAAGCGAACCCAAAAGGGGTTCACTCGAACCCCCCTTCGAGCGAACCCTAGTACATGTTGGGTCCCACATATTTCACATTTCTCGGAATAAAAAATAAAGGGAAACTTTGTGGAAAGGGAGGTTCGCTCAAACCTAGGTTTGAATGAACCTAGGTTCGAGTGAACCTCCAAGGGGAGTTCGTTCGAACCTAGGTTCTTTTGAACCCCCTTTTCCCCCTTTCTTTCCTTTTGGCACCAAATTTCTCTATAATTTTTCCCTTCGAAGCTTGAGTTGAGGATGAAAATGGAGGATACTTCATAGACCCAACTGGATGATGGTAGCCCTTGGAACGAGCTATCCAACGAATATAATTTTAATATGTTTTGGTTTTATTATGTATTTTTTTTTAGTTTGATTAAACATAGGTTTTTCATCGAAAATCAAGCTCTCTATTATGCACATGTGGAAAAATAAAAAATTATCAAAATAAAAATTTGAAAAATATGTGTAGGCTAGGTATTGATGTCCTTGATCTAGTAAAAAAAAATTGAATTTTGATACATACAAAAATATTTATGTTGTATACGGTCCACCTATGTTTGAATTGTAATTGGTTTGACTTTGAAACTTGATTAAGGAAAAAATATTCAATAAAACACTATGTAACCAAATGAAAGGGATAGATATCACAGTTACAAATCTAAATTCGAAAAAAATAAATTTTAATCCTTCATGAAATTTTTTTTATGTTGTATACGGTAAGCATCACTCCTTAAAAATGGTGTTTACTAAAAAAACTAGTTTTCGAAGGAGATGGAAAATGAAGTGCAATATAATTAAAAAAAAATTGAAAAAAATATATTTAGAATCTACAGACAAAATGTCACAAATCACTAGTTTGCATCATCTTCAAATTCCTCACGGTTTAGCCGCTTTAGGTGCTCGAAAGTGAAGATTTAGTTAAAAAAAATCAGTTTAGTGTCCAGTTTGGCCAAAAATTGTAAACCAGTATTGTGGGATCACCCAATTATAATGCTTGCATCAATTACATGGTAAAAGTGATATGTATTCAATTATTCAATTAAGCATTTATAATGCAAATATGGATAGCATTAATCATTTGTAGTTGCATAATTTTATTAGTGAACATTTATTTAATTAATCATTTATAATGCAAATATGAATACTCTTGATAAAAGAAAATTGTATTAACCAAAAATCCTAGACATACAACATCATATATAGATAAAAGTATAACATATATACAAGAAATCCATATAGGCTTACAACAAAGCCATATGGACATACAATGTCACATATATGTAATACAAAATATATATTCAAAAATGCCATATAGGCATACAAAAAATAACCCTAATGTAGTCATTTCCCTCTAGGGGAAGGAAATAGATCATGAGCTACCCTTGACTATCTAGAGGATGGAGATGCATATGATGGTGGTCTCTTTCAAACTCGTTCACTTAGACTCCTATTTAAAGTTGTCTGAATCTCCACATAATACGATAAAAAGTATAAACATTAATATATAAAAATTGAATTATAGAATAACATATAAAAAACAATCACTTACCACATACAAATAATCACTACATTCACCCGCAATAGGGGTGTGCTCAAGATTTGGAGTTGTGAAGTGATGAGTCCAATTTATGGCTCAATTTTGATAGAGTTTATTATCCATTTGTTGTAGTTGTCATAGACTTTGATATTTGGATGTTGAAATTTTCATGTTATTTCCTCAAAACTATAGACATTGGGCTTAAGTTTATCTTTGTAACTTTTGAATGACATTAACATGCTATGTGAACTATGTATGTTAATTTTACATGTGGATTAATGAATGTCACTTTATTATAGTTATAGATATGCAATTGTTGTGTGTGCTAATGTTTTCATGTAGATACAATTAGAGCCTACAAAATTGAGGAAGATTCTGCCAGCTGGTCATTCACCATAAACGTCAACAAGATGATCATTCAAAGGTCAATGGAGGGAAGACTCTCAATGGAGGGAAATTCTTGGTTCAAATCAAAGAATTATAACTACCTTGTAAATGGCCATAATAGTTTTTTGAGCGAATATAGGAGATTTTGTTGTGCTAGATTTGCATTAAGGAAAACTGGCTTGACCAAATTCCACGCATGCATAACCTCCTTTCCACTTTCTATGCTTTCCATAAAGTGGCATCCTCCTAATCTGTTGGAGTTGACCGCATTGCTAGATAGTTAGTTAGTAGTTTTTCCTTCTATAAATAAGACTCAGATGATCCTTCTTAGAAGGTTGATTGATCTAATGTTGTACTCACATTCTTAGTTTTTCAATAATACAATTACATTGCTCTATTGTAATCATGCTTTCCAATGAATAAAATGAAGTTATAAGTTCGTTGCATCTTAGTTTGTCATAAGGAATATTCATCCAAGGGGGCCCACTTGGTGAGCATTCCATCCTTTAGCTTAATTATTAATTTTATTTTCAGCAATAGTTATAAATTTGGCAACTGTCTATTCTTGTAGCCACTAGAATTTCATTGTGACTATTCCTGTAGCCAAACTAGACAGGGTAGTTTCCTATCTATTCACTCAAATTTTCATTTTTGTCATGCACTTTAGCTTAGTATAGTTGTTGGTTGATGTTCAGTACTTATATTATTTCTTTCCAAAGCAATTTACTTTCAACATTATGTATTTCTTAAGATGTAGGATGAATATGGCTACTATGGATTCCTAGTGCATATACCATGCTGACCCATTTCAAGTCTACATCCCTAGGTTGACAATTAAATAAACCTTCATAATGATTGAGATAGCTATTTAGATTATATGTCCAATCTTTGAATCATAGTTTTAAGGGCTTAGTTGTTAAGTCATTGTAGGAGGCCAAATTTTTTGGCATCATTATCGGGGATGGTGTCAAACTAGGAAGTTCTCTAGAGTCATTGGTAATTTCTTGTTGTAGTATTTCTAAAAGTCTGTTCTTAGTATACCCCTCATTTAGGAAGTAATGACCCCCCTATTCTTTCACCAATTCTTTGTGTGATTTGGCTGATGCTGAGTTGATACCGCATGCATAGAGGAAGGAGAAGAGATGCTTATGGGATATTCCTTCTTAATGATCCTGATCCATTTCAGCTAGAAGAGCTTCCAAATTTGTCAAGAGACAAAGAAGAAGAAGAAGAGCCACACCCTTTTGTTGACGCATTTCCCGATTTGAACAGTTCTAAAACTTCCTTTGAAGATCAAAATCTGATTGAGAACCCATTTTCTTTGGAACTCCATCAGGCATGTATGGGTGATGCAAATATAAATAGACCTAACCATCCAACTTTTACATTCCCCATTTCTCATCAAAATGAAGTTGACAACATAAAAAAATATCCCTGCTTCATTCCTTCCTAAGTTCTATGGACTTGTCATAGAAGACCCTAATACTTTCTTGTTTGAGTTTGATATCCTCTGTAGAAGCTATGAATATACCACTGATGCTCATAGGCTTAAACTATTTCCTACCACCTTGAAAGAGGCTACATTAAGATGGTTTATGAACCTAGGAAGAAATACTGTGGAAACTTGGGATGACATGAAGACAAACTTCCTTGAGAAGTACAAGGAATATTGCAGGGGTAGTGACATGAGAGGAGATGACATCTTTAGGATGTAATAAAAGGAAGATGAGAGTTTGGAGGATTACATTTCAAGGTTTTTGTTTTGCATGTAGAAATCTCCACACCATACACTCAATGAAGAGTCCCAAAAGTTTCTCTTATTGAGAGAAATTAATGAGAGCTGCATTGAGGATTTAGACCTTATGGGAGGAGGAGATATCACCCAAGCTCCTTGGGAATATATTAAGAAGCTATGTTAGAACTATTCTAGGGAAACTTCAAAGAAAGGGAGAGCTTACCAATCCTCTATGGGTAAGTCATCTACCATTGGAGTTTCAAGGATGGAGATTACTCACTTGTTGGTAGAATTCAAGTAATACATCATAAACAATCTAGCTACATAGTTGGATACACTTCAAGCTAAGAAGAAACATGATGAGGCAAAGACAATATTTGACAAAATATTGCCCTCATTGCAAACAAAAGAAGGACTAAAAATGCAATATGGTAGCTAACATTGAAAGTAAGCATATCCCGCCCAAGTTCAAGCCAATCTAGGGTGAAGATGACCAAGTCTACTACATTGCACAAAGGAGGCCATGGGCTCCAAGACAAGGTATTCCACCATATCCATTATCTTTTGTTGGGCCATATTTTAATTCTTATTCATTTGGTAACCAATGGCAACCTCCATATGCATCCAATTATGGAGGATATCCACCACAACCTTGGAATAACCCTACAAATACCTAGCCCAATCACCAAAACTCTCCACCCCATTGGTAGCAACCTTAGGGGAATTGGCAGCAGTTTCAGGGAAATTTTTAGCCACCTCTAGGAAACTGGCAGCAAACATCCCAATAGAGGGGAGGACAACAATGGACAAACCAGACAACCAGTTACATGCAACCACCTTCTCAACCCCAACAATCTGCTATAATGCCCCCTCCTACTAGCTCAAGTTCAAACACACCTAGACCTAATTAGCTACCAGCTCAACCCACACCTAATCCAAATAACAAACCACAACAACCAGTCTATTCTACTGATTCAAATCAATTTCCTACATATGTTGTGAGTGTAAGTGACATCCACTTGCATTTAGGAACCACTTTTCTAGATCCTTCCACACATATCATCACTGTGATTCTTATGGAAAAAGAGGAGCCTCTGAATGTCCCCATTTAGCCAAGTGTACCTAAAAATCCTGAACCAGTCCCAGTTCAACAGATTGAACAAGAACCACCATTTCCTCAAAGGTTGGAAATTGTTAAACAAAAGGAAGAGAAGAAGGAAACAACTTTTGACATCCTAGATTAGTTGAAGCATATATGTATCAAGATACCTCTATTTTAGGCCATAAAAAATGTTCCCATATATGCCAAAGCAATTAAGGAAGCATGCCTCAAGAAGCCAGGAAGGAAAATGAAAGACCCCACTATGGCTCATTGGTAGGACAACTGGTTGACATCATGCTTCAGAAAGTGACTATTCCCAAGTATAATGACCCAGGTAGTCCTGTGGTAGGAGTTGTTATAAACAAGATCCAAATAAAGAATGCTCTGATTGATTTCAGAGTAGTAATAAATGTGATGAATAAGGATATCCTACAACAACTAAACATTACAAGCATGATACCTTCTCCTACTCTCCTACAACTTGCTGATAGTTCCACTATTAAACTTGATGGTATAGTAGAGGATCTTTTGGTAACTCTAGACTCTTGGGAGTACCCAATAGATTTCATGATTCTTTCTCCTAAAGCTACGCTAGGCGGGTATACAATTATTCTTGGAAGGCCATGGTTAGCAACAACAAATTCCTATATTGGATTTTGGTCAAGAGACATGACCATTTCTGATTGGAAGAGCACCAAAAATCTTGTTCTCTATGCTCTTTCTCAACCATCCCATGATAAGGATAACACCATATGGCCACATGTTGGTGAAGAGGCCGAGGAAGTTAATTGACATAGCTTATGATGTTAGGAAGAATTTTTTTCATGCAGCTTCAGAAAGAAGATGAAGTATTGTCTAACATAATTCAGAACCATTGTGAGGTGTAGGAAGCATCATCCTCTCATGCATCTGGTTTTGTTGGTCCAGTGAAGACCCTTTTTCCTGCTCTTCCTGCAACTGAACCTCCTGCAACAACTGATATGTTTCATACATTGCTGCCACATGAACTCAAGGTACCAAGCATTAGTGAAACAACTATGATAGAGTTAACCTCACAAGTGCAAGTTTCAGAAGGAAAATACTTGAATATTAACAACAAATTGAGTCAAGAGCAACAAATAGCTTTGAAAAACCTGTTGAGGACCCACTAGCATGCATTTGCATGGGACTACCATGATTCTGCACTCATAGGATATACATCAGAGATGATTGCACACCAGTGAGGCAACCACAAAGAGGAATTAACCTTGCATTGAGGGAAATTGTAAAAGGGGAACTACAAAAATTGTTAGATGCAAGATTTATCTACCCCATTTTAGATAGCTAGTGGGTGTCCCCATTGGTGATTGTGCCCAAGAAGGGAGGAAAATGGAGAGTTTGTGTCAACTACAGGGAGCTCAAATATGCCACTAAAAAGAATCATTTTCCCCTTCCTTTCATAGATCAGGTATTGGATTCCCTTGTAGGCAAGCAATATTTCTCTTTTCTAGATGGATTAAGTGGCTATAACTAGATACAAATTGCAACCGAGGATCAAGAGAAGACCACCTTTACCTATCCATGGGGGACTTATGCCTACTCAGTACTTTTGTTTAGCTTATGCAATGCACCTGCAACTTTTCAGAGGGAAGTCATTAACATATTTTCATATATCTCACATGATTACATGGAGATTTATATGGATGATTTTACTACCTATGGTGCTGATTTTAATGAAGCATTGGAAAATCTCAAGAGAGTCTTATAGAGATGTGAAGAACATAATATATCTTTAAACAATGAGAAATGCTTCATGATGATGTAGGAAGGTTTATTCCTTCACCACTACATCTCTCACAAAGGAATTCAAGTAGATCCTTACAAGATTGAGGTGATCACTAATCTACCTATACCTACAAAGAAAAATGATGTCAAAAGTTTCTTCAAACATGTAGGCTACTATAGGCATTTCATCAAGGATTTTAGCAAAATGGTAGCACCATTGTACAATCTCCTAACTAAAGATGTTGAGTTTCAATGGAAAAAGGACTGTGACAAGGCATTCTCTGATTTGAAAGCAGCTTTAACCCATGCTCCTGTACTCAAAGGTCCCAATTGGGAGCTTCCTTTTCAAATTCATATAGATGCATCAAATTATGCTATAGGAGTAGTCTTGGGATAGAAAGAAGGAGCAATTGAGAATGCTATTTATTTTGTCAGTAAGAACTTGCAAGGAGCTGAATTCAATTATACAATGACAAAAAAAGAAATGTTGGTAGTGATCTATACCTTTAACAAATTCAAGCACTACATAACAGGCTATCAGATCTTTGTGCACATGTACCATGCAACAATTAGGCACCTCATGAATAAGCCCCTAATTTCAAGTAGGCTAGCAAGAAGGTTGTTGCTGATGCAGAAGTTTTACATAACCATTGTTGATAAACTAGGGAAGGAAAATGTTGTACCAGACTTTCTCTCAAGGCTGACTACATTAGAGGACAATCAAGTCATTGATGACTCTTTCCCTGATGAAAATTTGTTTTCCATCAATGTGCATACACCCTGATATGTTCACATAGCTAATTTTCTGGTCATAGGGAGAGTTCCTCCCAATTTCTCTCCAAAAGAGAGAAGGGTGCTCATTGATAAAACTTTTCCTTTCTCATGGATTGTAGGATTTTTGTTCTACACTGGACCAGACCATGTCATGAGGAGATGTGTGAGGGAAGATGAGACATATGATATATTGCATGCATGTCACGATGAACCCTTTGGAGGGCATTTTGCAGCCAAGAGGACAACAATGAAGATTCTAAAGACAGGATATTACTGGCCCACACTCCACAAGGATGCAAGGAAATATACAAGGAAGTGTGATAGATTCCAGAGGATGGGCCAACCAACCAAATTTGATGAGATGCCACTTTACCCCTAGGTAGTAATCACTTCATTTGATAAATGGAGATTGGATTTTGTAGGACCCATTGATCCTCCATCACATGGTAAATCCTATATCTTGGTTTGCACTGATTATGTAACCAAGTGGGTTGAAGTTAAAGCAATGAAGCATGCAAGAGATAATAAGGTTGCATAATTTCTTTATGAGGAAATTTTCACTCGTTATGGAGTTCCAAGGGAGATAGTGACCGATCAAGGGGCTCAATTCACATCAACCCTTGTTACAACACTAGTTAATGAATATAATGTGAGGCACATGAAGTCTACTCCTTATCACCCTCAGGCCAATGGCCAAGTTGAGGTGACCAACAGGGAAATTGAAGCCATTCTGACTAAAACAGTGGCTATCCATAGGAAGGATTGGGCAAGCAGGCTACCAGAAGCTATTTGGGCCTATAGGAACACCTGGAAAACAACCACAGGCTTCAATCCTTTTGAATTATTGTATGGGAAGATAGCTATGATTCCCATTGAATTTGAGCATAAGACTCTTAGGACTACACTAGACTTAGGGATGGATATCTCTGAGGCACAAAAGGATAGAATTATGCAGTTGAATAATTGGATGAAATGAGGAAGACAACCTTGCATCACACTGAGGTAGTGTAGGATCAAAGGATCAAATGGCATGATAAGTACATAAAGGACAAGAAGTTTCAACCTAGTGACTGAGCACTCCTTTATGAATCAAGGTATCAAGATAATGCAGGGAAATTGCAAACTGGACTGTTGGGACCGTATGAAGTTGTAGAAGTCTTTCCCAATGGGGTTGTACAATTCACCACCATTGACCCTATTAGATTCAAACTTTTGGTCAACGGTCATCGTTTATGGTTGTATCACAAGCCAACATCGAAGGAAGAGTTCATGTAGCAATTTAACCAGCATGCAGCCTCCGAACTTCTTGCAGCCGAAGGAAGCAAACCTTGTGTCCCTCCTTCTGACTGATCTAGTACACATGCAACCACTTCATAATAAAGACCTCCACTTTTGTGGGAGTTCACTTCTTCATTAATCCACCCATCTGCCCATCCATCTCCACCTTTCTCTCTCTTCCATCACTCCACCATAACTTCACTTCATTCTATCTCCACTTTCATTAATTGCTCAACTAACTTCTTAAAAGATGACTGATACTTTCTCAATGTTCTTTGCAATAGATTTCCAAGAATTTAGGTACATGCACATCAATTTGTTACATCTTAATTATCTTTTAGTACATTTATTTAATTATTGTACATTAATGTAGATGTTCTCCATAGCAATTAATTATCCCTTTCCCTGTCAAATTGTCATTACCACCTCGCATGTGAGGAAACATGCTCAAATTTAGGTTGGAGGGAGTGTGAATAACATGTCCATGTGTCAATCCATGTTGTTCCATGTCAGTAAAATTTAAATTGAGCTAATTTGAATGATAGAGTGAGGTGACGACTCACATGTGTGAGATGAACCACTGCCATTTTTCTCAATTGTATCCTTCATTTATTATTCCTTACTGCCTTTACTACCTCAGTCATAATCCCAAGTCACCAAAAAGGTAAAATTCATACGACATTGGTGTTGGGAATTTAGCAACATTGCAGGAAGGAGAAATTTGGCTTTTAGACAAAGATTGCAAGAAGGGAAACGTTGCAGAGTGCTTGCTTAATTATAGACAATTGAAACAATGGGAGGAAATTTAATTAGAAATGAACCCACGGTTCATGATGTTGTATTGCAAGATGCACCTTCTCAAGTCAAGTTCAGAAACTATGGATGGCTGGATTATTTCCTAAAGCTTAATGGTTTTAATGAAGACATTGCACTGAAATTTTTGTAGACATTTTCTAAAGGAAATTCCATGGTAAAAGGGTTGGAGGAAATAGCTACTAAAGAGAGGATTGTAGAAGTGATAGGGTTTTCTGTTGATGGTGAACATTACCCTGCTACCAAAGATGCAAGGTTAGCTAGGGCTGAATTTATTGAACCTAGTGATCCTCCATTGGATGTAGACAAGCAAGGTGCAAAGAGAACCTCTTTGCCTGAGTCGTACAAGCAAGTAGTTTTCTACATTATGAAGTACATCACTTGTGAAGTCCAGTAGTCAAACCTACATTTTGTACACTTCAAACTCCTGAATCATATGAGGCATGGGAGAAGAATGAATGTGCAAAATGTGTCATATCATCTTCTTTCAATCATGGTGGCTAAAACCCAAAAAGGTAGGGATAATTTTGTCTCGCACCATTGTCTGATCAAATTATTAGTAGAGAAATCTCTACATGATGTGTCTAATATGACTTGGGAGGAATTTTTAAATATTGATCAATTTAGACTAGAGAGTTTGCAACCTAGGATTTTTCCTTAACCTCGTAGGGTTAGTAGGAGAGTGAGTAATGTTGAAGCCACTCCTGGAGCCTCAACTTATGGTGCAAGCCCTAGTGTAAACCCTCCTACAGTTGAGCAAACAATATAGATTAGTTCTTCTGAGATAGAACATTTAGACAAAGATAGTTCCTCTTCAGACTCTGATGATGATGTCCCTCTTGGAACCCTAATGCAAACTAGGGCACAAAAGAAAGAGGAAGAAATGAGGAAGGGAAAGTCTAAAAAGAAAACAACAAAAAAAGAAGCACCAAGCTCTAAGAAACAAAAGGCTGACATTGTTCTTCATGTGGCCGAAGAAAAATATGAAAGCCCTCCTAGAAAATCAAGACCAGTTAGGCCATTCACTGGTGTGCCTCCAAAGGGGAGCCCTAGGCCTCAAGGAACATTACAAGAGGACACAAAAGTCCCAATGGGGCAAGTGAATGTTGAGGAAAAGGACATTTTTGAGGAACAAGAAAATATAAGGTTGGCAAAGCTTGTTGCCATTGCAAAACAGGTTGAGAGTCAGGAGTATGATGAGAATCAGAAGTTCCTATAGTAAGATCGAGAGTTCTTGTAGGCAGAGTCCCTGCAGCAAGAGCAAGAACCCCTACAGCCAAAATTGGGTGAACAATCAAAACCCCAGTAGTTGGTGCCACATGAAGAGCAAGAATCAGTGCTAGGAATCTTTTTGGTAGGAATACATAGACCCTCTAATTTTCATGGAACATGGTAGCCATGAACCTATGGAATGAGATGCAAAGGAGGGAAGAAGAATGGAAAAAGGAGAAGCACAGGCTAAAGGAGGAGATTAAAAATAAATATGTAGAGATTAAAGAAAATGATACATAAATTGTTTCCTTAAAGGAAAAGGTGGACAATGTAGTAGCCTTAGTGCCTCATATGTTAGAATGTATGACTCCTCCAAGAGTCTATGCTCTATATTTGAAGGAGAGGAATCTTTCTTTTAAATTGTCAAGGATCGTTTCAGGTTTGAATCCTTCCATTAAGACTCCTCTTGAATTTTTCCAGGCGTATCAAATTGCTCCTTCTGAAGTAAAAAATTTGTTGTGTGAACTCTATTTGCATAATTATGTTGTGTCCCATGATCATGATTGGAATCCATTATTGTATGTTGGGGATCTCCAATTGAGGGAATTTATGTCCTGGATACAAAATGAAATTAATTGGGGACAATAGTTCAAGACTTATAGGAAAATAGAATCCAACACTCCTTTGCTTATCAGGGCTGAATCTAGAAACCTTAGAGACATTTTCTGGGAATGCCACAGATTTCTTTACAGACCAAGCTAGAGCAGCAAGATCCTACTTGAGAGAGAAGCAATTTACAAAGAATATGAGAAGGTAGTAGAAACTGTAGGGAAATATATGATGGGATATATGTCACAGAGGTGGAACAACCTAACTGATGAGTTAAAACAAACTGAACTTCACTCTCTATAGAACTATGTTGCAGCAGGCAAAAGAATTGATAAATATATACAGCTTGTAAGGATGAAAGGGAAATTTTGGCTTCCATTAAATTTTTAGCCACCTATCTTATTATGGCCTGTGCCAAATTTTAGGCATTATTAGTATGATATAGCAATAGAAATTCAAAGATGAAATAGGTTGGACAATAAGCAAGGGTTCTATTGGGACCCCAATTGAATCATTGCAAGAACTAATGTTAGGTAGCTAGCACTTGCAAATTTTGGGGTATTGAATAAGCAAAGGAATAACTCTTCCTCTGCTAGAGGACCAATAAAACCTTAGGTTGGGGGGAGTGATGAGTCTAATTTATGGCTCAATTTTGATAGAGTTTATTATCCATTTGTTTTTGTTGTCATAAACTTTGATATTTGGATGTTGACATTTTCATGTTATTTCCTCAAAACCATAGACATTGGGCATAAGTTTATCTTTGTAACTTTTGAATGACATTAACATGTTATGTGAACTATCTATGTTAATTTTACATGATGATTAATGAATGTTACTTTAAGATAGTTATAGATATACAATTGTTGTGTGTGCTAATGTTTTCATGTAGATATAATTAGAGCCTACAAAATTGAGGAAGATTCTACCAGTTAGTCATTCGCCATAAAGGTCAAAAAGATGATCATTCAAAGTTCAATGGAGGGAAGACTCTCAGGGGAGGGAAATTCCTAGTTCAAATCAAAGAATTGTAACTGCCTTGTAAATGGTCATAATAGTTTGTTGAGCAAATATAGGAGATTTTGTTATGCTAGATCTACGTTAAGGCAAAACAGCTTGACTGGATTCCACACATGCATAACCTCCTTTCAACTTTCTATGCTTTCCATAAAGTGGCGTCCTCCTAATTTGTTGGATTTGACCACCTTGCTAAGTAGTTAGTTAGTAGTTTTTTCTTCTATAAATAAGATTTACATGATCCTTCTCAGAAGATTGATTGATCTGATGTTGTACTCGCATTCTTAGTTTTTCAATAATATAATTGCATTTCTATATTGTAATCATGCTTTCCAATGAATAAAATGAAGTTATAAGTTCATTGCATCTGAGTTTATCATAAGGAATACTCATCCAAGGGGGCCCACTTGGTGAGCATTCCATCCTTTAGCTTAGTTATTACTTTTATGCTTAACAATAGTTATAAATCTAGCAACTGTATGTCCCTGTAGCGGTTAGAATTTCATTTTGTGACTATTCCTACAGCCAAAGCAGACAAAGTAGTTTCCTGATTGTTCACTCAAATTTTCATTTCTTTCATGCACTTCAACTTAGTATAGTTGTTGGTTGATGTTCAATACTTATGTTATTTCTTTCCAAATCAATTTACTTTCAGCATTATTTCTTTCTTAAGATGTGGGATGAATATGGCTACTATGGATTCTTAGTGCACATACCATGCTGACCTTTTTCAAGTACATGTCCCTAGGTTGAAAATTAAATGAACCTTCATAATGATTGAGATAGCTATTCAAATTAGATGTCCAATCTCTGAATCACAACTTTAAGGGATTAGTTGTTAATTCATTATAGGAGGCCAACATGAAGCATTGTGGCAACCATCAAGATAGCAATTAAACTACAAATAAATATCATTCAATTATTTAATAATAGACAAATAAAATAACAAATATAATGTGAAATTTACTAATTTTCCTCATACCTATGTCAAAGGCATCAAACTCACATCTATTGTACAACACCATGCTCTATCATCTTATAAATATAAAGAGGAGTATATGTTTGTATCATTTGAAAATAAAACATTATTCAATTACCAAAACTACCTAACATTATTTTACAATTTTTTATATTAAAATTAAAATTCCCTATATTACTTGAGTAAAAGTTCGACGAGAACCTTGAATGACAAGTGTTGATGCTGAAGGACCAGCATTAACCTATTCAAAATACAAAGTGAGTTATAAGAATACCATTCAAATAAGGTTCAACTATTCACATGTAATATTTATAGTTCTTTACTATGTACATACCTTTGTACTCAACACCCTCATGTAATAGGTAGGTGGAGGAACGTTGTAAGTAGGGTAAACACTATGAGCTTGAAATTTCATTATAATCATTTTACTAATTTAGTTAATCATACATAAAAATAATTTAATAAATTGAATTAAATGAACTTGTTGACATTTACCTGACTATCAAAGTCGAATGTATCACTCAATAGAGCTTCTATCTTGACCATCTAATCCACTACATATGTATCCCAGGCACATGCATCATGACTATCCTCATTATCATAAACATAGAGAGACCTACAAGATCGACATATATGAGGTGGAACTCGATGCCTAGAATACTCGCCTGCATCACCCTATACTAGAGGCCTAGTATGATGTATAGGGTCTAAGTGAGTGAGCTAATCAACTCTAAGGAATCCACCTCAACACCCTCCTTCAAAATAGAAGAGAGTCACATGCTCATACTTTGGTCTAGCTAGTGGTCTTGATGCTCAGTTTGGGTCAAGTTGTGCCCCCACTCTATCTTGTATGGATCCCACACCTCTACCTTAGAACTCTCACATATCAAAGTAATTTGGGATTTGATTGAGGACAAACTCATAATAGAGTTTCCTCAAAAAGTATTTTGGTACCTCATAGTTAATATTGCATGGAGGATGGTCAAAAAGCATCCACCACCTATCCCAAAAATTATTATTTATCCCTTGGTGGTGGCATTAGTGGATAGGGAACCTCTTGCATGCATCGTGTAAGGTTTGATTGGTTTGTGGGTTGGTGAAGAGTGCACACAAGTCAGATTTCAAATTTTTTATCTTATTCATATGATAATTTGTTTACATAATTTGGTTTTTTGTTCTTGGTCTTATTAGGCCAACTATTTATTTTCCCACTAACTATTTCTACATGAGACATAATGGATTGCAATGATTCAACAAGGGTGGTCCTATGAGATTTTATTCCTGTAAGATCTTTCAACCTTGCAATTAACTCCTCAAGTTCTTTTCTATTGTTTTCAATTTACCCTAATATGTTTTATTGTGTTCCTGGAGGATGACAAGGAATTGTAGGAGGTGTTTTTTGTGGTCATTCTTCAAGAGGGTTTTCATTAAGAGGTGAATTGGTATTTTGAACATTTGTGGGTGAATTATCAAATCCTAAAATATTAAAAAAAAATCAATTAAAAAACTAATTCAGTCTCCTTATTTAATCCAAATTTGATAATAAAAACTAAAAATACTTACTTCTTTAACCTCCCAACATGTTTGCAGCATTTTGGTGATAATTTGGAAGCTTTGGGTGCAAAATAAAGTTTGCAAAAATGTGAGTGTGCTTGGAAGGGTGCTCAAGCTGCAGGTTGAGAGGGAATTGGCAGAATGAAAGATGTTTGTGTTTTTTTTGTTTTAATAAGAAATAATGCGAGTGAATTATAATATGAGTGTGTTATAACATAAGCGTGTTATGATATGCTCACACTATTCTTCCATGGGGGCAAAAAATTGGGTTGTCCACTTTTTGGTCCCCCATATTTTTGCACAGGCCCTTATTCCAATTATAGATGGTTGTACTCAATTAGAAAATCAAGTTGTGCATGGGGTAAATTTCAATATCACCAATTTATAATGAAATATTAAGAGTTTTAGCTTTTTTTACTTAACCATTGTTATTTCTATTATAGATGGTCAAAAATCATTAGATGCTTCAAGTAATAAAATTCAAAATTCCATACCTTCCACTTAGTATGGTGAATGGAGGAGTGAGGAGCGAGAAAGGGTGCGAAAGCACTATTTTGAAATCTAATAGCTTTGAGGGGGGAGATGATGCAGACTCAAATGATGACGATGGTGTTTTTGGGGATGTTGGAGATGTCTTTGGCCCTCTTGTGTGTTCTAGACATTGGCAAGGTGGGCGTTTTGCAGATGGGTACCTTCTTCTTTGTCTGTCGTCTAAGCTTCCTAGAGCTCTCGTTGTTGCTTGGTCTAACTCTATGCAGAAGTTGTTCACGGTGCTTCTCCTTGTAGGGGTTGACTAGGGTCTTCTTGGGTGGCATGTTCTTTGGTTGGTTGGCTTGGTTGAGCCTTTTGTTTATGAGTGGGCTCTTCTCTAGAGTCCCTTGCATCTTGCTATGGCCTCTCTGTCAAGCCAACTTTTGGTTTGGTTAAGAGGGAAGCTTCCCCTCTTCATGGTGTGGATGTGTGTGGCCTCTCTACCTAGTGTTCTTTTTTTACTGATTTCTTTGCATTGGATGAGGGTTTGTGGTGCTATTGTCGTTGGGATTGGGTGTCGGCTACCCTTCCCCTTGTTTTTCTAGTTGTCATTACAGTGGGTGTGGTTGTCGGTTGATTCTTTTGAGGATGTGCAATTGAATATTGAGCTTATTTTTGCTCCTACTTGGCATAGTAGGAGGGCTTGGGGGCTTTTCTTACTGGCCTTTTCTTCGGCTTGCTTCTTATTGGGTGTTTATCCTTCTTGCCTGTTGTTTGTTTGATGGCTCTTTTTTGGGGGTTCCTATTTTTGGGGTGTTTTGGGTCCTCCCCTCTCTGTGGTCCAATGGTGTCTTCTCCAGGTTGGTTGTATGGATTTTTGGCCCATCTCTAGCCCTGATTGATGTGTTGGGGTTGCTTGTTGTTGAGCCTTCTTCTTTCTTCTAACCTATTTGGGATCCCAAGTTACTTATGGGGTTTTCTTGGTGCTGATCATTTTGAGATTGAGACTTTGCATTTGGTGGTCTTTTGGCTGGTGTTTCCTTTTGTTGTTGGGTTCTCCTCTCTGCAAAGTAGATGTGTGGTTTGGGGTAGCTTAGAGGTCGGCTTCCCTATTCTTTGTGGGGAGCTCCTTGCTGGTTTCCTTGAAGACTTGTGTCTTAGCTTCTTACTAAAGGTTGTTTGCAGATAGTGGTTTTTATTGTTTTCCTTTAGCCTCTTCTATCAGAGGAGGAGGTTGTTGGAGCTTCTCATCATCGCTCTGTTGGACCTTGTCCAAGGTGATGTTTATTTTTTTTTCGGATGGGCTTTGTTCTCTTTGGTCCCAATTGTGTGAGCTCTTTGAGGTTGCTTCTTCCACACAATACTTGATGTTTGTGCTACTAAGGGATGCGATGTTTTCCCTTCCTACTGAAGCCACTTGTTGTATTCTTCAGTTGATGTCTCTTATTGAGGGGGAGATTGCTCCTGTAGAGGTGGAGTGTTGGCTTCTATTGAGGTGGAGCTTTTTTGGCTTGGAGAGTCATGGTTTTGGTGGGTCGAGGTTTCATCTCATCCTCTCCTATAGAGGGTAGCCCTCTCTTTTAGAGGTGGAGGTTGGGTTGGCTTCTTAGAAATTTTGGTGTTGTTGGTTCATTGTTGCATTGAAGTGTTGTGCTGTGTTTTCCAATACCCCTATTGAGGTGGGGTGTTGGGTTCTCCTTTTTCTTTTAAGAATTAGGGTTTTTTTGGTGTTTAAAACTATCATTTTTTTCCTTGTTGCTCTCTTATAGAGGTAGGGAGATGGAGAAAAATGACAGATCTTTTAGGGTGCTTTGGCATCCCTTTTTGTTTTAGGTTTGTGTTAAGTAGTTGTCTCGCTATGGAGTGGATTCTATAGGTGGTGTTTGATGCCTGGAAGATTCAAGCAATTGCTTTAAAAATGTTATGGGGTTAAGGTCCTTGTGTTTTCCTGGCTATTTTGGGTTTTAAGTCCCTTCAAAGTTGATTTTTTACAGTTTTGTTTTATCTTGCTTATCTTGAGGTAGACTGTTGATGTTGGGTTGTTGATTGTCTATGACCCTATCTTATTGCAACTTTCCTTTGTTTGTATGGGGTTTCAGGTCCCCTTAAAACTCATTTGTAAGGGGTTTTTGGTCCCTACAAAACCTGTTGATCGCTAATCAAAAAATTCAAAATTCCATTGATTATTTAAATTCACTACTCCAAAATTTACCAACTAGAGCATATGAAAAAAATATTTTTAATCAATGCATTAAGAGATTTAGAAAAGACATCAATGCATCTCTTTCTTCCTCTTCCAAATTTACTTCAATCCTTAGCTCAGGGGACATGTCTATAAGACAAATATCACCACATGGTTTAGTCCAAGAAAAATGCACAAATATCATTCTATTAATCAAAGAGGCAATGCCATTCATCAAGACTTGAATGAAAGAGTTGAGAAGTATGAAGAATTTTAGTTCCCCTCTATAGGTGGTAGAAAGAAAAAGAAAAATGTATTCAATCATTTAGACATAGCAATACAAGAAGAAATGGTTATTATCATGCAATTACAAATTGAGTACATTTTTTCAAAATTATTTTAAATTATCTTATATAGCAATAATTCTTGCTCTTATTTGATATGTTAAGAATGTCATTGCGGGTTTGGATAATCAAGAAAATAATTGATGAGATCGATTTCCCTTCTCTATTGATCTAAACCAAACAACAACAAATTAAGTAAAAAAATATAGATGGTAATTTTTTAACTATTTAATTTGTTCATTCATTAAATGAAATATCTCTCAATTCATATTCCTAACTAGTTTTTTATACTAAATGGAACAAATAGTAGATAAAATTTGTGAAACTCAACCATCAATGCAACATTTCAACATACCATTCCAGGTAATTAATAATTTTAATTTTGTTTAGATTAAATACATATGGTATTTTTATACAATATTTTTTCTTAGTTGATTTGTTAAATGCACATGTCAATTAATAATTTTAATATTGTTTAGATTAAATACATATGGTGTTTTTATACAATATTTTTTCTTAGTTGATTTGTTAAATGCTCATGTCATTGTAGTTTTAGATGATCAACAAAATATTAGACAACATAGGTTGTTATTTTGTATTGATCTTAACTAAACATCAACAATAATGGATGAAAAACAAATTGGAGATGGTCAATAAATTATAAAATGATTTTCTAACAAGTCTGAATTCTTAATTTGTAAATTAATTTTATAACTAAATTATGTAATTTTTTGTATTAATAATAGTTTTAACAACATCAGATGTACATTGGCTGCCTTGACAGATTGCCATTATACAACATATGGAAAAAAAAACTTAATTTTTTTGTAACATGGATGCCTATAAGCATTTCTAATAGCAGAACTTCACACATCAGCTCATAATTGTATAGTTGTACAAAAATATAAAATTGCCAATGAGTACAAAATGCTTCAAGAATGGAAAAGGTGATACATTAATTAATCTTCAATATTGTTCATAGTCCAGCCCTCCATCTGACTCAAAGTTGTCTTTGCTATTGTTTTCTCATTGAATTCACTTTTGAAAGCTTCCAACATTGCCAAAAAAGCTCCAGATTTGATTGCCAAGACTGACCAAACTTGACCTCCCTTTGATGGACCAACACCACATCATCCTGAATCTGATTCAGGAATTTTCTTCCTGCAGTCTCCAAGGTAGCCACAACCTACAATGCAACATTAAAGAGAGTGAGTCTTTTGTATGACTCAGTACATGCCCTCTGAACCCCACTATACTTGTCCTCATTCCTAGCCTTATAGATATGCCACATAATTTCAAAATTCATGGAAAACCAAAACAAAAGAAAATCTTTATTCATATTCTTATCAATGAAAACCGGGATTTCTTTCCAGTTAAGTTTTTCATTGTCTTTCCAAATGTTGAGGTCATTACAAAATAGATTCCACACCTCACTAGCAAAAAAATAGTCAAAGAAGACACGGTGAATGGTTTCTAGCACCCAACATATACTACACACATCAATGTCAACATTATTCAACTTAAAAGGAACTTTTTGCAACAAGATCAACCATCTAAAGTAGGTCTTTTTAGCATCAATCATATTATGCCATAGAGAGAAAAACACTTTCTACCAAACATCATTATCCAAACTACAATTCCATACCTTATTTAAATAATCAGTGGGAGTAACAAAATTATTAAGCTCTTTATAAATGATCTTTGCTTTCACTTCTTTAAGGGGAAGGGAGTCCTTCCAAAGGAATTCAAGGGGTTTATCAGCCCAAATCCTAGAATTAAGCTTAGGAATCCAATATTTACAGGCTTCATAAATGACCGAGTAAGTTCTATAATTGGACTGGGGTAACCCAAAGTCCTCTTGTAATTGGTTCCAACCAATTAAGTTCCCATTCTCGATGATATTCTTGAATATTTTAATACCAACCTGATTCCACTTTTTAGCAAAACAACCTTGCAACAGTGCAAGAGGTTTACCATTATGCTCAAGGTTCCACCATATGGACCTATTGGGATGAATCAAAATTCTTTTGGAACCAATTACCAGAGGACAAGTGCAGCTATCCCTAATTGATTCCCAAGCCCTCCAAATACTCCTAAACACCATTGAACATGTTACCACTATTATGCTACGCCCTTAATATTAGTGTACATCAGGTTATGAATAGTCAACTTGTGGCTATCTTAACTCTCTATTAAGTCATATTATCATTAGTATATTGTTATTTAGTTGTTTAGGTTGGCCTAAGACTTATATAGGTGTGTCTAAGTCGGCCTAGGTGAAATCCTAGGCATAAATAGGTATATATAGGAGGTTGTGAGTCTTATTTGATCATAAAGTTGTGAAGTGTGTTCTCATTAGAGATATTTGGAGGTTTTCCCCCTTGAAGTGGCTTTTTACTCTTAGTTATTATCATGTATTTGTAGCATATCTCATATCATATTCTCCTATTGTGCAATTTATTTCATAACAAGTGGTATCAAAGCGTGATCTTGGCACCGTAGAGGCAAGGTTTTTTCTCAATATTGGAGGCAATCTTGGGAAGAGCATATCTTTTATATTTTGCACAAAAAAAAAAAATGATTTTTAAAGGGTTTTTGAAGAACATAGTAAAGAAGCTACAGTCCAGATTTCAAAAGAATTGGAGCAGAATTAAGCGAACTACACAGTTTTTTTGGAATCTACATATCTCGCACATCTTGTCAAATTGGAGTCTAATTTTTATTGAGTTTTTTGAAGACATACAAAAGGAGATTACAATAAAAAATTGGAGGAATTGGAGCATAAATAAGCAAGTTATTGAAAAAATAATTTTTTCACAATTATCACTCTCCACGCTACAAATCTGCTTATTTCTTGGAGATTTTTCTAGGGGAGAGTTATTTTGGCCCTAGTAAGTTACAGTAAAATTTCTACAGAATTTAAGTTTCATTTGTGTGATTTATTTCAAAATTAGTGGTTCCCATCATGACGGGGCCTGCAACAAGGGACAAAAAGAATGTTGTCACTCCGAGGAAGACTGCTAATAAGGATGGGGTAACAATAGAGGATATTACTCCTAATGAGGAAATTAGTAAGGTCAAGGAAGAAATTTCCTCAATGAAGATGGATATGTGTGACCTAAGAGGAGATATATCGAACATACGAAACATGTTAAGCACCTACATGGATGAACCAAGAAAGGAGTTCTCAAGCGACCAGGGTGAAAATTCTTGGTCAACTAACATTGACACAAGATTTAGTACTCCTATGGGATCTAGGAATTTATTTCCAAAGGTGGATATGTGCAAGTTTGATGGCAAGGATCCTCTAACATGGATAAACCAAATGGAGATTTTTTTTTAAGTACACCAAATCCCAAATGGACGATGGATTCCCTATATCTAGAACCAGATCAATTCATTTGGTATTGTTGGATTTGCACTCATTGAAGGAAAAAGGGGCTCACCATCTCATGGTAAATTTTTACGAAGGAACTCCAAGCACAATATAGCAATAGCGTGACAGACAACTTCTTCAACCAACTAGTTAAACTTCAACAAACAAGATCAGCTAAGGATTATATTCAACAATTCCAAATTCTATCCTTAAGAGTGGATACAATTAGCAAGGAAAACTTGAATGATTTATTCTTGGGGGGTCTCAAGGATCACATTCAACATGAGGTACGCATGTTTAGCCCTAGCTCCATAAATGAGTCTTTTATCTTAGCATGCAGGGTAGAGGAGAAGTATTTGATTCCTAAGAAGCAAGGGGCTAATGTGGCAATAGAGAGGGGATATTCAACACAACCTACTAGGTTGACTCCACGGAAAATTGAGGAGAAAAGAGCAAAAGGGTTGTGTTTCAACTGTGATAGCAAATACAGTCAAGGACATAAATGTAATGAAAAGAAATTGTTTTGTATTGAAGGTCCAAGTGAGGAAGAAGAGGAGGAACCCATACTAGAGGATGAAAGGGAGTCAAATGAGGAATCACATGATTCTCAACCAATCATTTCTTGTCATGCACTCTCAGGTTTCATTTCTCCACAAACTCTCAAGGTGGTGGGGTTCTTAAAGAAGCAGAAGGTAACAGTTTTGATTGACTCAGGTAGTACTCATAATTTCATAATAAAAAAGTTAGCTACTCATCTAAATTGTTTTATATATCCAACTCTAGAGTTTCAAGTTTTTATTGCAGATGGTGGTACAATTAGTTGTTCAGGGAAGTGTCATAGCATTAAATTATCCATGGGATATTATCAACTTGATACCCCAATGTATGCGATATCCATGGGTGCAGTAGATATTGTTTTGGGAGTACAATGGCTTACTACATTGGGAACGATTGAGATGAACTTCCAAGAACTATTCATGAGATTTCAATCAAAAGGAAGGGTAGTAGAGCTAAGGGGTTTGAAGGAAAAATCCCCACAAATGGTAAGCTCTCATCAAATGAAAAATTTGCTTAAGAAAGGAGTGGATGGATTTGTGGCCCAGCTATGTTCATTAGAAGTCTCTCAATCTAATGCTCCTAATCATCCAGATTTGCAAGCTATAATTGATCGTCACTCAATTGTTCTTGGAGATATTCCTAAAGGAATTACTCCTAAGAGGGATCATGATCATGCCATACAGTTAGTTCTAGGGAGCCAACCATCGAACATCAAGCCTTACAAGTATCCACACATACAAAAGAGTGAGAGAAATTTTTTTTGAGGAGATGCTAGAGGTAGGAATTATCAGGCATAGCCAAAGTGCTTACTCCTTGCTTGTGGTGATGGTACATAAGAAGGATGATACTTGGTGCATGTGTCCAGATTATAGAGTGCTCAACATGTACACCATTAAAGATGAGCTTCCTATTCCGGCCATTGATGATTTGGTAGATGAATTGAATGGCGCTATGCATTTTACCAAGTTAGATCTTAGATCTGGTTATCACCAAATTCGGATTAAGGAGGAAGATATTTGTAAGAAAACATTTCAGACTCATGAGGGTCATTATGAATTTTTGGTGATGCCATTTGGTATTACCAATGCACCATCTACATTCCAAAGTTTGATGAATTCCATTTTTAAGCTCTTTAGAAAGTTTGTGTTAATATTCTTTGATGATATATTGATTTATAGCAAAACTTGGGAAGAACATTTGCAACATGTGGATAAAGCATTACAAATACTTGAAGATCATAAACTCTATGCCAAGCCATCCAAGTGTGCTTTTGGTCTTAAGGAGGTGGAGTATTTGGGACACATAGTTTCACATGGAGTATAGGTGGACCCTAACAAAATTAAGGCTATCATGGAATGGCCTATTCCAAAAACCATTAAGAAACTGAGAGGTTTCTTGGGATTGAAAGAGTACTATAGAAGATTTGTGAAGAATTATGGTCGTATAGCAGCACCTCTCACCACTCTATTGAAGAAGGATTATTTTCATTGGAATGAGTTTTCCAATACAACATTTGAGAGATTGAAGGAGGCTATGTGTACAACTCCAGTGCTTGCCACTCCTGAATTCAACAATGAAGTCATTGTGGAATGTGATGCTTCTGGAAATAGGATAGGAGCAATGCTCATGCAAGAAGTTTGACCAATTGCTTTTGAGATTCGTCAATTAAAGGGTAAGAATCAACTAAAACCTATTTGTGAGAAGGAAATGTTGGCAATCCTCCATGCAGTTAAACAATGGAGGCCTTATCTATTGGGTAGACACTTCAAGGTTAAGATAGATCATGATAGCCTAAAATATTTTTTGGAACAAAGACTTTCTTCTGAAGAGTAACAAAAATGGGTCACTATGATGTTAGGATATGACTTTGAGATTGTATATAAGAAAGGGAAAGAAAATATTGTAGCAGATGCACTTTCAAGGAAGGATGAGAAAGATGAAGCCTTATTGTGTGCCCTTTCAATATTACAAGCAAATTGGGTGGAGGAAGCCAAAGTAGAGTGGCAAAATGATGTTGCGACAAGTAATCTCATTGAACAATTAAAAAGTGATTGTAGTAGTTCAGATAAGTTTTGTTGGAAGGGAGATACTCTTTGGTATAAAGAGTGTTTGTATCTCTATAAGAATTCCACTCTTAAACACAAGATTCTCACAGAGTTGCATGAGTCTCTAGTGGGTGGTCATTCAATATTGTTGAAGACATATCATTGAGTCAAGCAAGATTTTTTTTGGGAAGGGCTAAAAGGTGATGTTCAATTTTTTTTGGTTGAATGTTTTGTTTGTCAAAGGAATAAAGGGGAGACAATTAAGACACCAAGTCTCTTGCAACCCTTATCTATTCCTAGCTAGCATTAGGAAGAGGTATCCATGGACTTTATCACAGGGCTTCCAAAATCTAAAGGTCATAATGTCATCATGGTAGTAGTTGATCGCCTCACTAAATATGCACATTTCATTGCATTATCACATCCTTTTACAGTAAGTGCAGTGGAAAAACATTTTTTGGAGAATATCCAAAAGCTACATGGTACACCTAAGGTTATTGTTAGTGATCGTGATCCTATCTTCACTAGTCACTTTTGGAAAGATTTATTCTCATGTTTGGGTACTTAATTGGCTCATAGCTCTTCATACCACCCTCAATCAGATGGGAAAACTGAGGTTGTTAATAAGTGTTTGGAAGGATATCTATGTTGTTTCACTTTAGAGAAACAGTCTCAATGGGTAGATTAGCTGCCACTTGCAGAATGGTGGTATAACACTTCTTTTCATAGCTCATAAAAAATGTCTCCATTTTTGGCACTTTATGGATATCATCCTCCTTCCATCACACCATCAATAAAGGTGTCACCAAGAGTTCAAATAGTAGAAGACCACTTGCTTCGTCAACAACAAGTACTTTCAAGACTCAAGGATAATTTAGCCATGGCACAAAATTGAATGAAACAATAGGTAGACCAACATCGTAGTGAAATAAGTTTTGAAGTTGGGGATTGGGTCTTCTTGAGATTGCAGCCTTATAAGAAAATATCACTAAAGCAACAAAAAAATAATAATAATTTGTCTCCAAGGTATTATGGTCCATACCAAATCATGAAAAATATCGGTAGTGTTGCCTACAAGCTAGAGTTGCCACCAACAACAAAGATACACCCAATTTTTCATGTTTCCTATTTGAAGAAGGTAATTGGGAATAATATTCCCACTCAAACAACACTACCAAAGCTCGATGAAGAAGGAAGAATCATTTTGGAACTAGAGTGCATTCATCAAACATGAACAAAGAAGCTAAGGAATAGAACTCTCACTGAGTATCTCATCCAATGGAAGAATTTACCAGTTTAAGATGCCACATGGGAGGATGAGGAGTTCATTCAAAAGAATCAAAACTTGATTATCATTGAGGACAATGCTTCTTTGAAGAAGGGGGCATGCTACGCCCTTAATATTAGTGTACATTGGGTTATGAATAGTTGGCTTGTGGCTATCTTAACTCTCTATTAAGTCATATTATCATTAGTATATTGTTATTTAGTTGTTTAGGTTGGCCTAAGACTTATATAGGTGTGTTTAAGTCGACCTAGGTGATATCCTAGGCATAAATAGGTATATATAGGAGGTTTTGAGTCTTATTTGATCATCAAGTTGTGAAGTATGTTCTCATTAAAGATATTTGGAGGTTTTCCCCCTCGAAGTGGCTGTTACTCTTAGTTATTATCAAGTATTTGCAGCATATTTCATATCATATTCTCCTATTGTGCAAGTTATTTCATAACATATTGGGTGCTTGGTGATGAGCAAGTCATTGAAAGGAAGCGATTTCCATGATTTAGCCAATTTCAGAACTGCTTGAGAAATATTATTTCTGACCAAAATTTTCCAAGGTTCATCACCATCAAGAGCTTTGATGACCCACTTCGCAACAAAATCTACCCCATGCTTTTTAAGGTCTTTGAGACCAAGGCCCCCATTAGCCTTCTCTAGGAAACACCACTCTCATCTAACCACGTGCATCTTCCTTCTACCTTTCCCATCTAACCAAAGAAAGTCCCTGGTCCTTTTCTGAACTTCATTGATTTGATAGTTGCTAAAGAACCAAACTGAAGCAAAATACAGGGTGTATGAGGACAAAATCTTTTGGCACACTTGGAATCTTCCAGTTAGGGACAGGTAGTGCCTATTCCGCCCATCCATCTTTCTCTCAATTTTTCTCTTTAACCAAAGCCACATATCCTTTAGGTTCAGAGAGACTGAAAAGGGGATCCCCAAGTACCTTATTTTCTTATGGGGACCACCCCATTGAAGCTAAATTTTTTGTAGCCAAATAGGGGGTGTTTCTGACCACCCCAACAAGATAGATTTAAGCTTAAAGACCCTAGCACTAGAGGCCTCATAGAAAAATTATAGTTTCTTCATCAAGTTTTTCAAAATTTCCTCTTGCAAATCCACAAAGATGGCAGTGTCATCAACAAATTGTATATTTAAAAGCTCATTGTGATAAGGAAGCATTAGTCCATTCACCCTTGGTGAAATGAGGTTATCTCTTAATAGATAGTAAAGAGCATCCAAAGTAATCACACATAAGGCGGGAGTAATGGGACAAACTTGCCTAATGGACCTTTCAAGTTGAAAGACCTCAGATTTAGAACCATTAACCTTGACTTGTATAGAAGCATCCTCAAGAAGAGTACCAATCATGTTGGAGAAGGCCTGTGGAAATCCAAAAGCCTCAAGACTCATTTGGAGAAAAGGCCCTTCCACCTTGTCATAGGCCTTCTCAAAATCCAACAGTAGCAGTGTAAAATTTTGATTTGAACATTTAGCCCAATCCAACACCTCCCAACTAGTAATTAGATTCTCAAGAATGTATCTAACTTTGATAAAACTAGTTTGGGTGGAGTTTATAAACTTGGGTAGGATGCAAGACAACCTCAAGGCAAGGGTTTTAGCAAGCACCTTGTAAGAGACATTCAACAAGGTGATAGGCCTCCAATTTTTTATTAGCGTCTTGTCCCCATCTTTAAGGAGCTTGATGAGACCTTCGTTGATACTATCCCCTAAGGAGCCCTTTGAAAGGGCCTCATAATACACTTGGTGAAATTCCTCACAAACCCAATCACTGCAGGCCTTATAAAAATCCACGGGGAGACCATCCACACTTGGAAACTTATCATTACTCATAGAGAAAAGTGCCTTCTTGATTTCATCTTTAGTCAAGGGGGCAACCAACATGTTGGAGTCTTCTTGGGAGATTTTGGGAGGAATGAGGGATTTGATCATGTTTCTAACCTCACCACCACCACCTCCCACATCTTTAGACTTGAACAGATTCTTGTAGAAAAGAAAGAATTGCCTCAAAATTTCATCTTGATTTGTTACCGTAACACCATTGTGGAAAATCTGATCTATCTGCTCCCTCATACCTTTGTCCTTTAAGTATCTGAAGAAAAAATTAGAACCTTTATCACCATTATCCAGCCAATTGAGTTTTTATCTTATCTTCATTCCACTAACTTTCCTTGCTTGGTGTTTCGTCAGATAGCTTTTAGCTTTACTTAGTTTTTCATACAACACTTCACTATTAGGCTCCTCTTGGATCCTAGTTTCAACTTCTAGCAACTCATCCTAAAGAGAATTTTTCTCCCACCTTTGGTCCATTTCCTTCTATTTACCAATAGTCTGGAATATTATTCTCCATCCAACCACATTCTTATTCCACCTCTCAATTGGACTATCATCCCTCAGCAGCCACTTATTGATGCCCCTCAAAGTGTTAACAACCTCCATGTAGTCCTTATCTCTCAACAAGCTAGCATTAAGAATGAAGTTGTCTTTCGACTTGGGGAAAATCTTCACCCCATTATTGAAGGTTATTTTATCCTTGACCGGATGATGGTTAGATAAAGTATAAGGGTATACCAACACCTTGCAATCATCATCATTGGGCTCAAAGTTGAAGTAATCACTATTGGCATAGAATCTATCTAGCCAACAGTAAATCCTTTTCCCCTCCTTTTGGGTGTTGCACCATGTGTACCACACACTACTGCAATCATTCTTCTTGCTCTCCAAAGGGTCAATAATATTGAGCTTATTGTTTAATCTACACTAGTAATGCTTTTCATTGCCCTTCTATTCCATGTTGATGCCCCCCTTCTTGTCATCTTTGCTCTCAATCATATTAAAATCACCCCCAAGGATCTAGGGCACATCCGGAAGGGAGGAGAGCCATTTCTAGAGTTCTATTATCCCTAAGTACTCATTAGGAGCATAAATTGCACAAATGCCAAAAGAGCTACCACCTCTCTCAAAAGTAGCCCACACAACCCTATTGCAGGGGGATACCCCTGAATTGGTTAAGTAGGGCTTCCACTTATTGGCCATCATAATAGCAAAACCACCCTTTCCTTTCTCATGCCTAGACACAAAGTGACCAAAATCACTCCAAATAAACCTCAAATTAGTTTCCAGAGTGAAACCAATCGCCTTGATCTCTTGTAGAAGGACAAAGTCTTTATTTTTATCTAGATTAAGGAATCTCCTAACCACATATTTCTTGTTTGGGGATTCCAACCCCCTAACATTCCAAGAAGTGCAATTAATTTCCATTGATAACATTGTTTGTGCTGGTCTCTTTACTATTCCTAAAGGACTCAAAATATTTCAAAGCCTTTTCTTTAGTTTCACTCTTTTAGGGGAAGGGAAAGACAACACTATGCTTGTCTTCTTCCTCTTTCCTTTGATTACTCCCAAACTATTTTTGCTTCATTTTTTACGCCCTCTCCTTTTTAGTTCATTAGGAGGGGCATGAATGCCTTCCTTTTTTGGTTCTTTTCCACTTTCCTCCTTGGATTTCTCCAAGGCCAAGGCCTTCTTAGAAATATTGGAATTAGTTTCTTGAGGCCTATCAATGTGAGTTTCCACTCTCCCATCCAGGGCTTTCTCATCATCACCACACCCACTAGGGATAGCAGGTTCAATGGTGGGGCTTGGGTTATCAAAAGACTTATCAGACGTGCCATCCTTATCTAATGACCACCTTCTAACCAGATTAGTTAGAGAGTCAAGGGATTCTTCCAAGTGTGGTGTAAGGGAACCACCACAACCCTCTGAATCATGTAGATTGGATTCCCCACTTTTATTAGGGAAAAAATTGGTTTGAATAGTGACATTAGAAGGATTATCACTGGTACCACCTTTATTTAAACTTAACTGTGAAGAATTGTCTTTTTTTCTTTAGGAAGGGCCATATTTCTAACAACAGTGGCTCTCTCCCTTGACAACAAACTATCACCATCCTCAATGCCAAGGTTGGCTTGAACGAGCAGGGTTGACACCTCTACTCCACCCAATCCCTCAGTATCAATGGTGGAGACCATTTGTTGAGCCTAGGAGGGGCCTTTATCCATACAAGCACCACTTTGGGGGTTACTAATGATGGTCTCTTCATCAACTTGAACCCCATTTATGAAAGTTTTAATGATTTCAACTTTGCTATTAGAATTATTGTAATTACCTTTACTTCTAATTTTTTCTAGGGCCAATTGATGAGCATTCTTTCTGGAGTTGGTGGAGCCATCAACCACCTTAGAGGAAGCTAGCATTGGTGTACAAGGGGGAGGAGCGGGGGAAAAACCAGAGGGTGGAAAGGAAGACAACTTGGTGGAAAGGGAAATAGTCAGCAACAGAGGATCAAAGCGATTGTTGGTTGAGACACACGGCTGGGATGCAAGGGAGTCAGGGACATTGATAGTGGGGGTGTGGGCGGGAGATGAAGATAAGGCCACCACCTAGTGGCCAACAATCAAGGATAAAGGAGTAGAAGGCAAAGACATAGACCCGGCGGGGGAAGGGGCACCGAGAGGCTCGGCGCAAATAGGGGGAGTTGTACCATCACCACCACTGGAGGGAACATTCATAGAATTGGTCACAGAATTGGACTTGACACCCTTAAAGATTAAAGGGTAGTTTTTGTGAACGTGGCCCTCTCTCCTATAGAGGTAACACACCCCAAAACCACCAAGGATCTCAATAGGACACAGATAGAGGACGCCATCAATTCTTAACCCAACATTGGAAGGTAGTTCCACACCAGGATTCAAAGAAATACACAGTCTAGCATTCATATCCAGGAGCGTAACATGGGGTCTATCAACCGAGATAATGTTACCAAAAGGGGCCATTATTTGCCTGATGTAGGACCAAAGGTCCTGGGGGACATCTTTAAGAAGGAGCCATCTCAGGCTAGACAGCGCAAGAATATCTTCACTATTAGCCCAATGGGACGAGGATAACACCCTAAAAATAGACTTCCCAATGCTCCAGTATGGTTTCCATAATACCTTTGTTTGCATTTCATGAGTTTTAAAGAAAATAACAAATAGGCCTTTTTGTATCATTCTGCAGAAGGAAATTTGTATATTCAACTTCTTGTTCCAGACAGAATTAAACTAGTTATCTAGGTATTTCCTGGCGAGGACAACATTAGGGTTAACAGCAGTGAAGAACACTGCCACCCCAAAGAGCCTTCCCCTTTCATTGTGTATAGTTTCCAACATAGTGTCTAGAGGGCACATACCTTGCATACCATCATTTTTTATAGTAACACCTTCCTCCCCTGATGCCTCAAGCACGAAATTGGCACTAACAGGGCACACCAGCACCTCACAAGCTAAGGCATCACGAAAAGAGACAGGTCCATTTAAATCCCTGCCCTCTTTCACAAATTGTCCAGGGGGTTTGGGGGGTTCCAAACCCCCCTCCATGGACAAACAAAAGATCGAAGGCCTTCCAGGCCAACGCGGTTAAGAAGCACCAAGCCTAAGAAAACAAGGAACCAAAAACTGGCAAAGCAAACAAAAACAAGCATAAGGCAAAAAAATGAAGACAAGCCTGCAGGGAATAGAGGACAATACCTTTGCGGGGGAGGCCATGGCTCCCCCACCACTATGTTGTCGATGCCCTAAACCTGGATGCCAAGTTGCAGAGTAGATCCAAAATCTTTTGCCAAAAAAAAGATTGGCAATTGGAATTTGTGAGCTAAATTATGTAATTTTTAGGTTTAGATGATACTATATTGGAGGATCATGATCAACACTATTATGGATAATGAATACAATTTATTGTACTTTCAACTTTTTGATAGTTCATCAAGTACTTAATGTTAGATTGATGGTTGGGGAGGAAATGAAATCCTTCAACATGCAAGTTCAATTACCATCCCCTTCAACAATTGGAGTTTCAACAATTGGAGCTTTGAGGGGGTAGCTTGTAGATTCAAGATACAAACATCATTTGTATATTATACTTTTGAATTATAAAATATATATGTAAAAAATGGCTCATTGACCTAATTATAATTGATCTAGTCATATTTGTTGACCCATTGTATTGTTAGTTATTAACTAATTTAGTTCTTTTAATATTTTATGTACTTATGAGAATACTTGATTAATACAATTCACTTATTTTTTACTTTATGAACAACCTTGTCTTGTGGATCCTATTTTGGATACTCTAAGGGTACTTAAGTTAAACCCTTTTAACAAATAATATTGTAAAATATTGGTTTATTTGATAATTATCAAATGTGTCACATGTTGTGTAATCTTAATACACACAGATCCATTTATGTCATTTACTAGGTATTCCTTTAAATGTATTATATAAATAATTGAGAAGTGAGGGCCTTGAATTGGTGGATATAACTACAAGATGCAATCTTTAAAAAGACTCGTGTTATCCTTATAATGACCACTAGATTTAGATTATGCAATACATAATTATAAAAAGGAGGTTTTTTGTATTATAATAATAAATATGACTAATTAAGATTTATATTTAAAAATATGTTTCACTATACCACCTCTTTTTAATTTCTCTTATATTTGTTACTCAAAAGATCAATGCAATATATACTATGGATGTTTCTTTCACTTTCATATAGAGCTTCCTTAGTAGTATGAATGTATGTGTCCAAGTTAAAATAGTTGAACTCTACAAGAGGTTGGTATGCATCTTTATTAATAATCATAAAGATTATTAAAGGCTTGAGATATTTAAGGGCTTGGATTATTTTGAATAATCATGTGACTTTCTTGTAGATTTGAGATTGTCTATTCTTGTCATCATTTATTTAGTTATTTTATTTTAATATGAATAGAATTTTAATAAAATATTTAAAAATTGTGATGTAAAAAATTAGTGATATTTACTTGGTGGAAGGGATATTTTCCTTATTTCAATTTGTATATTATAATTTACTTTTATGTTACTACATATGTTTAGTTCATAAATTATTTTTAAATGATAAAAATTATTAATTGTAACCAAAATATTACAAATTTTTCCTACAATTTAAATGAATGCATTTTTATGTTGTTCATAGAATTTAGGATAAGGAGGTATTTTTAGATTGTTGAGGTCTTAATATTTCTAAGGTTTTAGAAATTGAAGGTTCTTTAATGCTTGACCTTACAATACACCTCCAAATATAAAATTTATCACCTATTTTTATTAACATAATGCATTATGTAAGCTTATATATTTAGTTTAATTTATTCAATTAACCCAATTATGTAAAATGGATTCCCTTCAAATAAATATCTAATAAGATGGTTTAAAGAAATTGATTTGTGAGACTTTTAAGATTTGTATTTTTTTTTCTAATATTTATTAAGAAAAATCTAGTAAGTGAAAATGACTACATAAATTAAATCAAATTGTGTGTACATTAATACTTTATTTTGTGGGTAAATATGATGTGAGTTTTATTTATTTGCTGAAGATAAAAATTGAGTTTTTTTATTTTTAAAATTATAAATTTAAATTTTTACTAGCATTGATGTTTTCAATTTTGTTTCATATAAGAACAATATATTTAATTTGTTCATCACAACAATTTTGTGGGGTATATTACCATTGGGCAACTATTTAACTATAATAATTGTGATTGTTGTTACAATATAAAATTATGTTAAAGTTATGTGTGCTAGTAGTAATAAAAGAATTCATTGGACCATATTGTTTTTTTATTATTTGTCCTTTTTCACTAATTACTGATATCACATACACTTTTTTCTATTTACTTTCATCCCCTAGTATATGTGGACTAAGATCTCTATGTCATCATGCTTGAAGGCTATTAAATTTATATTATAATTTTTAAAGTACAATAAAAATTGTTTATTCTTAGAGAGATCAAGTTGACTCTTTTGTAGTAAAATATTATACATTTTTACAAATTCATATCAATATTTTTATAAGTTCAAATCATTACTATGATGATTTTTTTGATAGTTTAAGATTTCATATCTTAATGTTTATTTTCACTATATTCACTTATATTTTATTTGTTATTGTGTGATCTTTAATTATCATTATGACTCCAACTTATCTATATTAAACATAAAAATTATTTGAAAAATCTATATCTAAAAATTTTCAACCATATTTATCTTTTAAATATTAATTCTCTAAATATAATACCATACAACCCACTTATTTTTTAATTGAATAAATATTATTTTATATATAAATAAACAAGTATAAAAATAAAAATTACATTAAAAAAACCCACGAACTATTCCCAATTACGGTAACAAATGATTTCAAAGATATACGCCTCATTTGATTTCCTTTTATATCTTCATAAGTTTTAGCAGATGAATCCACCTTAAGCTCTATTGCAATTGGGTTACCAACTTTCTTCATATAAAATGATAAAGGAAGGTAAGGTAAGGTCTTCCTCTCTGTCCTGAAGATCTAACAAACCCTAAATATGCATCACGAAGATCAGTAGATTGCAGTGTTAATGTATTTATCAGTTTCAACTTTCCATTCTTTTCATTTGTATAAAGCAAGAAACCCCCATCTGCAGCTCTTAGACGCCATGAATTATCTAAAATCTCCTTTCCGAAGAAGAATTCAACTTGGCTTGTGTTGAAGAAGACCACCCCCTGAGAAAAAATAATAAATACCCATTTCTCTTTGTTCTGCTTTTCCCACATATTCTGAAAGTAAAGTGAAGATTTAACTATTTTTTGCCATGAATGGCAAACAATCTGCGCTCGCAAAAGTTCGCGAAGAGGGAGTCTCGATAGAATTTTGTAAATTATGTCTTCTGATAAACTGCATATTTGGCTCATGCTTCCAACTGCTTCTTTATGTGCCATATTCTGCAAGTATTGATCTTTTGGCCTCTCTCGTTTATCAATACAATAAATTTGCAAGAACAATGCACAGTATTTAAAAGTTTATATCTGGCAAAGAAAAGTCTTAAAAAAAAAAAAACAAAGCCAACATGCATTTGAACACCCAATTCTGAAAAATAGCCAACATGCATTTGAACACCCAATTCTGAAAAATAGCCAACATGCATTTGAACACCCAATTCTAAAATTAGGTTGATAAATCTTTTTAGATAATTTTTGGAATAGTAAATTTTTAAAGCTTTGAACATCAAATTCTAAAAATAGATTGAAAAAGCTTTTTTAACAATTTTATGAGGTTTTTGCCACAAGCTCCTATTCTTGTGCAGCCACAGCGAGTGACAAGTCTTCATTGCAGTGGTTGGAGTAGAAAGAATCCTTTGGCTTTATCAAATTCAAGCTTCCTTGCAAAAGAATCTACCAGTTTAAAGTTTAATTCTAGCTGACATTTCCATTCGATATTTTTGGATCCTTATTTGAAGGTATGGGAGGTATGGGTAGCAGGGGAGGCAGAGCATCTCGAAACAGGCCAATGCAGTGAGATGATGAGAGGTATAATTTGGTCCTTAATTTTAATGAGGCAGTTTTTGGGACAGACAAGGAAATAAAGGTCACCCGAATTGTGAACTGCGCAACTTCAGATGGATCTGGGTGAAGCCAAATTCACCTGGGGATGAACTGGTGTGTGTCCAGTTTGAAATTCCCAAGCGCCTCCATACCGAGGATACCCTTTGCTTTCATGAATTCCTATCTACAATTTTCGACATTGGTTCTGCTTATAGTGCCTTTCAAATCCATATTTGGATTCTGTTGGAGCCATATATGCTAATCATGTTAATCTTTACTAATATGTGACTCACAATTAGGCCATATTACAAATCCCTGACTGTTGAGTGTAGCTGAATTATATCACTAAAAATAGCAGGTCTATCTGCTTGCTAATTTATGAATGCATACCTACCATATTCTAGATATAGCATTGCTTGCTTCATTGTCACATCGCAGTTGGAGATCTTGTAAGTTAGGTAGTCAGATAGATATCCACTCTTTGTAAGGTAGTTTATGGGACTGGGCTTAAGCAACACATACTAAGAGCTGATTGCTTAAGTGGATGTCTTTCTTTAACTCAACTCTTTACCCATCCCAATTATATTTTTGACTATTAAAAATTTGTTGACAATGTCAGTTGATTTTACCCATTGTACGACAGTAAAGAATAGGCGCATCGAGAAGGATATATCTCGGTTTTTTTAATAAATATTATTAATAAATTATATATATATATGCTAGTAGCATTCGCACAACATGGAAGACAAAATTATAGTTAAGGTTGGGGTTAGCTTTAGGAATAGGGTTATGGTTACAATTAGAGATATTTGGTTCATGAGTAGGGTTAGGGTTAGGTTTATATTTTGAAATTATAATAAGGGTTAAGATTTAGTATACAATAAGGGTTACAATTTTTGATAGAATCAATATAAGGGTTATAATCGATCCCCAACCCTAACCATAATTGAACATGAATCTTAATTGAACTTAAACCCATATTTGAATTATAATCATAATGTCAACCCTTATTTTAACCTTAACCCTAAGATTTATCGTAGAACCCTAACCCTAACCCTAACCTTAACCCTAACACTAATGCTAACCCTAACCTTAACCCTAACACTAACACTAACCCTAACCCTAAACCTAAACCTAATTCTATTTCTAAGCCTAATCCTAACCATAAATATAACCTAGGCCGTAACACTAATTCTAGCCTTAACCTTAACCACAAGCCTATTGCTAACCCCATTTCTTTCACTAACCCTAACCCTAATTATACCCTCGAACTCTAACCTTAACCCTAATGCTAATTATACCTTATCCCTAACTTAACCATAATTGAACCTTGATCCTAATTAAACCATAACCCTAACCCTACTACAATTGAACCCTAACCCTAACCCTAAGTGAACCTTAACCATAATCCTAACTCTAAACCTAATTCTGACCTAATGCTAATTTAACCCTAACCCTACAACTAACCTAAAATATTTATCTTGTAACCTTGATTGAACCCAAACTCTAATCATAATTACACTCTAACCCTAACCCTTATCAGGTAGTTGAACCCTTAACCCTAATTGAAGGTCCAAACCCTAATCCTAATTACACTCTAACCCTAAGGTCCCTTATCCTAGTTGAACCCTAGAACCCTAAAACTAACCCTAAATGAACACTAAATATGTGAAGAGATATCCTTCTCGAGGAGCCTAGTGCACTTTTATTGAAGAAATTGATAAAAATGTAGGAACCCTCAAAAATTGATTAAATAATTAGGGTTAAGGTTAGGATTATGGTTAGTGTTAGGGTTAGATATAGATTTAGGGTTAGGCATATAAATACAATTAGCATTAAAAATAAAGTTAGGGTTCGGGATAGGATTAGAGTTAAGGTTAAGGTTAGAGATGCTTTTAGGGTAAAGGTTAAGGTAAGAGATAGGATTGGGGTTAGACTTAGGTTTAGGATTAAGGTTAGGTTTAGGGTTGCAATTAGGGTTAGGATTAGAAATCAAATTAAGGTTAGGGTTAGGGTTATGGTTAAGAATAGGGTAAGGGTTATGGTTAGAGAAAAAATAGGGTTAGCATTAGGGTTAGGATTATAATTAGAGTTAGGGTTCAGGATATAGTTAGGATTAGGAATACAACTAGGATTAGGTAAGATATAAAATTAAAAGGTTTGAGTTAAGTTTAGGTTTAGGGTTGGGGTTGGGGTTGGGGTTGGTGTTAGGGTTGGAGTTGGGGTTAGGGTTGAGATTGGGGCTAGGGTTAGTGGTAGTGTAAGGGTTAGGGTTAGTCTTACGATTTAGATTAGGGATAGCGTTAGGGTTAGAGATAAAATTAGGGTTAATGACAAGGTTATGGGTATGGTTAGTGTTTTGGTTACAATTAGGGTTAGGGTTTGGATTTGGGTTATAGTTGGGGTTTACATTACAATTAAGGTTATACATAAGGTTAGAGATAAAATTAGGGTTATGGGTAGGAGAAGGGTTAGGGTTAGGGCTAGGGTGAGGGTTAGAGTTAGTGAAAAAAATAGGGTTAGCAATAGGCTTATGGTTAAGGTTAAAGGGTTAGCATTAGTGTTAGGGCAAGTGGGTTATATTTATGGTTAGGGTTAGGCTTAGAAATAGAATTAGGTTTAGGTTTAGGTTTAGGGTTAGGGTTAGCGTTAACACTGAAAGAGCTAAAGGGAACTAGGGTTAAGTTTAGGGTTTACCACTAAGGAGTTTTTGTTTACACCAGGTTTGTGCTTTAATTAGGGTTATTTTGTAGGGTTAGGGTTAGAGTAAAATTTATTGTAAGAGTTAGAGTTAGTATTATAAAATGTTGGTTTATTTGATAATTATTAGACGTGTTATGTTGTGTGATCTTAATACACACCATTTATGTCATTTACTAGGTATTCCTTTGAATGTATGATATAAATAATTGAGAAGTAAGGGCCTTGAATTGGTGGATAAAACTATGGGATGCAATATTTGAAAAGACTTATGTTATCCTTATAATGACCACTAGATTTAGATTATGCAATACATAATTATAAAAAAGAGATGTTTTGTATTATAATAATGAATATGACTAATTAAGATCTATATTTAAAAATATGTTTCATTGTACCATCTCTTTTTAATTTCTCTTATATTTGTTACTCAAAAGATTAATGTAATATATACTATGAATGTTTCTTTCACTTTCATATAGAGCTTCCTTAGTAGTAGGAATGTGTGTGTCCAAGGTAAAATGGTTGAACTCTACAAGTTGGTATGCATCTTTATTAATAATCATAAAGATTATTAAAGGCTTGAGATATTTAAGGGCTTGGATTATTGTGAATAATCATGTGACTTTCTTGTAGATTTGAGATTGTCTATCCTTGTCATCATTTATTTGGTTATTTTATTTTAATATGAATATAATTTTAATAAAATATTTAAAAACCTTGATGAAAAAAATTAGTGATATTTACTTGGTGGAAGGGATTTTTCCTTATTTCAATTTGTATATTATAATTTACTTTTATGTT